>JAPFRF010000015.1:11148758-11511258 GCA_029282475.1 Phrynocephalus forsythii | reverse complement strand
ATATTGTTGCCATAATCGTCTCCACGTGGCACAAGACATTTTGGAGTGGAAACCCACGCCTTTGGAAAAGGCAGAAGTAGCTCTTTTATGGACTGTGCATCTCCACGATTCTTTCGTTGGCCGTGAATCGGGCAGCGCCAGGGTGCAGGTGGTGGGGAATGCTGTGCTCTTTCTAAGTTCTGGAGGTCACCGCTTACTCCTGATGGGGAGGAAAGCGAATCTTGTTGGCTTGTGTGCTCGCCTCTTCCCTCGCCTGGGGCTCTCTCGGAGGACTGAACCTGGAGAGAATAAAAGGTGCCGCTTTCAAGTTTAAAGAGGGAAACGTGGCCTCTTAAAATGAGGCCAGATGCTTATATAAATTCTCTCCCCCTTGATCCTGGGACAATTACCTGGCATTTAATGGAGTGGAGGCTGAGCTATTTAGACTTTGGATGTCAGCCCCCCTCCTCCAGTGTGTGTGTGTGTGTGTGTGTGTGTGTGTGTGTGTGTGTGTGTGTGTGTGTGTGTGTGTGTGTGTGTGTGTGCATGCGCACACATTGTGTGTAAAAGAAATGTATATTTCCTGCAACGGAGAAATGCACTACAGAGATGGTAAAACACTTGCAGGCAGGGGCAAAAGAGGCTGGTCCTGACTTTTGGATTACTCCAGCCACCCTTGGTAAACAGAGGACAGTGGGAGCCATGTGCGGCTCAGATGCGGAGCAAAGAGTTTTCTTTCTTATTGATTGTTTTGAGTGATCTCGGAGGCAGAAAACGACAGTCCATGATTGGATCGGTCAATATTCCCACCCCTTTAATGAATTGCAGCTGTTGGGAAGGGGTTGCCAGGGTGGACTGCTGCACAGGGTGGATGGTGTGTGTGTGTGTGTGTGTGTGTGTGTGTGTGTGTGTGTGTGTGTGTGTGTGTGTGTGTGTGTGTGTGAGAGAGAGAGAGAGAGAGAGAGAGAGAGAGAGAGAGAGAGAGAGAGAGAGAGAGAGAGAGGAAAGGAGAACAGGCTGTTCAATGTTTTCTCCGTGCTGTTTTTCTTTTTTTTTAATGCAAAAATCCCCTCTCCCCCCCTCCCCAGGCTCAGGCATTCTGCCCTGGCATGTTTCTCCCCAAGGAGTAAACATCCTTGGGGCCAGGCGGAGGGAGGCCAATGGCCTGGCTTTCCCGGAGAGAAGAAGAGAAGGTCCAACATGGACTCCAGTCTACACCCAGCTCTTCAGATCCGTCTCGGTAGTCTTCTCTAGCTGCAGTTAATTCGGGGAGAAAAGGGAGTGTATGGCTTGGACCACTCATCTTTATAGGGAGGGGAGGAGCAGAGCGACATGATCTCTCTTCCACGGGAATGGGGCGTTGCGGTGGTGCCCAAGTTGTTTTGCAGTGCAAGGCTCAAGAGGGCCAGGGGAGTGTCACACTTAAGAGTGTTGGACTGAGACACAAGCGTTCCATGTTTGAGTCTCCACTGAGAAAAGGGGATCCACCAGCTGCCCCCAGGAGAGCCACACTCCCACAGTGGTGGCTGTGAAGATAGAACATGGAGCTTCTACCGAGTCAGCCTCTTGGCTCAGCAAATCCAGGACTGTGTCTCCCAGCTAGAGCAGACCATCGGTGGCTCAATGGGCATGCCAACATTTACCCCAAACACCCCAACTCAGCGGGTCTTCTCTCCTTGAGGCAAAGAACTGGTTTTTGGCCTCTGTCCCCAGCCTAGCAGAGCCGTAGCTCAAAGGGGGAGGGTGACTCCAGTGCAGGTGGGCTGGTCAATTTGGTTGTCCGGGTGAAAGCGAAAGGACCTGGGCAGCAGAGTTTTGGGAGAGGTTGGGTCCAGCATCCTGGATAAACCCTGTAACGTATGATTGAAACCACAGTGTGGACACTCCAGCCCACTGGCACTCGGGGCCACATAAAACAGCACCCTACAATTTATGCATGCCTCTTAAAATAAAGCAAAGCAAAGTGTTCTGCTTATATACCACCCCATAGCACTTCAAGTAGTCTCTGGGCAGTTTACAGTTTTAATTACAGTACACAGGCTACACATTGCCACCCCCCCCCCCAGCAAGCTGGGTACTTATTTTAAGTTAGTCAAATAGATATAGACATGGATATACGTATAGATAATCATCATCATCATCATCATCATCATCATCATCATCATCATCATCATCATCATCATCATCATCATCATCATCATCATCATGTGCCATTAAGTCAATTCTGACTTAGAGTGACCCTTTCCCCCAGGGTTTTCTAGGTAAAGAATACTCAGAAGTGATTTCGCTCCTCATCCCCTTTTTCTGGGGGTGTCCTGGGGCTGTGCAGCTTTGCCAAGGCTCCCCAGGCTGGCTTTTTTCTCTGGAGGTACCATAGGGATATGAATAGGCATTATCATATCTAGCCCCACAAAATATTGAGACGTGTACAACCAGAGACAGCCACCAAGAGGCTGTTTCTGTAGGACCAGATGCTTCTTTGAGACCCATATGGCTTGGGGAGGCTAAAGGAGCAGATATTGTCCTAATCATAATCAATAGAACCACCCACCAAGCTTCACGTCTGAGTGGAGGACTTGATATCCCAGCAGCGAGACACCACTTGGGCCACTGATGAAATGAATCTAAATCACGGATCAGCTACTAGTTTGGATGGAGTTCCATTTTGTGGGTGCCAGCTGTTATCCTCAAGCTGATGTCAGAGGAACCTGGAACTTATTGCTCAACCCCTTGCTCATAAAGACAGCCTGAAGGCCAGCAGAAACATCTGAAAGCATGTGTGGCTGGGTGGATTTCACTTCCTGGTTTTTCTGTTGGGGGGGTGGGGGGGGAGAGGGGGAAAAACCCACAGTCTACAACCTGTGCCTGTGGAAGTCTCTTAAAATAGACTATGTGCACATAGACATGTGCTCTCCTCTGCCTTCCAGATGGCAGGCTGTCTCTGTGGGAAGAAATCTGAGCGTTTCTCCCAGTATCACAAGGTACAGAGACAGGACCAGTTCAGAACAGCAGAGCTGCTGCCTTATGGAATCAAATGGAATGGAATGGAATGGAATAGAATAGAATAGAATAGAATAGAATAGAGTTTTATTGTCATTATGCATATGCAAGGTATGCACAATGAAATTAGAGCGCTGTTCCACTACTACATACTTAAAACAACAAGGCACCATACAAAACAAATAAAATAACATACAAGATATTAAAAACTCTTAAAACCACTTACAAAATTTAAAACACTGCTTGAAAACTGCTAAATCCATCACATTTAACTTAGATACAGCTCTGGGATAAAAAAAACACCTGCTCTTTAGTCTATTTGTCCTTGACCTAAGAGTCCTATATCTCCTAAGGGACCTAAGAGTCCTATATCTAAGAGGGCAACAGTTCAAAAAATTGGTGGCCAGGATGCGAAGGGTCTCTGAGAATTCTAGATGTCTTACTTATATTATTAGTGGCTCTTGAAATCTCGGTTGCTTCTGAATGTCTGCAGCCAAAGGTGCAAGGCGGACTCTCTTGCAAAGCTGTTTAACCTTATTTCCATCCCTCATAAATAAGTTACAGCAGGGGTGGCGAACCTTCGGCCCTCCAGATGTTTTGTACCACAACTCCCACAGTCCTTTGTCACTGACAATGTAGGCTCGGGATTCTGGAAGTTGTGGTCCTGGGACCGGTGCTTTTCAATCTGTTCATAAATGACCTGGAGACAGGGATAAACAGTGAGGTGGCCAAGTTTGCCGATGACACAAAACTTTTCCGTGTGGTGAAAACCAGAGAAGATTGTGAAGAGCTCCAGAAGGATCTCTCCAAACTGGGGGAATGGGCTACGAAATGGCAAATGCGTTTTAATGTAGCCAAATGTAAAGTAATGCATATTGGGGCAAAAAATCCAAACTTCATCTATCAACTCATGGGCTCTGAGTTATCCGTGACAGATCAGGAAAGAGATCTTGGTGTGTTGGTGGATAGCTCCATGAAGGTATCTGCCCAATGTTTGGCAGCGGTGAAGAAGGCCAATTCCAAGCTAGGGATGATCAAAAAGGGGATTGAAAATAAAACAGCCAACATTATAATGCCTTTATACAAAACAATAGTAAGGCCCCACCTGGAGTATTGTGTACAATTCTGGTCACCGCATCTCAAGAAAGACATAGTGGAACTGGAAAAGGTGCAGAAGAGAGCGACTAAAATGATTACTGGGCTGGGGCACCTCCCTTATGAAGAAAGGCTAAAACATTTGGGCCTCTTTAGTCTGGAAAAAAGGCGCTTGAGGGGGGGATATGATTGAGACATACAAAATAATGCAGGGTATGAGTAAAGTGGATAGAGGGAAGCTCTTCTCCCTCTCTCAAAATACCAGAACTAGGGGACATACACTCAAATTGAGTGCTGGGAGAGTAAGAACTGACAAAAGAAAATATTTTTTCACCCAGCGCGTTGTAAGTCTGTGGAACTCCCTGCCACAGGATGTGGTGATGGCATCTGGCCTGGATGCCTTCAAAAGGGGATTGGACAGATTCCTAGAGGAAAAGTCCATCACGGGTTACAAACCATGATGGAGATGTGTAATCTCTAGGCTTTAAACCAGGGTACTTCAAGGGCCAGATACAGGGGAGTGGTATCAGGAGACAGAGATCTAGTCTCATGCACTCCCAAACGCATCTGGTGGGGCCTGCTGTGAGATACAGGAAGCTGGACTAGATGGGCCTTTGGCCTGATCCAGCATGGCTCTTCTTATGTTCTGATGTTCTTTATGTTCTTATGTGGTCCAAAACATCTGGAGTGCCGAAGGTTCGCCACCCCTGCATTAGAGCCTTAGATTTGCAGACCTGGAAGGGATCTGATGGATCACAGATTCCTGCCCAGTGGGGAATTGAACTCCCAACCTCTGTATCCCCAGCCAGGTGCCTAATAAGCCATTGAGCTCTCCAGCTGTTCAAGGCGAATCCTCCAAATCTGCCTTTAACTGCCAGATGCAAAAGACCAGCGCTGAGCAAGCGGGACTACACTTTCCAGACTCCCCTGGCCAGCACATAACAGCTTGGGGTGGTGGATGATGGTAGGGGAGTCAAAAAATAGCCTGAGTTATGCAGAAAAGGATAGACCTAGAATAAAAACCAGGGCGAGTCATCCTGGAGCATGACAAAGGTGCTTTGGTGGGACAGATGAAGGCTTGCACTGAGAATCTATGCATAAAGGAGGCATGTGATCTTGGACTGTGTGGTCCCAGACATCGGAGGGTCATCTTTTCAACAGTGCAATCATGTTGGAGACGGGATACCAAGCCTGGGTTTGTTATCTTGGCGTCCCCTGTTCTGGATCATCGAAAGCATGGCTGGATTGTGAAAAATGCCTGCTATCTAGATCCCCCCCCCCCGCTAAGGGCAGGGAGGGTGGGCTGTGGAGAGAGGGTTGGCCTTTTTCTGTTCTTCTCATTTTTCCTTCCAAAAAAAGAGAGGCCACCACAACGGCCAAATTGTTGTACAGTAAATTGTGTGCATCCACCAAGGCCTGTCAGGAAGGCGGTGGGGGGGTGTTTCCTCCTGGTTCAGTAATGGAATTTGCATTCTTACAAGATGGTGGATCCTCTGTTGCTACCGATGAAGAAATTGTGGAGAGGGGACAGGCCAAGTTTGGGGGGTGGGAATCAGCCCTTTTCTTCTGGGACCTTGTTTGTTGCTGTGGCATCCAGATCCCACTGAAGCAGCATTCCAAGAAAATAGAAACGATTTATCTCAGAGCCTTTTCACATGACCCCTAAAATCCGCTGGCCACTTACATTCGGACCAGAGATCTTGGGGGTTTGTCGCTGTTTCTGTGTTCCCACCCCCTCCGCACTCCTGGCTGCTGGCTGAGTGAGGGGAGGGAGAAAAAAAGAAAGAAAAGAATGCCGGCTTACCTCCGTTCTGCCGGTTTTGCTCTGTTTCTGGCAGCATTCAGATATCTTAAAGGGGTGGGGGGAAAAACAACAACAAACAGAAGCCAGGAGAGCCTGGCACTCTCTATGTTAGATCCGCATCAGGGATTTTTCACCCTGGAGATCAGGTACCTGAAAAGTGTGCTGGGACGCGCTTAGGTGGGCGTGGTCGCACTTAATTTTCTGTAAACTCCGGAGCTGGTGGGGAAACAATTTTAAGCTCCGGAGCTGGGAGCCATTTGCCGCGGAGTTTAGGGGTCGTGTGAAAAGGCTCTCAGTCAGGCCCTTTGCCCCCATGCTTTAAAATCTGGGGATGCTCCCGGTGAGTTGGACTACAATTCCCCTGAGCATCGCTGGGCCCATGAAAGGGCCCCTTCCATCTTCTCTGAGACCACAGGTAGGTGGGGAGGCTGCACACCTTCTTTAAGGAACGAATGGTGTTCTTTCTGTCTTCTGAAGGCGTCCTCTGTTTGATGGACCATCTGGTCCAGCTTCATCGTAGAGAGCCGGAAGGATAATTGATCTGAACCTTGTCCATTATCCACCCTGGGCGGACTCTGGACAGCAGACCCAGTGGGCACACAGGTTGCCACAGGTTACTCTCATGCCCACTTGGTTTGTGCTTTTGGCAATTTTTCTCGAAATGTGAAAAACCCTTTCTAATTTTGCACCAGTGTTTATAAAAAGGCACATGCATTTCTGCACTAATCAGCGTCCTCTTTTGCCCCTCCTCCTTTGTGGTGTATAACTGCTACCCTACAGGGCAGTGCTGGCGAACTTTCAATACTCCAGATGTTTTGGACCACAACTCCCAGAATTCCAAGCCTGTATTGCCAGTGACAAAGGATTGTGGGAGTTGTGGTCTAAAACATCTGGAGTGCCAAAGGTTTGCCACCACTGCTATAGGGGAGAAACCAGGGGTATTGGTATAGCATGTCCCATAAAACACCTTGTACTTCCCTTACTCTTCCTTTATAAGGAATTGGACAGTTCCCCAGGTTGGATCTCTCCCCCCCTCCCCCGAGGCTGGTACTATCAATGGGCCACCTGAGATGGCAATTCATTTTTTCCTGAGGCAGTTGGCTTAGCTACTGCAGTCTCTCTGGTATTATACCTAAGTCTTGATGGTGGCCTTCCCAGCGGCACCTGGCCACCCACCAGATGAAAGAAAAACAAACTGGCCTTGGTAGTCTAGGGTGGGCAACAGGGGACCCGCCAGACATTCCCAGGTCTTCAGCTCCTCACTTTGAGCAAGGTTGATGGAACCATCACCCCCAACAATGTCTGGGAGATCACGGGTTGCCCTCTGGTAGCCCTTTGACATGACCTTAACAGGCTCTCTTCTTCTTGTGATGAACTCTGTGAAGGGGAAGAAAAGAGTTGAATGATAAATTTAACAAGAAATCCATGCTCGTGGATTTTACTTTGAGAACGTCAACAGCTGGTGGCCCGGACACTGTGAGAGAGGAAGTGAGGTAATCAGCCGAATGCACATGGACTGGCATGAGGCCGCCATCTTGGCACTGCCTGTCCACTCTTGGTCCTGGCTATGCACCCCCTTTTATGAAGCGTCTTATTTTGTGGCTCAGCGTGAGCTGCTATTTTCAGACTGAAGGGCTCCCAGGGATTTTGGAAAGGTGCTTCCTGGAGGAGGAACTCGCCCTTTCGAACAGCTGTGGCCGAGGTTTCAGGATTGCTTCCTGTTTCTCTTGGCTTCATTACTCAAGTTCTCTAGTGGGAATTTGATCATTATTATCAAGATATCAGAAATAGCCCCTCTGCCTTCTCTTCCATCCCAGCTTTTGTAGCCCCCCCCCGAGCTCTGTCAGGTGCGTTTGCTCCATCTGTTTACTCATAAGGTTGCTTCCTCCCACAATGTCTCACTGTTGTGCTATGTTCCCATACCTCAACAACACACACACACACACACACACACACACACACACACACACACACACACACAGAGAGAGAGAGAGAGAGAGGGTCATTCTTGTGCAAAATATGATAAAAACCATCTCAAGTCCTCTCAGAGAGAAAGATGGAATGAAAATATTACTTGGAAAGATGTATTGCCTGTTTTGCTTTCACGTTTACGTGGTGGTTCTCACAAAACAGCACTTAAAAAAATAAAAGAAAATCTTGGTTGACAATTTGGTTGCTCTGCACTTCCGCGAAAGATCCGAAACTCAAGGTCTTGCATCCGAAACGGGATTTTTCAAAATGTTGAAAGGAAGGGAGAAAGTGGGTTGGAGTGTGTGTGAAAACAAGCAGCCATTCTTTCAGGGAAGAAGGCTGTGAGAAATAGGTGCTGTGCTCCCACAAAACTACAGGGCATTGACGTTTCCACGAAGAGAAGATTAGAAAGGTTCTAGACGCACTGATTCATTTCATTCTCTTTCGGTATGTCTGAGGCCATTGCAAGAAATCAGCCAACGAGGAAGGGGCAAAGGAAAAACATGTTGCTTCTTCCTTGCTTAAAATTCTACGTTGTGAACTGCCCAGAGAGCGCTTGCACCATGGGGTGGTATATAAATTGAAAAAGTAAAAAAATCTCTTCAGATAGGTTGCCATCACAGAGAAAGAGAGTGTACATGGTAGGATTATGGAAGCCGAGGCAGTAGAAAGCAGGATAAAAGCATTTTCCAACTCTGACATAGAAATCACAGGTTATGTGTTTCGGAAACACTAGCTGACCAAACCAATGTGCCCCTGAATCAGAGGAGGAACTGGGCCTGGGGGAAAAGTGCTCTTGAAAAAGGATGACTCCTCGAATCTCAAGCAAGGCTATTGGCCCTATGCTGGCTGAGAGATTCTGGGAGTTTCTGGGATTCTCTGAGGTGGAGAACTTTGGAGCGTACCCAAAAGGGTAAAAGGTGAAACAGGGCATCTTTTGCCCTGTGAGATAATGCACTGAAAAGAACAGGTAAATACCCTGTTTCCCCAAAAATAAGACCTACCCAAAAAATAAGCCCTAGCAGGATTTCTATGCATTTGTTAAATATAAGTCCTACCCCGATAATAAGACCTAGTGAGGAGCGTGACTGTGCCTGCACGCACGCACGCACACACACGCACACATACATACACAGAGCATGTTGCCCCTCCCTTTCCATCTATGGTCCTCCCCCTTCGCTTGGGCCACCAAAGTTACCATACTTTGTAGCATGTTTGCTTGTAGCTCCTGTTTCCCCAAAAATAAGCCCTGCCCCAAAAATAAGCCCTAGTGTATCTTCTTGGGAAAAAATAAATATAAGACAGTGTCTTATTTTCAGGGAAACACGGTAACAACTAGAGGTGGGCACGAAACAGAAAACCCATGGTTCAGGTTCGTCTGTTTCGGGCCCACCCTTGGCTCGGTTTGGGTCGACTTACCAGGTGAGGGCGGCAGGGGGCCAGCACCTCAGGGTTTTTTGTTTGTTTGTTTTTATTCAAGTGCTGACCGCACGGCCCCTGGCGCTGACTCGGCGCTGATTCTCCCCCCCCCCTTTATTTTAGAGTGCCAACCCGGCCACCCCTAGGGCTGGGTCAGCAGTCCTTTTTTATTTTATTTTATTTTTATTTTTATGTTTTGGCTTTTAAAAGTCCCCAGTAGGGGCTTTTGAGGTGCTGGCCCCAAGCCAACGCCTCTCAGCTGAGAGGTTCTGGGTTGGGGCCAGCACCTCTACAGGCCTACGTTCCCGCCAGGACCAGGAGAACTGGGGTGACTAGGACAAGGTGTGTGTGTGTGGGGGTAACGAAAAGCGAAGCGAACAAAATGGAAATTTCCATTTCATTTCGTTTTTCTTTGATGGGTTGGTTCATTATTCGTTTCCTTAGCTAGCGAAACGAATAACAAATAATGAATAACAAAATGAATTCAAAGTTTGTTTGGTGCCCATCTCGAATAACAACATTCTCCTTTCTCATTGAAATGTCAATTTGTTCCCCTAATGCTACCGGAATAAGCTAGTAGGAAGTAAAGATGACCAAGATTGCGTTTTGGGACACAACTGCCTCAGGAATTATGGGAGTTTTTGCTCCAAAACACAGGTTTGCACCCCTGCAGTAGGAAGCAGCCATGGGATTTATTTATTTATTATTTTTCATACTTGTATATCGCCCCATTTCCCAGCGGGAACTCTGGGCGGTTTACACAAAATTAAAAACAGTAGCATCAAATAACAAGCAAAACCATAATGGCAAGAGGCAATAATAAAATGAAAACAAAACAAAACACCAAACGGTACTCCCCTAGCAGTTCCCGAAGGCGTCTCTAAATAGCCAGGTCTTCAAAGCTTTTCTGAACAATGCCAACGAAGATGCCTGACGTGTCTCACTTGGCAAGGTATTCCAAATTGCTGGGCCAGCCACCGAGAAGGCCCGTTTCCAAGTGGCCACCTTACGGGCCTCCTTAGGGGTGGCAACCCGGAGCGAGAGAGCCATAGAGGATTGGGTGGGTTGGGCCAACTCTGATTGTCGGGAAATACGCTCTGCCAGATATCCAGGGGCCAAGCCATGGAGGGTTTTGTAAACCAAAACCAACACCTTGAACCTTATTCGGGAGGCAACGGGCAACCAGTGCAGACAAGCCAGGATGGGGTGATGCGATCAAACCTGCCCGCACCAACCACCAACGTGGCCGCCACATTCTGGACCCGCTGCAGTCGCCGAACAAGGTTCAAGGGGAGCCCCATGTAGAGAGCGTTACAGTAATCTATCCTCGATATGACCAGCGCCTGCACCACTGTCCTCAGGGAGTCCCCATCAAGGTACGGGATGGAGCAACCAGACCTGTTCTGTGAGGCAAAAATGTTTGCTTTGATGCCTCGAGGTGGACACTAGCTAAGGAGGTTGGCCAGTTTCATCCCAAATCCAAACTCTTGAGATGGCGCCATGCCCAGACAAGCTGGGTTGCTCCTGTCCCCGGTTAGTCTCCTCTCTAAGAGCCAAAGCATGGTTCTAGACCTCATGAGGACCTTCCATGGCCCATGAGCTTGATGGGGAAAAGAAACAGCTCCCTCCTTTTCTGGTATCCCACCTCACCTCTGCCCATCAACTCTTGGAAAGAGGAACGCTTCTGTCAGGTGGGATTTCCCCAAAGCGTGACATCATTAGCTGGCTTATTTTGGAATCTGACAGGGGGCCTTTTTACACGACCCCTAAGATCCGCTGGTCCCTTAAATTCGGACCAGAGATCTTGAGGGTTTTTCGCTCTCCCTGCGTTCCCACCCCCTCCACACTTCCTTGTTCTGTCTGCATGAGGGGAGGGATTTAAAAAGGGAGAAGAGAATGCACTCTTACCTCCAGAGTGCTGGTGGAAGTTGCTCCGACCCCCCCCCCGTCACTTCCTGGTTCCTCTTAAAGGGGCGGGAGGCAAAACAACAACAACAACAAAAATAAGCGAGGAGAGCCCGGCACTCTCCGCATCAAATTTTCTCACTCTCCCAGAGCAGGTACTTGAAAGCTGCGGTGGGTCGCGCTTAGGTGGGCAGGGTCGCACTTAATTTTCTGTTAGCTCCGGAGCTGGTGGGGAAACATTTTTAAGCTCTGAAGCTGGGAGCCATTTGCAGCGGAGCTTAGGGGTCGTGTATAAACGCCCAGGGTTGGGAGGTTTGCAGGTCCATAATTGTCCGGCACCTGCCTTTGGAAAATGGGCCCCCCTCCTAACAAGAAGAGATGGTGTTGCCCAGCAAACAGATGGGAAGATGTGTTGGGTCACCAGTGAAGCAGAAGCGCAGATCTCCGCCAGATGCTGGAAACCGCCAGGAGCAGAAGGAGCGTTGTGCGCACGCTCGACCAATAATGGGACTCGAGTTCTGAGCAGCAAGCGGATTCTGGTGGCAGGCTCCCTACCCGCCACCTTCCAGATTTAGTCTTCCATTGGGGCTGCTGGGAAGCAAACGTACACCAAAACCTTGCAGGCATCCGGCTTTAACACAGGATGATACAGGGTCTGCACAGATGGTCTCTCTGCATTTGGTGGTGGCGGCGTTTCTGTGATTAGAAGAGGGATCCCCCACAAAATCGTGGGAGCTGTTGCTGGCCCATAGTGCCAGGAATACTATTCTTATTTAAAAAACAAACAAAGGTGGTTACTTCACGTACCTCCTCGTGCTGCGGTGAGCTTGGCTCCGATCTGAATTCGGATGCGGTCACATGATCTGAAACCGGGGCCGCCCCTCTTTCCTGTGTACTCACGTGCAAGCTGGGTGAAGGCGAAGGCATTCCAGCCTCACGTCTTTGATGCGCTTCAAAATGAAGGATTCCTTTGCTTTCTGCTGGTTCAGTAAGCGGTTGGTTTTCGTTTTTCGGTCTTTCGATTAATCGACGGTCTCCCGTCATTTGTGTGCTCTGCATTATTTTCCCATCTTTCTAATTTTTTGTGCAAGCATTCCACGGCAAACTCCATAGGCGCAAATCTCCCTGACTTGGGTTTCTGCCGGTCTCTGGCTGAGCCTACAGAGGGAAGGGCAAAGGGGTGTGTGCTTTTATGGCTTTTAATAGGGTCACCTTGGGGGGGGGGACACGAGAGGATATAGTCCTTTTCCACCAAACCTCCTCCCTCAGTAGAAGGGCATCCGGAACCTTCTTCCTATCCACTTGAAACGCACTGCTCGGTCCATAAGAGGATGCAAAGTGAGCATTGATGGGGCAGCCCGCTTCTTAACCTAAACAGACTCTTTTTTTTTTCAACTGTTCCACAGATTGGGCCTCCTCTTTGGTGTTGCCGTCTCTCTATCCCTCTCTCTTTCCTCTTTCTCAACCTCCCACCCCCCGCCGCCCGCATCCAGGACCTCTCAGTGGATGCTGCACAATGATTCCCCCCCATGCATTAACATACATAAATGAGCATATTACAAGTGTCAGTCTTTTTGAGGCAGCTGGAGGCGGCCGGGATGTTTCAAAAGGGTCCGGGAGAAATGTAAACAGAATGAAATTCTGAAGCCAGATCATTGATATGACAGGACCAAAGCACCCAGGCTCATTCTCTGAAAAGTTCTTCTTTTCATCCTTCTAATACGTCCATTACTTGCCCTGGAGAATATTTGAAGGCTCTTTTCACGGAGAGCCAGGGCCTTGAACATGCCTTGCATTCAGAGGCTTTGTGTTCGAATCGGGGGAGAAACCAAAGTTATTTCGAGCTTTAAAATAACTGGCGCAAAGGGACTGCCGCTTTTCATTCCCAGTCCCTGACATTATTTTACGGGACAAAGTTTGTGTTGGCTGAAGAACAAGGGCATTCAGCAGAGCTAAGAGAAGGAATTTAGGTAAGAATGAAGCAGAGAATGTGCCAGGGATAAAGGCTTCTTTTCCGAAAGGCCATTAAGAAATTCCAAGTCGGGAGCTCCTTCTCAATGGGGACCTCAAAATTAGCCTTGCTAATTTCGGTAATGCAAGCTGATCAGCCTGGCTTACAAATCTCCCCCAAAGAGAGTTCCCATAATTACAATCCCAATGTCTATTTCTGTTAAGGTGAGTCCACATTAAAAAAGAAGGAGGGGGGAAGGTGTGTGTGTGTGTGTGTGTGTGTGTGTGTGTGTGTGTGTGTGAATAACAAGCAAGAGAAGAAACTGACTGAGTCACTCCCTGCCTAGATGGTGTGTGTGATATGAGGGCTTTGGATCAGCCAAGATTCACACTTTGAGCATATATATTTTTTTTAAACCCGGTGCTTCAAAAGACCTAGAGGTGCAGATTTCATGAATCCGCCTCTGAAAGAGGCAGTATAAAACCAATTTAAAAAAATAACCATCTGCGTTGGTGCAAAACGACAGAGAACTTTGTGGCAGGAGTCAACCACTTTAATTTTAATTTTAATTTTTTTTTGGTTTGCTCCTGACTTCCAGATGTTGTGACGTGAGTTGCTTGGCTGCCCCATCTGTTTTCTGTTTGTTTGTTTGCGTCCCCTTTGCTCCAAATGACGTTCATTCGTCAGCGCAGTGTCTCAGTTGCAGGTTCAGAGGACCGTAAGCATCATCAGAAAAAAAAAAGGGGGGGGAGGTTGAAAGAAGAAACGTTTAGATCTAAATTGTTTCTTTTAGCATGAGCTTTCATGAATCAACAGCTCCTCCTTTGCCTAGTTTGTAACCAACAAAACTCACACTAAAATAAACCCACTGAAGGTGCTTTGAGGCCTCTTGATTTGATTTGATTACTGTCTATTGAAATAGACTGAAAATGGCTCCCTCATTGCGAAACAGTAACTCTCATTGCCCATGCCTAGCCATGGTGTTGTTCATGTTCCGTCAAGTAACTTCTAAGAGGGGTTTTGGAGCAAGTAAGATATTCACCGAGTGGTTTTACCATGGCTTCCGCCTGCCAGCGAGCTTCCTTGCCAGTCACGATTCGGACCCTCCCTTCCCAAGGCTTGGTCTGAGGTTTTATCCAGTACACCACGGCACCAGCCAACAATCCAACGCTCGCCATAGCTGGCGTCAGTATCTGTGTAGAGTGACCTAGAGAGGAGTGATGGAAACTATAGACTTTAACACAAGAACAGATAGACCAGTGGTTCCCAATCTTGGTCCCCCATATGTCCTTCAACTACAAATTGAAGCTCTTTCCCTCAGCACACCTCATGAGGCACGCATAGAGGAAGAAGTGGTTCCACCGGAGGATCTCTCCCTCATCACTATTGATGAGATACAAGATCAGGTACATGTTGATGAGCAGGCTGCAGGAGATAAGCTCATTGTGCTAGGGGATTCTATCATTAGAAATACGGAGGGATGGATTTGTGAGGAGCATGATAACCAGATGGTCACTTGCCTGCCGGGTGCAAAGGTTGCAGACATCACCAGAAATATAGATAGCTTGTTAGAGAGAACTGGGAAGGAGCCAGTGGTCATGGTACACGTCGGTACCAATGATGTCGGGAAGGCCAAGCGGTCAGTCTTGGAAGCCAAATTCAGGTTGCTAGGTAGAAGATTGAAGTCCCGGGCTTCCAAGGTAGCATTTTCAGAAGTGCTACCTGTTCCTCGTGCAGGACCCGCCAGGCAGGCAGAACTCAGAAGCCTCAATGCGTGGATGAGGCGATGGTGTCGAGAGGAGGGCTTTAGATTTGTCAGGAACTGGCGAACATTTTGGGACAAGCCAAACCTGTTCAGGAGGGATGGGTTGCACTTGAATCATGATGGGACCAGATTGCTGGCACTCAACCTCAAAAAGGCAGCAGAGCAGCTTTTAAACTGATAACTGGGGGAAAGCCGACAGGAGCTGTGTGGCATCCGAGTTGAACACCTCATCCTCGGGAATGAGGTTGGAGAGGGTAGAGAATCACATAGAGATGACATAGCAAGTATTAACACTGGCAGAATAGTGGAATGTGACAGTTCGTCTACTGAAAATAAAAGCTGTGGGGGGAGAAGAACAAGGCAGCAGCTGTTGCAGGACCCACTGTACAAGTGCTTCTACGCCAATGCTCGAAGCCTCCGAGCAAAGATGGGAGAACTTGACCATCTGGCAGCTAGGGATAACATTGATATAATAGCCATAACAGAAACCTGGTGGAATGTGGAGAACCAGTGGGACACAGCAATCCCAGGCTATAAACTCTATAGAAGGGATAGAGAGGGGCGGGTTGGAGGAGGAGTGGCCATCTATGTCAAAGAAGGCATAAAATCCAGCAGAATGGAGATTGACAGAGGGTCTGACTCCGCCATAGAATCACTGTGGGTTAAACTACCAGGTCCAAAGAGTGATGTGATAGTTGGAGTATTCTATCGTCCACCAGATCAAAAACTTGAGGGGGACCTTGAAATGAGGAGAGAAATCATGGAGGTGGCTAAGAGGGATAGGATAGTAATCATGGGGGACTTTAATTATCCCCACATTGACTGGGCCAATGAGCTCTGGGCAAGAAAGAGAAACTAGGTTTCTTGACTTGCTGAATGACTGTGCCTTAGAGCAACTTGTCATGGAGCCCACCCGAGAACAGGCAACTCTAGATCTAATATTGTGTGATACTCAGGACCTCGTCAGGGATGTGAATGTCACTGAGCCTCTGGGGAACAGTGACCATGCTGCAATTACCTTTGCCATGCATGTCGGAGGAAGAGTGTCAACCAAATCAGACATAAAAACCCTTGATTTTCGAAGGGCAAACTTCCCTCAGATGAGGAAACTAGTTAGAGAGAAACTGAAGGGGAGGGTTAGAAGAATCCAATCTCTTCAGAGTGCATGGAGCCTGTTTAAAACAACAATAATAGAGGCCCAGCACAAGTGCATACCACAAAGAAAGAAGAGCTCATTTAAGTCCAAGAGGACACCGGCATGGTTAACGAGTGGAGTTAGAGAGGCTCTAAAGCACAAGGAGAGGTCCTTCTGTAAATGGAAATCATCCCCAAATGAGGAAAATAAAAAGGAACACAAACTCTGGCAAAAGAAATGTAAAAAGATGATAAGGGAGGCAAAGAAAGACTTTGAGGAATGCATGGCTAGCAATATAAAGGGTAATAATAAAAGCTTCTTTAAATATGTTAAGTAGAAAACCTGCCAGAGAACCAATTGGGCCTCTGGATGGTGAGGGAGGAAAAGGGGAGGTTAAGGAGGACTTGGACATTGCAGAGAAATTGAACGAGTTCTTTGCGTCTGTCTTCACGACAGAGGACCTTGAGCGGATTCCGCTGCCTGAGCCGCCCCTCTTGACTAAAGAATTAAATCAAATACAGGTTAAAAGAGAGGAGGTTTTAGGACTAATTGATAAATTGAGGATTAACAAGTCACCGGGCCCAGATGGCATCCACCCAAGGGTTATTAGGGAACTGAGAAATGAAATTGCAGATCTCTTAACGGTTATATGCAACTTGTCTCTTAAACGCCACAGTGCCGGAGGACTGGAGGATAGCAGATGTCACACCAATTTTTTAAAAAGGAAGGAGGGGGGACCCAGGAAACTACAGGCCGGTTAGCCTTACATCTGTCCCAGGGAAGATGGTGGAAGGCCTCATCCAAGAGAAAATCTTAAAACACATAAAAGAACAAACCTTGCTGAGAGAAAATCAGCATGGCTTCTGTAAGGGTAAATCTTGTCTTACAAACCTTTAGAATTTTTGAAAAGGTCAACAGGCACGTGGATTTGGGTGAACCGGTGGATATAGTCTATCTGGATTTTCAAAATGCTTTTGACACAGTCCCTCACCAAAGGCTGCTGAGAAAATTGCATAGTCACGGGATAAGAGGGCAGATCCTCTTATGGATTGAGAACTGGTTGAGATCCCGGAAACAAAGAGTAGGTGTCAATGGGAAATTTTCACAATGGAGAGAAGTGAAAAGCGGTGTGCCCCAGGGCTCGGTCCTGGGACCGGTGCTTTTCAATCTGTTCATAAATGACCTGGAGACAGGGATAAACAGTGAGGTGGCCAAGTTTGCAGATGACACAAAACTTTTCCGTGTGGTAAAAACCAGAGAAGATTGTGAAGAACTCCAGAAGGATCTCTCCAAACTGGGGGAGTGGGCTGAGAAATGGCAAATGTGTTTTAATGTAACCAAATGTAAAGTAATGCATATTGGGGCAAAAAATCCAAACTTCATCTATCAACTCATGGGTTCTGAGTTATCCGTGACGGATCAGGAAAGAGATCTTGGTGTGTTGGTGGACAGCTGCATGAAGGTGTCTCCCCAATGTGTGGCAGCAGTGAAGAAGGCCAATTCCATGCTAGGGATTATCAAAAAGGGGATTGAAAATAAAACAGCCAACATTATAATGCCGTTATACAAAACAATAGTAAGGCCCCACCTGGAGTATTGTGTACAATTCTGGTCACCGCATCTCAAGAAAGACATAGTGGAACTGGAAAAGGTGCAGAAGAGAGCGACTAAAATGATTACTGGGCTGGGGCACCTCCCTTATGAAGAAAGGCTAAAACAATTGGGCCTCTTTAGTCTGGAAAAAGGCGCTTGAGGGGGATATGATTGAGACATACAAAATAATGCAGGGTATGAGTAAAGTGGATAGAGGGAAGCTCTTCTCCTCTCTCAAAATACCAGAACTAGGGGACATACACTCAAATTGAGTGCTGGGAGAGTAAGAACTGACAAAAGAAAATATTTTTTCACCCAGCGCATTGTAAGTCTATGGAACTCCCTGCCACAGGATGTGGTGATGGCATCTGACCTGGATGCCTTCAAAAGGGGATTGGACAGATTCCTAGAGGAAAAAGTCCATCACGGGTTACAAACCATGATGGAGATGTGTAATCTCTAGGCTTTAAACCAGGGTACTTCAAGGGCCAGATGCAGGGGAGTGGTATCAGGAGACAGATATCTAGTCTCATGCGCTCCCAAACGCATCTGGTGGGGCCGCTGTGAGATACAGGAAGCTGGACTAGATGGGCCTTTGGCCTGATCCAGCATGGCTCTTCTTATGTTCTTATGTTCTTATGTAAATCATGAAAAACCAGGGCTGTGCCGTCTGCCTTGTGTTTCATTGTAGGAAATGCATTTAAGGCAGAAACAACCGTTGTTGTTGCTTCTGCGAACTGTTGCATCCTGAATCTGGTGATCCCTTTCTCAACGTCTCTTCCACGTGTCTATGTTCCCTTCTCACCTCACGGTCTTCCTTTCTTTTGTTCCAGAACTGTCGTACGATCTGGATACGGACGACATCCTGTCAAACACGCAGCTTTTGAATCGACAAAGCAAGGAGGCTCCGGCCGTTCAGAACCTCGGCTCAGCCGGCCGGACCCCGAGCCTTGATCTCATGCCTGCTCTCATCACAGCCTCATTCCTTCTGTTGGTCCAATGACTGGGGTTTCCCCTTCATCCAGTCACCCACCTTGGATGACGACCGTCCATCTTGTGAAGGTTCCCCGCGGACCTCTTGCCTCCCGGCCACGGGGTGTGAAAAGAGCAGCAACCTAAAAACGCTTTAATAATTATTATAAGAAGAAGACACATTCCTAAGGCAGGGGCTTGTTTTTCAATTTAGTGGGCGAGAAGGTGTTTTTTTTAAAATAAATGAAAAAGAAAATATACCCTGCTTGCATTTCCCCCGATGAAGTTCACCGAGACTGGAAGTTTGAAAGGCATGAAGCCTTTTTCATCTTGAGTTAATTGGCATGGATATAAATGACATTTAAATGCGAATGGACACCATCAACTGTGTTTTTCAATATATATATATTTATGGTCCATCCCTGGAACCGGTTCTGAAATACTTGGCATTCTCCGACCAAGTATGTCGTAGGAATAGGAAAGGATTAAAGAGGGCGCAATTTCCTCTTGGCAGGGAAAGTCTAGCTTGCGGGGCTCCTCTGGAGCCTGGCACCATATTATTAATATTGGTTACAGCATCGGGATTGAGGTGGGCAGCCAGACGGATCTGCTGCAGGCTTCAGATGGATTTGAGGTCGCTGTGTCTCTCAAAAGCGGGAGAAAATGTATACGCCTCGTACAAGGTCGCCTGTAAGAGTCCTGAGTTGGGGAAAGCCCCCCTTAAAATAAATAAATAAAGAGGTGGGGGGGAAGTGGGGCAGATTAAGAGAACAATTGGTGTTGATGGGGTTAAGGGCAGAACAGTAATGGAACATGGGGTATTCTCTAGCTGTAAGAGGCTGCATTGAAACTTCCCTGGCCAATAGGGAAAAGTGAGCATGTTGCTTTTAATAAATTTTTTAAGTACAAACAACACAACGGCCAGTTGTTTTTCTGCTAAGGTTGGGTTTGCAGGGCTGTCTTTTAAGCCACAGGAAGCTCTCATGGGGAAACCCATTGTGGCTGCTTTGGAAGTACGTTTCTTGGTGTTGTAATTTGCTTTAGAAATACAGTGCAATGCATGGAAAGCAGTGAACGTTTATAAGGTAAATAAGATTCCAGGGAGATGGTTGGACGGTGTCATTGATGCAACCAGTATGGATTTGACCAAACTCCGGGAGGCAGTGGAAGATAGGAAGGCCTGGCGAGCTCTGGTCCATGGGGCCACGAACAGTCAGACTCTACTGAACGACTGAACAACAACAAAAGATTCCGGCATCAGTTGAGACGTGTTGATTCGATCAACGTCCGTCTCCTCCTTGGGAGACTGGAAGGGGATTTCTCATTTGCTGTTGGATTACACATCCCATCACCTGGTGGATAGGAATGATGGGAGGTGCAGCCCCGGACATCTCAAGAACATGAGAATAACACATTTCTCTGAAGGCCTGCTCAACAAGTTTGCATTGGAGTAGGCACGCTGAGGAGCACGGTGTGAGAGAACAGAGATGCTGGTGGTAAGCCTTCAGGGCTTGAGTCCCAAATCCAAATGCAGATCCACAGGGACACAGCAATGCAACTCAGAAAAATGGATTCACATTGCGAGTTGAGTCATGATCGCCCCCCAACCCCCAGAAATCTCTGAGGGGTGAGTCCCCAACCCTTCAAGGAACGCCATTAACAAATGCCAACAACGTTGATTTGCCTTTCCTTTTCTTCGGCTGTTTGATGGCTCTCGGACGCTCTTGAATTCGCATGCGATTTATTTTCAGGTTGCCTCAAGTGCGTTCTGGCCCATTTGGAATTTCACGGTGCAGATGATTAGCAGCAGAGCCAGCTGCGCCATTAGGACTGAGGCTGGTTTTATGGGCTGGGTTTCATGCACACCTTATGCATGTCCCGATTTCGGCTGCCAATCCGAACACACACAAAGCCCTCCCTTGAATCAGGCCAACCTTCTGAAAACCTGATTGTGTTTCTTTGCTTCCTTACCTCACGGGCTTCAGAGAAGGGCATGGAGCATCCTTGATCCCAATGCATGGACTAGGCCAGGAAAAAAAGTATCCTGGTGGGGAAAAAAAGAGTAGGTTGGGTGGGGTAGTTTCCTTCTTTAGTGTTTGCTTCTTATTTGTTAAAACAATTGTGTGCAGCAAGCATCTGAAACACTTTGTAGCCCTTGCAGTGAAGAGGTGGCCAAACACTTTCCCTTCAGGGTCAAGTTCTGCAACAAATGTTTTCTCTGGAGGGCAAAATGTTGTTAAACACAGTTCCTGTTGTGTGACCGATAGACAAGACACTGTTCCCGGCTTTTATGTTCTCACTGGAAAGGCATGCCCCTTTTCTATCTTTTTCGGCAAAAGGAACCTGTAATTTATAATGTCAAGATCGACTCAATTTCAAGGCAGCTCCACACAGAACTGGAATAAAGAGTTGGGAGGCAGGGAGAAAGGAATATTGTGGGTTTTTCCTGAGTGGTGGGGAGCGTATCATTAACTTGCACAAACAGGGTGTGGGCAGCTTTCCTCGGCAAAAAAATTATTCCAGGAAGAACCATCTTGGGTTGTGAGTTTGGGCCCTGTTCCCTCAAAGAAAGAAATGAAACACTCAACGAAGGGGTGGGGGGGAGTTTGTCAAACTAGTCATTGAGTGGCCTTGCTTAGATATTATTTGAGATGTCAAGACTTGTTAATTATCCTCCTTTGTAGCAGAGAGGCTGCTGGAAACTTAATTTTTGACAAGAGGTGATCCTTGTTTATCAGTCCACAGGCAAGATCTGTGTTCTCCAGAATCCTGCCCAGAGCCATCAAGGAACATATTTTCCATTGGGAACCAACTTCTGTTCCTATGATCTGCCCACCGCTGGCATTCACAGGTAGACAATGCCAACCAAGAACATGCAGGGCACACGAGCATTCTTCTATAGCTTCTGCTGCATGAAAAAGTGGAGTCGCCTCCTCTTTTCTACGTCCTTTGGGTTCCCGGATGTTCCTTCCTCTTGTGATGGTGGGTTCGGTGCTGGGCGAAGAGGTGTTGTATTTACTTTTGGAAAATTACAGAATTGTTTCGGCCCTAAATGAAGGAACTGGTATTGATCTCCAAGGCTCCTTTTCTTGTGTGGGCCATTTGTTTACCTACCTGCTTTGCAGAGCCAGGCTATCATTGGTTCATTGGTTAAAACGTTTTAAAATTTGTTAGTCTCATCATTGAAACACTAAACCTTTTATTTCTGAATAGCAGCAATCCTTTCTTAACTCGTTCTAGAGGGTAACTTCCAGGAGGTCAACCATTTCCCCCCCTCCTACAAACTTCTTTAGGTTATTCCTCTGGGCCTAATTAGGAAAAAAATAGTCTTTATAGGTGTCCAGAAACAAATCAAACCTTTCTGCCTCCTCTTTTATGTTGCTTTTAGCATGTACCTTTGCAACTATAAGACAACCACCACTTTTCCATCCCAAAATTACAGCTTCGCAACCGCACAGTTCTCTTCTCAGCTTACTTCCGTGTATAAGATGACCCCCAATTTCTAGTCTAACAATCTGAGACAAAAATACAGCCTTAGAAACGGGGAAGTACTGTAACTTTCCCCCAGGAAAATGAGACGAGGAAGGCTGTGTTGGACTTTGCCACTCTGATCCTTGCCAGGCATTTTGATTGATAGCAGTTGCAACTTGCGTTTCAAAGCGATAGTGAGAGGACAGGACCACTGAGATGTGAAGGGCAGCCAGCTTGGATGATGGGCTACGTAGTGAAGCTAAGAGAGAGAGAGAGCAAGAGAGAGAGAGAGCACAAGCTTGGAGAGCAAATTATGGGCCAGCCAAAGTAACATCTGTTCGCCTTCAAGCGTTGAATCATTCAATGTGTAGTTGCCTCTGACGCAAGGCTTTGGGCCCTTGGAGTGGGTGGGTTCTCTATTCCAACCCCCCCTCCCTGTTGCCACCTTCTGTTACATTTTCTCTGTGCAGTCTGCAAAAAGGCTCTGTTGCATTTTGTTTCTGTTATGTAAGATCATCAACGTACACTGCCTTCATGCAGAATTAAACAGGCATGAAAGAGCTTTCCATTTTTGATACCAGGGGAATTGGTAGAGGTCAACTCCAAATCAGCGCTTCAGTGTTCATGTTCCTTGTTACCAGTCTGCAGAAAAGGAACTTGTAACTTCACTTCAAGGTGGCCAAGTTGCTGCTGTTATAATGGCTCTAACAGCTCAAGTAATTCACTGCATCATGTATTTACTAGTTACTTAGAAGTTGCCTTTTCTTCTCCAGCGGGCCCGAAGAAGACAGAGAGTTACTGGTTGGTTCCCTCTAGTGGTCTGATTTGCTATCACACCTTAGAACTGTTCTTAGAAGCACAGAAAGGATATGTCTCTTGACACTCACGAAAGACTGCCACAAAACTTGAAAAATTCCCGTGGAAAGGCATTATTCTCAATGGTGTTTAAAAGCAACTTAACAAAACCATGAATAAAATTCTTCTACCCTCACTTCTGGCATCAGCTTGTGTCATGCAGATTTCATCATCTTTCCCCTCCCTGTCTCTCCTCTGTGTCTTGCTCATTCACTGCTGGGTCATTAGGGTTCCTTTTTGAAAGCAAAAAAACACTGATCAGTTTGGACAGAAGGAGAGTTGGCACAGTTTAAGGCCCAGTTCCCAGAAACACCAGATGTTTGGCAAATGCAAGGACCTCATTGGTTATATTTAAGAGAGAGAGAGAGAGAACCCTGAGTGTTGTCAAGTGAGAAGAATAAATACTCAAACACAAACCAGAGGAGCTGTTTAATTCCCCAGGAGAAGAGCAACCGACCCTTTCTCGGGATGAGAAGTGAAGTTCACTGTGCATCTGAGAGCCAGCTGGCCCTCTCCGACCCCGGACAAATCATGTTTAACATTAGGGGAGGAAGTGCTGGTTGGGTTCCTGAACTCAGCTGAGCTTCATCTGGAGTGCTCCTTGAAGCAAATTCCAAGCGTTCCTGTATTAATTTGAGCTCACTGTTGAATGCATTCCAGCAGGAAGAGCAGATGGGGTGGGGGTGGGGAGGGGAGGGGAGAGAAGAGAAGATGGAGATGAGTGAAGGCAGACTTGGAAAACTATTTTTCATGAGAGGAGGCAACTACAAATATTTCAGTTTCCCTTCAATTGCCCCAGTCCGGCTGCAGCAGCATTGCTGTCCCCCCACCCCCAAATAACTCCTTGGTTAATGCAGGCTGCAAGTCCACCAAAGCTAGGGAACAATTGTGTGTTGTGTCATTACAGTCGTGACCGACTCTTCGTGACTCCATATCCATGGAGTTTTCTTGGCAGGAATACTGGAGTGGTTTGCCAGTTCCTACTCCAGGCGCCTACAGCACCTGGTATTCCTTGGTGGTCTCCCATCCCACTACTAACCAGGGCTGATCCTGCTTAGCTTCCGAAGTCAGGAGAGATTGGGGGGGTGCAATTAAGACCCACTAAATTTGTCAGTCTTTAAGGAGCAGCTGTAAGTCACCGTTAGAGCAGCCTATTGGAAGCAACGGCATTGATGGCAGCGTCGAGTCACCCAATTGCTTCAATGGGCCTACGCTAGTGCAATTGACTGCACCAAGCAATAGGACTTGAGCCTCCTTGCGGTTTAAGATTCATCTGTCAAAATTAAGGCTTGCTGCATTTTCAAGACCGAGACGTTTATTTCGGGGAAGTTAAATCTGAAAAAAAAAGAGTGTGCAGGAATAAATCTATTAGTCTTCAAAGTGCTTCGTGCACAGTGGGGTGCCCTTGACGCCATGTCTCTCTCTCACACGCAAACTGGACCTGGGACTGTTGGGCCAAAGGCAGGATGTGTTGCTCTTCCTGTAGGTTGGTGGCACAACGCAGGTTTGTGGCAGTAGATTGTACACAGTTCAGGCTTTGCACTGGTCCGTCCCAGCTACACGTCACCTTTGCACCAATGAGCTCCTGGTGCTGGAATTGGCTTTCCTCTTTGCCATGTGATTCTTGCCACAACAGCCCTGCAGGGTAGATTGAGCTGGGAAAGTGAGTCCTGAGTCAAGGTGAGCTTATGAGTTTTCCTTTTCTCCCCTGGGGAACACAACCAAAATCTGCCCTATTACAGTCTAGTGCAGACTACATCCTCCCTGAATCACATATGCCCCCCCCATGGGAAGGGACATGGAAAAGACCACTGTCTGAACATCTAGAGGACTGTTGCCACCTAGGTCAGATTCTGGTGGGCAACTTGTAGTGCTCTAGAAGTTGCTGGACTAAAGGTCCCATCGTGATCAGTTCACACAATAGAACAACCATACCCATCAACTGCATATTAGGATCATTGCTACCACTGATTAGGTTGAAACTTTTTAATCCCTCCATCACAATACAATGACTAACACCTATTGTCCTGTATAGGACAAGCTTCCTCCTTCCCACAACTTTTAAGAACCCCAGTCTCACTCACTTTATATCCCAGAGCACAGAGAGAAACTCTTTTAGTTCCCTGAGCACCTTGCCCTCTGAAGATGCTGGCCACAGAGCCTGGCAGAAACGTCAGGAAGAAAAACTTCCAGAATATGGCCAAACAGCCTGGAAAAACTCACAATGATCAGAATACAGAAACTCAGTCCATCGGATTGGTCCTGGATCAACAAACCAGAAGGCACTCTTTTGTCGACCTGATAGCTCCTAATTGCCCATTCAAGGCAAATGAAATCATCCTCAGACACTTTCAATAGCAATTGGGATTGTTTAGGCTTAGCTAGGGCAACATAGCTAGGGCAACATCTTGGGGGTGGGTGGGTGGGAATCTCTTCTCTTCATCCTGTGAGCTTTGGCTACCCCACATCACTGCCCTTGCTGGCTAGAATTAGCAAGAACTCTCTCTCTCTCTTTCTCTCTCTCTGTGTGTGTGTGTGTGTGTGTGAGAGAGAGAGGAGAGAGAGAGAGGGGTAAACCACCCTGACTCTTAATTCTTTGCAACCCATGATGGTGTTTGCAAAACCCAGTCAAGTTTTAACCTTTGTCTGGCTGGACATTGTTTACCTCCCGAGGCTCACAAGCCTCGACCTTTGTCACAGGTGCATGGGGCAGGGAGGGAAGGACAATGAGGGTTTGGAAGGTAAATCTCAGCAGGGGGTGGGGTGAGGTGGGGTTGGGGTGCCCCCATGTCCTTATAGAGAAAGAATGGGGTTCCAGGCCCAGTTTTGGAGCTCCCTTGAGGCTGGCGGGTGCGTTGCTACTTTCATTTGCCACAAACTGAGTGACGGGCCCAAAGAGGCAGTTTCTGAACGGGACAGAGCATTTTCACCTGCCAGTGGGGGCTCCCTGGCTCCCACAGCACCACCCTGTCCTGCAATTTCAAAAGAGGCAGCTTCACACAATGGTTCCTTTCAGTGTATGGAAGAGAAAACATCAATAAAAGTGTTGCCTTTGTGTTATTCTATAAATAACTAACAAACATTGTCCTTTTTTTTTAAAAAAGTGAGTGACTCCCCTCTTTCTGGGCTTGTCCCCTGCAAGACCTTTCCCACTAAAGCTGTTCCTTCCAGAGTCCCAAACGACAGCCATTGAGAAGGCCTTCTCTGTGGCTGCTCTCAGCCTGTGGAACTCCCTCCCACTGGAAGCCCAGCGGTTGCCATCTTGCAGACCAAGGCCATTTTCTTCTGGAAAGCTTTCTCTTAATTGAGTGGCTGCCTGAGTGAACTTTCTCCCATGGAGTATTTATTTATTTATTTATTTATTTATTTATTTATTTATTTATTTATTTATTTGTTTGTTTGTTTGTTTGTTGACCTCCCAACTTTCCCTCAGGAACTCTGGGTTGTGTACCACAAATTGCCAAACTAAACAATTGCCCAAGAAAAAAAACCCAACAGAGAATCATAGAAAAAAAGAAAAACAAACAAACAACATATGACATACAACACAGAATCCGGCAAGAAAGGGCTGGGAGAAATGATACAACAGACAGACAGACAGACAGACCAACGGGTGCTCAGTGATCACCGAAGGTTTCCCATAAGACCCAGATCTTCAAAGCTCTCCTAAGGGCTACCTAAACAACCTTGACGGTGGCTTTGCCATTGCTTTTACCATGTGTGGCATTTGTTTCATCCTTTTCAGTATTTGCATACTCGCTGCTTTTAGCTTTAAATATTGCCTTTCAATCATGTAAGCCACCTTGGGTCCTTTTTAAGGAGAAAGACAGGTTAAAAATATTTTAACCAACCAACCAACCGAACAAACAACCAATGCAGTTCCCATTGATTGCCTTCAGTCCGAGGAAGGTCGTTTTCCTAAGACCTTTCTGAAGAATCTTTTCCGTCGACGTTCCACAAGATCCACACCTTCCTGTCGTTTGGCTCCTTTCCTTGACATGATTGGAAGATCCTTTGGCTGTGAGTCGTGATGTCGAGGGATCCCTAATTGTGCTCCAAATGATATAAAGGTGACACGTAGCTTTTGGCCTCTTTGCGTCCATTGCACACTTTTTGGGGTGCAGCAAAGTTTCTCAACCCCCCTCCCCCCAGTTCGGTTTTTGTTCTTCCTCTTCATTTTTCTCAACTGACCGTTGAGCCTTTGATCTGCGGAGGGCCGAGGTGGATGAAAATTGATCTCGCCAGCCGTGGAAAAATAGATCAAAGTGCTAGCGCTCACCCTGGCGTCCGCCCGCTTTAAAAGTGGCATTTTCTTACAGGGCGTGTGCAGAGGGCACCGGGACCGGGCAGGGGAGAAGAAGGTGTCCCAAGGGGGGTAGCCAACGATTTCTGCATTGATCTTCGTAACTGTTCTACTGCTTGGACCTTCTTCAGAGGCGGCCGGTGGTCCTGGCCAAATTCCTGAGATGGCTGTCCTAGCAGCTGCGAGGCATGTGTTCCCCTAAACTTTTCCGCCTTTTCTCTCTCAAAGGACCCTCACCCTCGGTCCGCTCAGGGCCCCCAGGAGCCCAGGCGTGGAATCTGTTGCTCATTGATGGGAGTCACCAAGAGGCTTCAAAACTGGACAGGGTCCAAGCGAGGTGCCCCGTAAATTGCAACGCCAAGGGACAGCTGTTCCTGTCACAACCACATTCCTCACTTTGAAGGTGACGCCTCCCCACCCATAACTTTGGGGAGCAATTCCTGCATGGCTGTCGGAGCAAAATAAGTAACAAGATCCTTTCTGCGGGAGCCGCTGCTGTTGGCAGGGGGTTGGGTGGAGTAATGCAGAGTGCAATGGCTTTTTTCACCAGCATCCCAATGCCATGGTAATCTTCCGACGACAAACGTCGGCCGCAGTGAGTGCCAAAGTCAACCGCCGCCCCCTTGACATCTTCACTGAGATTCAGTTCTTTAAAAGATGCCAGACACTGGTAGTCTCATTTGTCTCTGGGGCCATAAATATTTCAGCTTAGCATCCTCTATAGGGGAATTGTGGCTTTCACTGTACCCTTGAAAGTAAGGTCGAGGAAGATGGAACACAAGGGAGGCCTGGTAGGGCATTTAAGTCTTCACTCATGGAGTGGACCTGGCCTTGACTGTTCCTCTCCACTACTGGAAACTCCATATCCACTCAGGTTTGGCTTCTAAGCCCCCTGTGGATACTGAAAACCATGAATAAGAATGAACACATTCTCTGTTTCTCTCTGGCTCTCTTGAGAGACACAGAGAGCTCATGGCAAAAGGAAAACCCCCAGAAATAAAACTACTTTCAATTGCATTTCCAGAACTGGTCACTAGAGGAACCCAAACTATGCTCTATTCTTAACTGACAAATGTTCATAGCAAGGTCTCTACCTCCGACTAGTGGCCAGTTCCTGTAATACATGGGGAAATAGTTTTTTCTGGATTTAAAAAAAATTTTTTTTAATATTTTCAATCTATAGATAAGTGGCTAACTGGATACTGAAAGTTGCTGGGTAATGCTTGCTGCTAACTCAGTCCTTGTGTGTGTGTGTGTGTGTGTGCGTGTGTGTGTGTGTGTGTGTGTGTGTGTGTGTGTGTGTGTGTGTGTGTGTGTGTGTGTGTGTGTGTGTGTGTTTGGAAGCCTTTTAAATGCAGTTACCAGTAGCCCACGGTCTACCTGTTGGGCAGGTCTGACATACAGCAATCGGGGAGACAGAAAAAAAGTTTCCAGCCGTGGTATACTGGAACATCTCTCTCTCTCTCTCTCTCTCTCTCTCTCTCTCTCTCTCTCTCTCTCTCTCTCTCTCTGTGTGTGTGTGTGTGTGTGTGTGTGTGTGTGTCTGTCTGTCTGTCTATCTATCTATCTATCTATCTATCTATCTATCTATCTATCTATCTATCTATCTATCTATCTATCTATCTATCTATCATACCAGGGGGCAAAACTGAGTGAGGAACGCAAAATGGAAAAAGCTGCTGAAATTAGAGAGGTCAAAAAATATTGTGAGGTTTCAGGATGCCTACTGATTAAACCTGGGGCTCAGGACACACCTGATTTGAAAGCAGCCCTGAAGAGCTGATCTGTCCATCTGGGGATGCTAGAACTGAGGAGAAGGGATTTGAAAAAACTGACACCTACGAAGACTTTTTTTTTTAAATGGACATTGAGCAATTAAAGCGACACAAAACAAGGATGGTTCTGGGAGAAACTGGTGCTGTAGATGCAAAAGTCCTAGGAAGCTTTCTGTGTACCTGAGGCAAAAATGATGAGAACAATTCAGGAGGGCGTCTTACATATTTTAAGCACATATTATAAGGAAATGCCATTGAATATTCTAACTCCCTAAGGATGCCTTGCTATCCAAGCAGAAAATTTCAGCCAACATCCAGGGGGCTGTGTATAAGAGGAACAATGTTCATTTTTTTGAAAAAAAAAACCATTACATTTACATGTTGAGAATACATTACATTTATAGCCAATTTTTTCTCCAAGGTGACCAGGGCTCACCTCGTTGCTCATTTTATCCTCCCTGGAGCCCTGCAAGGTAGTTTGGTGTTCCATGAACTGAGTCACCAGAGGCTCCCTGTTGAACTTCAGGGCTCAGCGGGGAACCATGGCCCTCTGCCACACACTTCCCCTGCTTCCCAAATTGGACAGGAGAAACTCAAACTGCCCCCCCCGCACCCTCCCCACATGGACCTTGGCAAAATCAGTGGGTCTAAATCTGTTGCCGCTTCTCAGATCTGCAGCCAGGCATCCCTCTCCTTTCTTGCTCTGCCCTTAATCTCGGGGGATCTGCTGTGCTCCAGGCCAAAACCTTTTGTATCCCCTCCTGGTTTTCCTGGTCATCACACATCTCAAACACAAGCAGTGGGCAACAAATTTGCTAAAAACAATTAGATCCAAGATTCTCAGGATCCAAGAGGGTCTGAAAAAAAAAAAGAACAGAGTCCCTAACCCTCGACCTACAGACCACCCAAGGCCTTCGTGGTTCTCCCATGCCTCCTCCACCTTGCCTTTCCCCTTGTCTTCAGGCCTTCTCTGCCCCTCCTTATCCCTTTTCTAAAATCCCTCGCCCCCCCCACCACCACCACCAGCACTGCCTCCTCCTCCTCCTCCTCCTCCTCCTCCTCTCTCTGGAATGAAAAAGGCAGCACACCCTGCTGAGTTCCCTTTAAAATCCACATTGTCCCCCCAAAGAAAGACGGAGCTGGTGGGCCTATGGGAAAGCAGGATGCCGGTGGGATTGGCAGCCTCGGATGCTTAAAAGGGCTCCCCCATTCTCTGGCAAGGGCCTGGCCGCCTTAACGTCATGAGAACTTCTTGCTGCAGCTCTGTTGATCCCGACAGACAGATGAGTATAAAACCTGCCCGTGAAAACAGAGGAGAGAGGCAGGTGGGGGGGGGGGGTGGGGGAAACAATGGCTCCTCTGCCCGCTTAGCTCTCCCAGCCGCCACGAGAAAGAGAAAGAGAAAGAATCCAACGTATCCTAAAAGCTTTTCTGCCTGCCATGCTTCTCAGTGCAAAAGTTAAATTGATTTCACTGACTGTCACCTTTAGAAGATGGGGAAGAGGATTTGGAAGGAGCCGGCGGGAGGGTGATGTGCACGTGTGTGCACATGCGGACGTATGAAGGAGCACAGAATGCTCTCCCTTCAGCATTGATGTTCACATTGCTCCCTTACCTTGCCTTAATTTTTTTTTACATCCCCCAGAATTCCTCAGCCAGGATTTTGCGAGGGGTAGCCCCAAAGAGTCACTTTTCACAGGACTGCATTTTGGGGGCATTGGCTCCAGAGAACTGCAAAGTATCTGTCCAACTGGACTTAGCCAGATGATGTCCTGAGTTCTGTAAAATGATTTTTTTCCTTTTCTTTTTGAAGATAATAATAAGTTTATTAATATTCCATCATCTTAACAATTCATATTTCTAAATTAATTTCTACAAACTATTCCATTTTTCTTTCATCCTATTGTCCGGTGCACTTTATATTATTGATTACATCACGTCTTTGTACCACCTAATGCATTGTTTCTTTTGTCCAACCAATCATAAAATCTATTCCACGCTGAGTAATACACAGAGTCCTCTTTTTCTTAATGTCGTTCTGTCCATCTTAGCACAATCTAATTTTTTTTGTTTAATTATTTCCTCCTTCGGTATGTTTTCATTTTTCCACATTTGGGTCCAAGCTATTCTAGCGGCAGTCAAGATATGTAATATAATGTATATTAACATTTTCTGGCATAATACCTGGTAAAATCATTTCTGGCTTAAATTCTGAATTCAGCTTAGTTATTTCTTTGAGCCATCTATGTATTTTACCCCAGTATTTCTTTGCCCTCACACAAGACCACCATGCAGGATGACATGTCCCATCATGATTTTTACATTTTCAACATTTGTTAGATAAGTTTGTAAACATTTTTGCTAATCTAGTTGGTGGTAAGTGCCAGTGATAAAACATTTTATATTAATTTTCTTTATAAGATGTTGCCAGAGTTAGTTTGTTATTCAGACTGCATAACTTTTGCCATTTCTCTAGTTCAATTGTGTAACCAATCATTTCTGTTACCAAGAATGACATTCTGGTTTCGCGTTCCCTGCTTCTGGGGAGCACACTGCCGTGTGCCCAAGGCTGTCCAAACTGGCTCATCATGAAATTAGTACGATTTTATCTCGCACAACAAATCAACAAACAAACCACCCTTGGGCTTCTTCAGAAGTCACACACACACACATATGTCAATTGCTTATGTGTGCAAAACACTGCAATATTTTAAAGTGGCTTCCCTTTACCTGGCCATTGTTGCCAATGTCATTGCTAATAAAACATTTATTACTGTTTCTTGTGCTCCGTTGCTTGATTTTAGATGTGTTGTGTCTTGTTTTAATTCCTAATGTGGGGTTTGACATCTGGGGATATCTCTTATAAATATTTCACCGAAAACCAGCAGTTGCCTAGATCTGGAATGAGGAAAAGGCTTTGAGGCGCTTCAGGATGGGGTGTGTGAACTACAGTTCCCATAATTCTTTGTCACTGGTGCAAGGTGTTGCTACCCAACAGCTGCTGGAGGGCCACACGTCCTCCGGGTGTGGTATCCATTCATCTCAGAAATCCTGGCAATGACTCCGTGCAGCAGCTACTGTTCTGTCCATTCCGCAGATGAAAGACTGAGGCCCAAAACTGCCGACACATATCCCATGCTGCGCAGCAGAGGTGCAGGGATTCATAGAGCAGAAGAGCCCCCAGGGCCCCAGATTAGTCCTCCCCCTTTTCTCATCAACTGGCACTTACCGTCTCAAGAGCTAGCTCTGAGCCATTAGGCAGAGACAGAATAAAAACATTTTAAACTATAGGGTGTGAAAGTGAATGCCTTTCCTCATTCTCTCTCACGGGTAGAGTCTCCCTGGCACTGGAGATTTGCCAGGAAAATAATGTGGCAGCAGCCCGACCTCCTGAAAGCTCTGCTGGGATCATTTGTGGAAGAATTTCTTTGGCTTTGGACAAGTTACTTTTCTGCTCAATATCACCCAGAAACCCTTCATCACTAACTACTGACCTCACTTATTGGCAGCTGTGATACCTGAAAGGGACTTTTCTAAGCTCTCCTGTGAGGTCCATGGAAAAGCTTCATGCTATACCTTTCCCTGTGTTTGCGCACTGAAAATAGCTTTTAAAATGGGTGGAAGAAACCCAGTCTCTTTGTCTCCTCCTCCTCCTCCTCCTCCCTGCTTTCTCCTGGCCATCCTTAATACCCAGGCCATCTTGAGAAACTCGTTCTCCCTAAATCCTAATTGTGTGAAACTTTCTGAGAGCAGATCAGTTTACTTTGCTAATTCCAAGAGAGATAGAGGCAAAGTTCCAACCCAACCTCCCAACCCCTTGTGCGATTTGGATCTCTCTCTCACACACACCAGTTCTCTGTGTCTCTGGGCGCACAATCGGGCAGGGGGTGAAAATCCCTCTCTGCCATTTTGTGCCTTGGAGACAGTAGCTGTCCTGTTCTGCTTTGGCCTCCTGTCCTAAAAGGTGTGCCGTTCGGAGGGTGCGGAGAACGAAGTGGTCCAGGGAAACAGAAATAAAGGACAATGCCTGCGTGGGAGGTCACTTATGGGGCACGGGTAGCAAAGCGAAGTTTGAAAACCCTGCACAGGATTGGGTAAATGAATGAAGGTTTTCACTGGCAGATCTAGCTTTGGGTACTTTGGCCCTTTCAGGTGTATAAGGTTTCCCAAAGACCGTTCAAGTACCAAGACTGGAAAACAAGTGAGATGTTCTCTCTCCTCTCTGTACAAGTTCTGCTTTGTCTGTTTGCACCGTGCCAATGTTGTAGGGCCAAAAAGCGATACCAAAGGGGCAATGGGAACAAAGAACAATGGTTCACAAAAGGTTTGTGAACAGGAATGCCAGTGTTCCCAGGCAAATGTCAACAAATCTAGAGGGGAGGAAACCTCGGTGAAAACAAAGAGTAAATATACCAAGAACACTTTTGAAATACCTCTCAATCTCTTCCCAAACTTCCCTAGATTTTGTAAATCTGTTACTATCAAATTGTTTCATTCTTTTTAAGTTTTTCTTCTCTCAGAGTAGCATCTTTCTTTTCTTTGCTTATTGACCTCAGCTTTAATATTGCCTTTTTCATGATGTTAGATGCCCTTCTGCAATCGGTCGTTTTTGGCTTTAAACGTCGCCTTGAATGCTTCTTGGTAATTGATGTATACTCATGGTCTTCAACTTTGTCTATTGCCCTTCAGTTTTGCAAGCGTCAGGGGTCCTTTCCAAGGAGAAAGATGGGATAAAGCATATTTTAAATAAATACCTGTAGTTTGGACACAAACCCTGTTATCCCCAACTCTGCATTGTACACACCAAAGAAACTGAAGCAGGAAATGAACAAAACAACAGAGCTAGGAGGGACTCCATGGATCATCATGTCTACTCTGCCTGTCCAGGGGTCACAGTGGGGAATCAAACCCTCAACCTCTGGGGTTCCTTGGCAAAGACCCTAAACCACGGAGCTATCAAGGGACCCTATGAATCATACAGTCCAACCCTTTTCAAGGAGGTCTGGTGAGGAATTGAACTCCTAAACTCTGTCTAAACCACTGACCCACCCAGCAAGTTCTGGAGATGCCCAAGGTCTTTTTTTTTAAATCAGTTGCGCCACAATTACTCCAGGTGTACCTTCCTTCATCTGGGACGTGGTGGCAGCTCAGCAAACTAAGGCTCCGAAAACTGTCAGCTGCAAAGTTGGCAGCTCGGCAGTTCAAATCCCGGGCGCCATGCAGCAGAGTGAGTTCCCGCTGATAACGCCAGCTCCTGCCAACCTAGCAGTTCGAAAGCATGTAAACGCAAGGAGATAAATAGGTACCACCATAAAAAGAGGGAAGCTAAAAGAGTGTTTGCTTGCAGCCATGCCGGCCACGTGACCATGGACTTGCACAACACTGGCTCTTCAGCTTGATAACAGAGATGAGCACCGCCCCTGGAGTCGGACACAACTAGCACGCATGTGCGCGGGGGGGGAACCTTTACCTTTACCTTTATCTAACCCTATGAGGTCAGGCTATTACCACAGCCGGATGGGAACAGTATGATGGAATGATGCAGAATGAAATTGGGCCTCTCTTAATTTCATTCGACAGCCATGGTGCTCCAGGAGGAAACAAGAAACAAAATGATCAGAATTATCAGGCACCTTGTCCTGTAGCCTAGAATGAGACTCTCTCCAGGACCTCTGGAGAAGGAGAGGTTGAGAAAAGACAAAACAGTAGGACCCCTGTATCCGTGGTTTCAGCCAGAAAATATGTCAGATAGCATGGTATCTGAGTGGTATAAAACAATCATAATAACGTGCTGTCAAGTTAATTATTGACTTGGTGGCCCGTTTCAGGATCACCAAGAACACTCAGAAGTGGTTGCCCCTTCCCTTCCAGGGATGCCAAGGCCACCCAGACTGGCTCTTCTCCCAGGAGTGGGCGAACTGGGGAACCAAACTCTCAAAATGCTGATGAGTATCAGGGATCTCAGAGTGAACAGAACTGTGCTGAATTTTTCCCTCCTGAGAGAATTTCAAACACCCACAATCAACCTGAGAGGAAAGAAGGTGCTTCTGAGAATAATTTTGAAGGAGAAGAAATTTCCCTTCCGTGAAAATGTCTTCTGTCACTGCTCAGGTTCCAGTTGGTGGAAAACTGTCCCAGGAGTCCCTGAAAATAACTTTTCAAAGCTCTACAATGATTCAGAAAGGACTGGCCGGGCGCTTTGACTGGCTTGCATGAAAGTAAAAGCAACTGTGAATGTTTGTTTTCATTTTGCAATGATAATAATTAACCGGCCTTCAAAAGGAGTGGGGGTAGAAATGAGCAAGCAATACTGGATTGTAAACAAAGAAGGATAGTGTGACAAATTGTATCCCTGTGGCCAGCAGCTGGCTCCCTGGATGTTGGATCTACATGGCTTCAATGTTATAATTTTCATGAAGACAATTGCAAGACTAGAAAGGATGCACAGGGCAAACACGATACTTTTATTTAAAACAACTCAATCGCCTAGAGGACATATACAGCATGCAAGGCAGGGCTCTAGATGAGATGAGTCATGACCGCCTTTTATAACAGCCAAATAACAGGCAGACACTCCCTTGTCGTATTTGTATATAAAGGCATTTTTAGGGGGGGGTAGTAATCTCTTCTCAGAATGCAGTGGCTTCTTTGCTTCTCATCCAGACACACATGCACTAAATTTAACATCCAGCTCCAAAAAGCCAAGGAAGACATTATTTAACAAGGGCTAGGGCACATATGGGGGTGTGATGGCTCAGCAAGCTAGAGTACTGAAAACTGTCGGCTGCAAAGTCGGCAGCTCAGCAGTTCGAATCCCGGGTGCCACGCAGCGGAGGAAGCTCCCGCTGTTAACCCCAGCTCCTGGCAACCTAGCAGTGGGAAAGCATGTAAATGCGAGTGGATAAATATAAAAAGCGGGAAGGTATAACAGTGTTTCCTTGCAGCCATGCCGGCCACATGGCCACGGACTTGCACAACACTGGCTCTTTCGGCTTGAATACAGAGATGAGCACCGCCCTTAGAGTCTGACATGACTAGTACACATGTGTGTGGGGAGCCTTTACCTTTACCTAGGGCACATATAAGGTGACCTGTAAACCCTCCCACTCACCCATCCCAGGGTGGAAAACCCTGCTCTAGATGTTCTTAATTTTGTTAAGTTAAATTCATTGTTCTTAACTCTGGATACTGTCTTGAATATTTCTTGGTTGTATCTTGTCCTTCAGTTTTTTGAAGCTGCCTTGGCTCCTTTCCAAGGAGAAAGGTGGAGTATAAACAAACAAACAAACAAACAAACAGCTGGGAATACTGTAGGCAGAGTCTCTTTGATTTATCTAATTCCTGAGTGTGATAAATGTGAGAGAAGGGCCGAGGGAGAGGAGGGTTCTTAACGTCCAGGGGAGAGGGGCTCGGGTTGTTTGTCCACCCCCACAACCTCCCTCACAGGGTCGTTGTGCCAAGGATCCAACAGAGAGGCAAGGAGGAAGAAAGCACCTTGTGCTACCTTGAGCTGACAGGCAGACCGGCAGCCTCCCAGTGCAGCAAAGGAAACAATTCCAAAGATGTGTGTTGGTCACTAGTAGTGGCGCTGGAATTCCACCCCCCCATCCATTTATAGACATCAAGGCCCCTGTGGCTTTGTTCTCCCAAGGCAAAGCAAGCTGGCGCTTAACTGGATCTGAACTAACCAAAGCAGGTGCCAGTATTGGAAACATAAATGGGGATGGTCCAGTCATTCCAAGTGTGGCTGTGGTGGGTACCTCCTTCTAACTGGATATCACATTACAATGCAATGATCCCTTGCTTAGACCTATTCCCTGGCTCCCTCTTACATCATCTTGAGGGCACTGATGTTCAACCCTTAAATGATTTAGATATCTGGCCTCAGGCTTAGTCACTCTAGTAACTGCTGGCACAATTTATTCCAGATTCATTCGTTATTCATATTGCACATATGTAAAATCTCCTAGAACTTACTCTTTTAATGTATTGCATTATATGCACACTTTATATTGTCTTTGCATAGTCTGATGCAATAATGCTGTATTCTGTCCCGCTCATAGGAAACAAACAAACTAGGAGTTGGAAGTCGGTGAGGGGATTAAAAAAACAGCCTGGCGCACCGCCACCTCGCCTGCTGGGCTGTAACTGTCGCTGGGCGATCAGGGCTTGGCCCCAGGGCACTAAAATATGGAGGGCTTCAAAATCTACTGGGTGTTAGGAAACTCAAGGCCACCCCTTCCCGGCCCGGGTCACCCTTGCTACAGTACTTTTCATTTTGGGAAACCCTAGCACCTAAACTTTCTCTTTGCTGTTTTTTTTTTTTGCGAGGGGGGAGAGGGGAGTCCCCCGATTGCCCCACTGTCCCCCCCTTGCACCCCGGTCTCCGAGGTGGGGGGGGGAGTGGGCGGGGGAGACGGGTGCCCCAAGTGTCCAAAGGGAGAGCGACGGCTCGGCCTGCCGCTTCCCTCGCGCGCCGCGGGGGGGGAGGGCCCGGAGGAAGGAGGGCGCGCGCTTGGAGAGGCGGAGAGGGAGGCCGGCCGTGCGCTCTGCCCCGCCTCGCGGCTGCCTTTCCTGGGGGCTGCTGCTGCTGCTGCTGCCGCCGAGGAGCCTTCTCCGGCCCCGCCACCGCCGCCTCGTCGTCTTCTTCTTCTTCTTCTTCCTCCTTCTTCCCTCCTCCTCCTCCTCCTCCTCCTCCGTGATCAAGTTCGCGCCGCGGAGTCGAGCGTCCGGACGCGCGGAGCGCAGCGCAGACTTGGAGCGCCCGCCCGCCCGCCCGGGGAGGGAGTTGGCCAGCGCCGCAGGAGGAGGCGGCGGCGGGGGGGAGAAGTCTCCAGGGGCCGGCCGGGCAGGCGCTTGCTTCTGGCGGCGGCCCTCGGCTGCTCCGGGCTGGCCCGCGTGGCCAGGGGGCCTGCCCTCCTCCGACGCCGGCGCTCCCTCCGTGCGCCCCCGGCCGCCCCTCGCCAAGCAAGCCACCTCGCCGGGACAGCCGCCACCACCGCCATGCCCGCCGGCCTGCGGATCGGGCCCGGGGGCTCCTCCTGCGCCGGGATCCGATGCCTGCCTTGTTGCTGCAGATGCTGCTGCTGCTGCTGCTGCTGCTTCCTCCTCCTCCTCCTCCTCCTCTTCGTCGCCGGCGCCGCCTCGGCCGAGCCCCGTTCGCGAAGTTGTTCCGAAGTCAAGCGGTTGTACGTGGCCAAAGGCTTCAGCCAGAACGAGGTGCCCAGCCACGAAATCAACGGTGAGGCGGGGGGGGGGCGAAGGAGGGCTGGGGGAGGGCGAGCGCCGCGGGCTCGGGGGAAACGGTGGGCCATCCACGGGGAAGCCCCCACCGGTGGATTTTGGGCTATGTAGTCGCTGGGGCGCTCCGGCCAGCAGGCTCCTTTCGGGGCGCTTCGGCGGCTGAAAAGCGGGGCTCGGCGAAGAGAACAGGAAAAATGAAGGGTCCTTTCTTGTTTTGAAAAGAAGTGTGTGTGTGTGGGGGGGTTATTTTTGCTGGGGGGGGGGAGAGCAGAGGCTTTTTTGGTTTCCTCGCCTGGAGTGGGCAAATGGGCCAGGCGGTGTCCCCCCTCTGCAAACCACCCGTGTGGAGGGGGTCTCCCTTCCCTGGGGTTTTGCTGGTCCCCCCCCTTATCGACCGGCTCTACTCCCCCCCCCAGCCGGCCAGTGATTCGATTTGAGTCCCAGGCAGGTCTGCCCTGTCGAGCAAAAGAGCGGACGGGCGAAGGGGGTGGGGGTGGGGGGGTGTTGTCTCGGCCGAGCAGCCGCCCGAAACGGACGACAAACTCTCCGCAACCCCCCACCCCCACCCCCAGGCTTTTACAAAGTTTAAACTCCAGAGCCTTGCCGGAGGTGGTGTGTGTATGTGTGTGTGTGGGGTGGGGGATAGATTCCAACCCCCCATCCCCGGCGCAGCCTCCGTTTCCTCCGTGCGTGCTTCTGCATGTTCTCCTGCCATTGGGTCCAAGTCCCGGCGGGTGGGGGGGGGGGGGGGAAAGAGGGAGGGGTCTCCTCGGGTGTAAATCCCAGCCGGGGAATGGGAGTCGAGGGTGCGAGCTCGGGAAACAAATCTTAGGGAAAAAAACGGGACCTCTCTCTCTCTCCTACACCCCCCCCCGCGCGCGCCTTCCTCGCCTCGCCTCCCTCCTTACTCAAGTTGTTGCTTGTAGAGAGAGAAGGCCGGGCCGGGCCGGGGCGGGGAGTTGAGGGGAGGGCGGCGGCGGGGGGGGGGGGAAATCCACTTGGAACAAATTGGGAAAAATCTGCAGGGTGTCGTCCTTTGCCGTTTGGCCGCTCACCTCCCTTTCTCACTTCTCTGCCTTCAGATCTCTGGCTTGCACACATTTTAATTCACGGGGGGGGGGGGAGAAGAGCGCAAGAGGCATCCGAGCGCCCGCCCGCCCGCCTGCCTGCCTCTTCCTCGGTGTGTTTTTGAAACGGCGCAGAAGAGCGGACGCCTCGCCTAAGGAACGAGGCAGCGAAATTGCAAACGGCAGAGACTTTTGTTGTTGTTGATCGTTGGTTGGTTGGTTGGTTTTAAAGTCCTCCCATTTGGGCGAAGGTGCAAGGGGTGGGGTGGGGGTTCCCGGCGAGATTCTATGGAGAGCAAATAGCTTCCCATCGTCTCCCCCTCCCTCCGTCCCTCCCGCCCCTTCGGATTTTACTAAATGAATTCAGCCAGACCAGGGAGGAATTTGAGGGAGGAATTTGCAACAATTGAGTCCTTTCCGAGTCCTGGGGCTTCTCCCACCCCACTCCCCTCCGCCAGCAGCGCGGGGGGAATGCGTTTCTGCCGCCGAAGTCGATCTCTGGATTGGTGGGGAGGCACTGGCGGTGTGTGTGTGTGTGTGTGTGTGTGTGTGTGTGTGTGTGTGTGTGTGTGTGTGTGTGTGTGTGTGTGTGTGTGTGTGTGTGTGTGTGTGTGTGTGTGTGTGTGTGTGTGTGTGTGTGTGTGTGTGGTGGGGGAAGGGAAGCAGCCCTGGACATTTACATTTTGTCGGGAGAGAAGGAGGCCCTTGAACTCTTTGTAATTTGTATCTGCTCATGGAAAGAGAAGTTGGGAAAACTTCCTTTAAGAGTATTTTTGATCCAGGCAAGAAATTATCAAGTAACAATCGGAGCAAGGCCTCTTGTGGGTTTCCTTGTTTCAGGGCAAAGGCCATTTTTGAAGGGGTGTGAATTTAGATTGTAAAAGTTTCTTGGGGGTGGGACTATTTAGCAGTTTTGGGCTTGGAATAGCTTTTTTGGAGGAGAGTACACCCCCCCCAATTCCTTAGCTGAAATGGACATGTTAGGTGGATGGGTGGGATCAGACCACTCAGATATGATGCTTTGGAGTCCTTTGTTTGGGGGAAGTGAAGGTAGGGATGGAGGTGGGCACCTAGTTCCCGACCACCTTCAATAATTTATGTCATGTTCATTCATTCATTCATTCATTCATTCATTCATTCAACTTATATGCCACCCACTACCCACTACGGTCAACTTCGGCCCGTCCGACCAGGTTGTCGCGGGCGCACATGCTGCGCGTGGTCACGCCCAGGGAGGCATTCATTCATCTTCCAGCAGAAGTGCGCCTCATTCATTCATCTCATTACTGCTCTGCTGCTTATTTTATTAGTTTAATTTATTTTGCTGTTATTGTAATTTACTGTCCTGTTAATTTGTTGTAAACTACCCAAAGGTTCCCTCTAGGAAGACGGGCGGTACAATCAAAAAAATAATAAAATAAAAAATAATACAGTTTCAAAATAATTAAAACAGTTTAAAATAGTTAAAAATAGAACATCCATAAATAATCAAAGCAATAATAAAAACCTTACACTAAAAACATTACACTAAAATTGTCATCAGAGGACCCACAGTCTATATTGTATTAATTAAAAAACTTCTGGAACCAGAAGGTTTTTACCTGGCATCAAAATGTAGTCAATGTTGGCGCCTGGCGGATCTCAATCGGGAGGGCATTTACAAAGGTTGGGCTTAAACACATTAAAGCAAATACAAAAAAAAGAGAGAGAGGAAGAGGCATTATTTGTTCCAGTGTTCATGGACTGGAACCCACTTCTTGCTGCCTTCCATGGAAGCAGTTACATGTTTTTCAAGGAGGGGAGAGCTGCCGTAACCCCTTTCCTGGAAGCCAGATTTCCCGCTGAGCCCTCTTCCCCTCCTTCCTCTGGGGATCCGGGTTACTCCGAGAATTGCAGAGGGGTTTTCCCAGCTGGGCCCGGGCCTTTTCCTTGAGGTCTTCCTGAATTAACCTGAGATGCTTTGCAGGAAGGCGCTCGCCCTTTCTCGGGGCCAGATTTTGGATCTTGTTGGCCAGTGCTGTTTTATAAATAGTCACCCTGACTTCTGCTTCTGGTCCTGTTGCCCGCTGAGGAGAGGCCACTTAGTCCCAGCCGTGAAGCCTGGGGGAGAATCCAAGATGCATTTCCACCCTCACTTTGTGAAGGGGGCCAAACACAATTGCAAAAATAGGTTGCAGGCGATATCTTTATAGGCCCCTATTAAAAAAAAAGGAACATTGCAAGCTTTTGAGTTTGCATGACTCTTCTTCAAAGCAAGTCCCAGAAGTTCAGACATGGTAAAAGATGTGCTTTACCAGGATGTAACTTTTAGATGTTCTCAAAATCCATGGCTACAGTAGATGGTGCTGCAGCCAGGGCAGAAGTCTTGTCAGAGGCAGGAAGGTGAAGCACATATTTTACCATGTCTGAACTTCTGGGACCTGCTTTGAAGAAGAGTTATATAAACTCGAAAGCTTGCAACGTTCCTTTTTTACAATAATTTTAAAATAATTTTTAATAGTGGCCTATAAAGGTATCACCTGTAACCTATTCTTGCAGTTGTGTTTTGTGATGGCCACTGCGGCTCAACCCCCTGTTTGCTTTGAAGGGGGCCAAGGAGAGGCTAGATATAAATGTGCCTTATATTGGTGGCTTTTTCTTAAGAACTCTTTCTGTCTTGGCTCCTCTGCATCACTAAGTCGGAAGCACCTTATAAGGCCATTTAGACCAACCTTTGTAAATACAGAGAAGATCTCAGAAATGGCAGCCTCGCTATCTCTCGAATACCTCCGTTGGCAGAGAGATTGCTGCCTCACCTGAGGCAACTAGTCCCATTGTCTGGAAATTGAATCATGGCAACCTGACTTCTTTTCTTGAGAGATTGAAGAGTTTTGCATTTCGCTACTCATCCAAGCAGCTCCATCAGTCTTACCAAGGACTGTCGAAGCTGCTTGGATGAGTAACGATATGTTTCGGTCCCTCGAGAAAAGAAGTCCGGTTGCCATGACTCAACTTCCAGACAACCTCGCCTGGGTGCCTGAGAATCTTCACAGACATACTTCCATTGTCGTACTACTCTTACAGTCAGGAGGTTTTTCCTGATATTCAGCAGAAGTCTGGCTTCCTGGCCTCCATGATTATGTGTCCCGTACCCAGGACTGATGAAAAACAGATCCTGCCCCTCCTCTGTACGAGAGCCCTTCAACTCCTATCTCCTCTCCATCGCCTTTACTCCAGGCTAAACAATTCCAGTTCTTTCACTCTTTAGGGCTTGGTTTCTACAACTCTGATCATCCTTCTTGCCTTCCTCTGGACATCCTCCGGTTTGCCTGCCTCCTCCTTCAAGTGCAGTGTCCAGAACTGGACACAGTATTCTAGGGAAGGCCTGACCAGATGTCAGAGAGAAAGAGAGAGAGAGAGAGAGAGAACGAGAGAGAGAGAGAGAGAGAGAGAGAGAGAGAGACAGACAGACACAGACACAGACACAGACACAGACACAGACACACACACACACACACACACACACACACACACACACACACACACACACACACACACACACACACACACACACACACACACACACACACACACACACACACACACACACAGAGGGACTGATTGGGGCTCCGTCTTTTCTCTAGGCCTTTGGCCAGAGTCCTCTCCATCTTGGGTGGCTGTTGGACTAGCAGTGCCAGGGATTGAATTTGGGGCCATGTGATTATGAAGTCTTTTGCTCTCCCTTTGGCTGTGAGCCTTCCTTTTTGGTCGTGATCCTTCCTTTTTGGCCAGCCTGAAGCTTCTCCCTGTGTAACGAAAGCTGCAAGGCGGAGAGGGTTGGGCTCGGATCCCTGCCTTATCATGTTCTTTTGTCTTGCCTCCCCCCCTCCTTTCATTTTTAACATTCCGGTTTTCCAAGGCTCACCTTGGGAGGAATCGCCTTTGAAGCAGCAGCTGTCATTCGGTCTTGTTTGCAGTGCCCAGCGGCAATTTGCGGGACTGAATTTTTTTTTTTAGAAACTTCTTTTTTATTTATTGCATTTTTCTGCTGCCTTTCTCTCTAGAGTTGGGGTGAGCCTTAACCCTGGGCCAGCTGCATCCAAGGTTTATATTCTGCCTTCGTATGCAGATAAAGTAAAGGTTCTAGCCCTCATGTTCTGAAGCACTGGCTCAGTTGCCTGCTTCCCTGACTGATGTAACCTTTCCTTAGGCAACTGAAATTAGAGCTGATTTCAAGTCAAGAAACCTTTAATGGCATAAAATAAATTAAGAACAAAAGCACCCAACTGTGGAAGAAAAGACTAAAAAGATAAATAAATAAAGAGATGAAAGGGAATAGTTCAGTGGCCGTCCTTTATCCTGGAGGTCTCATTAACAGTATATAGCACTCTGGCCAGGTATTCAGCCACTGAGACCATCAATTAGGAAGATTTTAGAGCAGATTTATGTAGGAGCATCACAGAGCATCACCAGCCTACCTGCATGTTTCTGCATTTGAGCCTGGAATGGGTTTAGGTCAAGCTGATCCATCTGCAGAGCAAAGATTTAGCATTTTTGCATATTATGGGCACATTGGGTATGATGGTGATCATCTGAACAACAGTCTTGTGGGGCAGGCCAGTATCGTGACCTTCCTGTTGCCTTTGGCCATCTCCGATGCGTGGAGAGAAGTGTCCTAAAAATGCAATTTATGTGTTATAAATAGTATTTTTTTAAGGACAGTCCTTTTCATGTATCAGAGCTGGGGAGTGTGCAACCCCCGGAGACGTGATTAGATGCCAGCATCAACCTTCAGGCTGTTGTGGATGAGAGCTGCGTGCATCCTCAGAGGTTAAATCGTACTGGTGTCTACAGGCAGGACCTCCAGCTCCCAGTTGGATTCCTTGTATTGGTAGGCTGTAATAAAGGTGGGTCTTGGGTTCCTGCAGACTTCACAGCACACACGTAGACAAATAGGAAAAACTGTACCGGACTATGCACATCTCTAGTCCAGCAGCTGCTCCGAGGTCTGTGGAGGTTTTTGGAACTGGAGAGGGCCTGATTGCACTCTGTGTCTCTTTCCCCCAGCAGGACCGTGCTCGAACCAACGCAAACCCGCCCTAACTAGTAGATGCCGATCACTCTGGCCTCCTTGAATTGGCCTGATCCCCCTTTTTACGTCCATTCAGGCAGGCAGCCGAGGCTGCATCCGGTGGCAGAGAGTCCCACAGCTTCGTGTAAAGACATCCTTGCTTCTGCCAAGTCCTACTCTTCCACTTCCGTGGAGAGCCCCTTTGGATTCTGGCATTGCGAAAGGGTCAATAAAGCGTCTGCTAGCACGTATGGCTTAATTGTATGGACCTCAGTCACGAAAACCCCTTATTTGCATTTTTCTTCCTGGCTGATGTAACCTTTCCTCATCGGGGAGTTAGTCAGACCTCTGGTTTTCTGTCTCTCTCCCCCCCACCACCTTTCTGTACCTTTTCTAGGCCTCTCGGCTTTCCTTTATCCTGCTGACAACAAGAGCAAATGGACTTGGGATTCTCCAGCTGCTTGAGCAGCTGCCTATGTGCCCTAAGCACATCTGATCTCGCCTGATTTCGGAAGCTAAGCAGGGTAGGCCCTGGTTAGTACTTGGATGGGAGGCCACCAGGGGATACCAGGCGCTGTAGGCAAACTGGATTAGGAACTGGCAAGCCACTCCAGTATTCCTGCCAAGAAAACTCCATGGACATGGGGTCATGAAGGGTCGGTCATGACTGTAATGATACAACATGTGCGCGCACGCACACACACAGCTGCTTGAGCACATGTCCATGTCCCATTGCCCCGTAGGTGGAGGTCTCATGCGACAGCATCCCTAAACGGAGCGCTCGCTCATGGGCTGGGCCGGTGATGGAGACCTTACTCCTCTTTTCTCTCTTCCCTTGCTCTCTAGATCTGTCCTTGCCACTTTTGACCCTCTTTGTACCATGAGGCATCTCAGCGAAGAATTTTACTCGCCATACACTGAGATCCCTAGCCTCTGAAACACATGGGAGACACTTCCCCGCCCCCATCAAGGTCTCCACAGTTAGTGCAAAATGCCCCAAGACTCCCATCTTTTTTTGAGAGGCAAAGGGCACACAGAAATGGAAGGAAGCAGTATAGAATGATGGTGTGATCATTCAGAAGGATACAAACAACCCATCCAGTGCTTCCCCAGCTTAGAAGTGCATGAAACAAGGTGGGCACTGTCTGACGTTTGCCCTGTTTGTGCAAAAATCTTCTCGTGTACCCAAGACCCTTTTGAGATGCCTCCCCCTGTGTCGGGTGAGGAGAGAGGACTAGTGGTTTTGCGATGCACAACGAAACAGGACAAGTGTGAGGGCCGCCACCCATACGTGATATTTGGAAGAATTTGAAACAGCATACTTTTGAGTGACTGCCACCCCTCTTTTCCTGCAGGCTGCCTTCTGTGTAGGTCTTCTGTAGTATGCAGACACACCCAAGGTACCCTGAAGGATTTTGGAAAGCAAAATTGTTGCATCCTGAACATTTTATTCACCACTCCCTTCTCCTTATCCCAGTTGTTTGAGGCTCCGTCTCCGTCTGTCTGTCTCTGTCTCTGTCTGTCTGTCTCTCTCTCTCTGTCTCTCCTCTGGAGTGTCTGCTTTTATTTTTCCTTTCTGAATGACCTACTGGAAGGCATTCTCCCCAGGAACAAAGGAAGGACCTTTTAAGCTGGAGCCATGGAGAGACCACCAAGGACTCCCGCTCCCCTGGCCCTGCCATTTTCGCACTACTTTCAACAATAACAAAAAAATGCATGACTGAAGGACTCAGAAATGTGGAAGGGAAGAAGGGGGCGGCGGCGGCGGCGGTTTTGAGCCATTCCTCTGAGTCTCCGATGCTGTCACAACACAGACAGCTCCTAAGTCAATACCTTTACGTTTCCTGGATGGAAAATGGGCGGTGGAGTTGTCCCATTTTGACTGGTGGGGGGGGCACCTTCCAGGCAGAGGAGTGGATAGAGCTTGGGAAGATCCCAGATCCTCCTTGCTGATAGTGGGATTCCGGGCGGTATCCCAGCTCAGCCTTAAAAGCTCCAGCAGAACATTTCTGCTGAGGCAGCCCCAATCACAGGCCAAGGTGTGGCAGCCTTAAAAACCACACACGTCTATGTAGATGCTCATGCCTCAATATCCTTTTAGAAGTGCAGAGTTGGGAGGGACCCTCTCGATCATGGAGTCCATCTCTTTCTCAAGGAGGCCCAGCCTCTGGCTCCACAGCTCGATCCCTCAATCACGGAGCTCCCTAGCGGATGTACATGCCTGCTCAGGTGTGCGTTTTTCACGTGCCATCATCAAGTCACGTCTCACAAGAAACAGACGTTGCTGGTAGACTTGCCAGCTCAAGTGACCTTTGAGATGCCAGTGCAGGCACTGGGAAAGTCGGTGCAGTATATAAGTATGTATGTATGTATGTATGTATGTATGTATGTATGTATGTATGTATGTATGTATGTATGTATGTATGTATAAATAAATAAATAAATAAATAAACAAACAAACAAATAAATAAATAAATAAATAAATAAAACCCGAGAGAGCTTCCTGAAATGGGTTGCATATCCATAACATAAAACAGGCCTGCCCAACAGGTAGACCACGGGCTACTGGTAGCCCGTGAAGGGTTCAAAAGTAGCCCACTGGCCATCAATAAAAAAAGTGAGGGGATAAGTTCTCCAGCCCTCCCTCCCCCATCCCAAGGACCACTACTGCCCCAGCAAAGTTCTCAGTCTGCCAGCCCACTGTCTCAGCTGAGCGGGGCAGTTCAAGGGCCATGGCGCATTGAAATCTGTTCCCTCCAGAACAGATTAATTGGTTTTCAGTGCATTCCTATGGGAAACCGCTGCTCTGCTTACAAAAGTTTTTACTTATGAGCATGTGCTTGGAATGGACAAAATTCGTAAGTAGAGGTTTTACTGTAGTAGCCCTCAAGCACTTTGGGCTGGAAAAAGTAGACCTTGGCCTGTTCAAAGTTGAACAGTCCTGACATAAAAGAACCAGATTTATTTATTAATTTATTTATTAATTTATTTATTTATTTATTTATTTATTTATTTATTTATTTATTTATTTATTTATTTCAGTTTATCTTTACCCAACCGGTCTCCTTGGAAAAGGGCCCAAGTCGGTTTTGATGTTGAGAGATGGTCTTAGGGCCCAGATTGAATTACTATTTCTGAGCATGGCTACACTGAGAAAGGCGGGTCAGCCTCATTGCTGCGCAGACCGCAGCCTCTGGTTTCCCTGAGGCCGTCATGACAAAAACAGCGCCCCATCTGTGAGGGATACGGGACCCACAGGAACACTTGGTAGACCTTTGTGGAAGTGACTTTTTTTCAGCTAAGAGCATTTCCCTGAAATGACTTCTTATTACCACCCATGTCTTCAGTTGAGTCGTTAGTTGGAGGCTGGAGATGGTTTGTTTGGGGTTTGACATTAAGGCAGCTGAGAAGGTGTGTAAGAGATCTGATTTATTTCCCATCACACCTCAGTCCTGTTGTTCTGTTTATGACCACTTATCCATGGACTACTGGCTCCTAAATAGGTCTCTCTTTCTCTCGTGGGAGGTTGCAACCAGAAAACTGTGTCTCACAATTTTAGGGGTTAAAGCGGCTGCTTCACGGAGAGAGTCATGCTCTCCATTCAGAAGGCTGCATTGGGTCTCATTCCGAGTCAAATGGTTATCCATTGTTAAAGCAGCCTCCATTAGAGGTCTCCTTCAATGCTACCATCTCTTCGCAGCCCTCCTCTGCTTCGGGGAGGGCAAAAGGAAGATACCAGGAAAGGTATTTCAAAAGTTGAATGAAAGGACATTTTATTTTATTTTTTAAAGTATTTTGTTAGGCAGGGTAAAGATATGTGTGGGTGTGCCTTTCTTCTGCCTTAGCAGTTTATTTTCCTGTCTCTCACATGCCTGGATAAAAAGCAAATGCACTCCTATGGAGTCCTGTTGTGAAATATTTTATTTGACCTCCAGTGGAATTCCAGTCATTTAGGGTTAGGCATGGGGTTAGGATTAGGGTCAAGAGAAAGGCTTTTTGTATGCACCCCCTATTTCCTTCACTGCACTCTGAGGGGCACAAATGGCATTTATTTAAAAAGCAGATAGATAGGCAGCATGTATATTGTATTTATTTATTTATTTATTTATTTATTTATTTATTTATTTATTTATTTATTTATTTAAACATAGCATCTCTCTCTCTCTCTCTCTCTCTCTCTCTCTTCTCTTCTCTTCCCCCCTTCTGTGTGTGTGTTTACTATGTTTGTGAGGCCGTGTTTGCAGTTTCTTTTCTTATCCTTGCACATAAACAGTGCAAACTTTTATTAAATTGTGTTACGGCTTTGTTTTTTTTTTGTTTTTTTTTTTTTTTTGGGACCCTCTTGGAATGCCAGTGATTTTGGGTTTAGTAGTGTGGTTAAGGTTAGGGTCAGGGGAAAGTTTTGTCGTGTACATCTTCTATTTCTGGAATGATTCCACTGCCCTTCCTGACGCAGTCTCCCCAGCTCCACCGCTTCCAACTAGCCAAGTGTGTTCCTCCTGCTTCTCAGCCCTGTGGTTTGCTGGAGGGTGGGGGGAATGCCACAGGATATTTGCTCCCTAAAACATTGCCTTGGCCAGGAGCGGCAGGGGAATCAGTGTGGGGAGAGGACGTGGCCGTTTTTCGGGAGCATTTTTGCCCCATTGCGTGTGGTCTGCTTTGCGTGAAATGACAACAACGACAGCAAATCTGTCCAGTGCGAGGGGCTGGCGTTTGGGGTAAGGGGTTGATTTGCGACTCTTCAGGCTGTGGTATTTGTAAATTGTTGTTCTTGAACGTTTAGAAGATTCTGGAGAACTAACCGAAGTTCCTTGTCATCAGAGTTCAGAAGCAGGACTTGGACGCGTGTACCTAAAATCTCTAGGGTGGAAAAATAGGGCTGTTTTAGGGCTCCCAGATGGTCCTGGCCCATGAGAGTTAAAGGAAAAGACAGCACACGTCCTGGCTGGCTTTTCTGCCCGAGAGATGAATCAGGTCTCCCTGCGACCAAGGGAGGCTTCTTTGGTCGTTCTGGCACAGTGCCTTCTTGTTCCCACGTGGCATGGCGAGAAACAATGCGTTGTGCTGGCGTCCCCTTGTGTCTTGGTATGAGTGCTAACCCGGCCCATGCCTACTCCGCCACTCTGGAGTTGACTTTGACCTGTGGAAGCTTTGTTTTCCTAACTCCAGATAAGGACTGGCTGCGCTCTGAAAAGCCCCGCTTTGTGCCTCAACGGGTACGCCTGGATGGGGAGGCCGGGATCCAGCTTCCAAGGAGGGGCCCCAGGATTTGGGTTGCCCTCTGGCTGAGGGGTGTCCTGGGTCTCCCTTTTTAGGGGAACGGGGTGCCCAAAGAAGAGAAAACGGCCAGGCTCTGGAGTGCACGGTCGGATTGATCGTTGACAATGGGCGCGCTGATCTTTGACAGGGTTCTTTAACTAGAAACATTAGGGCTATATTGGATTGTGGTTCCAAATGGCCTCAGCCATTGGCGATTGTGACGGAGTGGGTTTTGTGGAGTTGGCATGCCTCTGTCTGGGTCACTGGGAGCTTCTGTGTGTGCTCGGGTGTTTCTCCTTCAGGAGAGGAGCCCTTGGCCTTGTGACAAGGCACATACTTGACCGGCAGAAGGTTCCAGGTTCAATTCCCACCTCTCCAGCTGGGACTGGGAACATGTGGCGGTGTGGCTGCCGATCAGAGTCTGCAGCTATGGGCTGTCGACCGTCGGCACTGCATTTCAAAAACAAATCTTTCCCCATATTTTATGCAGCAGTGTGGTGTAGTGGCTAGATGAGCTAGGATCCAAGAGACCTGGGTTCAAATCTCTGCTGGGTGATAGAAACTTCACTGGCTGGGGGAGCTGGTAAAGTCAATCCCTAAATATCTCACTTACCTTGAAAGGTAAAATGAAAATCCTATTAGGATTTCTTCCAGTGAGTTCCAAGTTGGCAGTGCTGAACTTATAGAATCATAGAGTTGGAAGAGTCCTCAGGGGCCATCTAGTCCAACCCCCTGCCATGCAGGAACCCCATCACAATATTTCCGACAGATGGCCATCCAGCCTCTGTTTAAAAACCTCCAAAGAAGGAGACTCCACCACCCTCCATGGCAGCATATTCCACTGCCAAACAGCTCTAACTGTCATGAAGTTCTTCCGAATGTTCAAATGGAATCTCTTTTCCTGTAGTTTGAAACCATTGTCCTGAGTCCTAGTCTCTGAAGCCATGGAAAACAAACCTGCTCCCTCTTCAATATGACATCTTTTCAAATATTTAAACATATTTTTTCGGTGAACTGGCTTTCAAGTGTCCTCACCATGCCAAATTTTTGGGTCTGTGGTGTTTCCTGCCCTCCTCTTACCCCATTCCTGCTTTCACCTTAGATGCCTAAGGCATTTCTGCTTTCTTTTATTTTTTTAAAAAAATGGCTGAGGAAGTTGGGAGGTGTCAATACCCAGCTGTCATTTGCCTTCAGGTACGCATAAGACAAGACTTGCCCGCGCTCAAAGGCTTTCTTCAGTGTGGGTGGTTTGGCTTTTGCCTTGTTTTATTTTCTTTCCTGAACCTGAGCAGCTGGGTTGGTTTTTTCAAAAGTGAGGCGGGGCGGGGCGGGTTGAGGCTTCTCTCAGCTTCAGCATTTAGTGAACCCCGCTTGGAATATATTTTCAGATAAAGCCAGGGCTGGGTCTTGACGGAGGGATCGGATAGTTGCTGGTCCTAGCTGTCCCTTCGCCATCCCCCTGCCAGCGGAGTTCCCAGCCTCTTTTGGGGGTCTTGCCCCTCTGTTGACTGGGGAAGGAGGAGATCAAAAGAACATTAACCTTGGAGAAAATCTATGCATGAGGCATTTTGAGAAAAAGTAAGTTACAAAAAAATAAATATATTTATTAACTGGCCACACGTGACTTTGGATGCAGACCATGCAAAAGTAAAGAAGATTCTGCCTCCGGCAGGGGCTGGGCCGCTTTATGCAGGCTAAAGGGGGCGTAGTCCCTCAGCAAGCTGCAAACTCATTTTAAGACTTCGGAGGATGGAAGCCAGAGTGGACCTGGAGCTGGCATCCTGGGATTGAACCCCAGGGCGTGAGGTTTGTCTCAATGGCCATTGTCCTGAGTCCTAGTCTCTGAAGCCATGGAAAACAAACCTGCTCCCTCTTCAATATGACATCTTTTCAAATATTTAAACATATTTTTGGGTGAACTGGCTCTCAAGTGGACGTCTGCCCTGAGCGCCCAACCATGCCCTCTTGGGTCTGTGGTGTTTCCTGCCCTCCTCTTACCCCATTCCTGCTTACACCAAGATGCCTAAGGCATTTTGCACCCGCTGGCAGGGCTGGCTGAGGAAGTTGGGAGGTGTAGTTGAAGCAGGTGGTACGCCTTTAGGTACGATAAGACAAGACTTGCGCTCGAAGCTCTTTCTCCAGTGTGGGTGGTTTGGCTTTTGCCTTGTTTTATTTTCTGTCGAACTGAACCTGAAGAGGAGAGTGGCAGATTCAAAAGTGAGGCGACGATGCCCGCTGGGTTTAAGTGGATTCAGCATTTAGGTGAACATGCTTGGAATATATTTGGCTGATAAAGCCATGGCTGGGTTTTAGTTGGGGATCTGATAGTTGCTGGTCTCTGTCATTAAGCATAGAGTTGTCCAGGAGTTCCCAGCCTAAAAATCAGGGTTGTTCTGAGTTGACTGGGGGAAGGAGGAGAGCCACATAAGCCTTGGAGAAAAGGTGTGATGAGGGCATGACAAAGTAGGTGGAGAAAATGCAGCACTGTTGTCCAGCTTCTCTTTGAAGAGACATTTCATTTAGATCCCCAGAAAAAATCCCCTATCCTGCTCAAGCAGTTTTGTGGGCTGTTTATGCAGGCTATACATTGTCCCCTCAGCAAGCTGCAAACTCATTTTACTGACTTTGGAAGGATGGAAGCCAGAGTGGACCTGGAGCTGGCATCCTGGGATTGAACCCCAGGGCGTGAGCAGAGTCTCAATGGCAGTACTGCAATTTAACCCCTGCACCACAAGGCTCTTTCAAATCCCCATCCATCCCAGCCAGTATGGCTGCTGCTCAGGAATGCCTGTGACATTGTCTTTTGAGCCAGTTCCCAATAGGACTTATGTACGGTGCCATCAAATCCAAGCTGACTTGTAGCCACCTGAAGAGGGTTTTTGCAGGAGGGGAAGATATTTAAGGAGCTGCCTTGGCTGAGGGGGATTCGAACCCAGGTCTTCTGAATCCAGGTGTCTGTCACTACGCTGCCTGCTGCACTACCCCGGGTTAAAATACCAGTGGCAGTTTGATGAAAAATGTTAATTCACTCTTTGTCTCGATGTTTTCTTCTTGAGAGGGAGAGGAGCAACCTGCCTGGTTGAAAAGGGAACTGAGTAAAAATATGGGGAAGAAAGCATTTTCCCTTTCGGAAAATACACAACTGTCTTCTACCCTGGGGTTTATAAACATATGTTCTTTAAAATACCTGAGGTGGTCTTGGCTGCAGCATTCAAAATAAAAATCCATTTTACTGTTCTGTAGAAGTAGAGGAGATCTAAGCTCAGTATGTAAGCACGTTTTCCCCTCCCCCCAAAAAGGGGGAAAAGTTGTTTTTATGTGATTAAACACAACTCCCACAAAGCTGCAAATAAGATTTGGTTCTTGGTCCTGCGCAGATTCTCACCTCATGGTGCTTCTGTGAGGAGCATAGAGAACTGATAGATCCTGTATAAACGTTTGGGTTGTGGAGGGAAGAGGGGAGGGACTTATCTCAGCGTTCTGGAACGTGCGCTTGGCAGGGGCGGCGATGAGCTTTCCTCCAGAGGCTTTTTCCACGAAGCTCTGTTAACACTGGCTCGATTCTTCCTGCAGTGAATAAAACCTGTGTTTTCGGCTGCACCATTTCAGGTGAGAGGAGAGACTTCATGCAGGCCTGAACCCTCCAAAGAATTATTGTAAGGCGTGTTTTTTTTTATTTTAAATTCTTGCATTCAATACATCAAGGAAAGAGGTTCTGGCCTGGCTTCCTCTCTTGAAAAATTAGCTTTCTATATGCAAAGCCTCATGAGGGGAAGGTATTTAGTTGGATCCCAGTATTCACTGATTCATTAACCCCTGATTCAGTTTTCCATGGTTGGCAGAGGGGTAAAAATTTAAATGAATAATTCTGCAGCTGCAAAGCAAGTTACTGTCACAAAACAGCAGCCGTAAAGCAGACTGCTGTCTCAAAACAGCAGTTTTGGATTTTGGGACATTCTCTCTTATCCATGGTTTTCATTATCCATGGGAAGGCTTGGAAACGATCCCTAGCAGATACCGGGGTCCTACTGTACAGTACAACCTGGTGAATCCATTCCTTTCAGACTGTCTGAAGTGGGGTGGCCCAGACAGAAAGCTGCCACCTTTGGGAGATTGTAAGCTTCTCCTGCCAATATAGCACTCTTGCTAAGCTTGTTGGGAGAGGCTTAAATCCAGTGGAGTTTGGCCCCTCACCGGCCTAAGGTTGAGCTTCTGGGTGTGTGTGTTTCTCCACCCAGCTCAAGATTTAGGATATTGGGGGAGGGGCTGCAACCTGTTCTTTTATGCCAGATTCTGCTCTTGTAAGAATGAATCTCCAGTGTCGGAGGCCGACTGTACAGTAGTTGGATTTAAAGAATGAGACCCGAATAACAGAACAGCTCCCGGAGTATCATGTTTCTGATTTATTTTCCCCAAGGTTGTATATATTTGTTGTAACTGGGGGCAAAGCAGCAGTTCTGGCAATATCCTATCATTTTATAGGACACTTGTCTTATGAAGCAACAAGGGGCATTTTCCCCTGGATTTTTTTTTTGGCTGATCTTTGCCCCATCAAACTGTGGTCTAATACAAGTTAAGCTTGGGGCTTCTGCCCTCATTCCCCCCCCCCCCATGGCAACAGAGAGCATTTCGAAAACATTTGTCCCCCCTTTTACATTGGTGGCACTATTTATTGTTATCCCAATCTAGTTATGGTGAAAAAAAGAGAGTCACTTTAGAAACCATGGTTTAAGGCGGGCCTTTCTCTTCGCTCATAAGTGAGAAGGGCCCCTTCTGTCTATTGCTGAGACAAGCCGCAGTTGTGGGAGATTCAAATGATGGCTGTACACCAGGATTAAACATAAGACAGAGGCATCTGGACTTCCCTCTGTGACCCGCCTGGAGGAGACAGTAGGGCTGTGTGTTTGTGTGTTCGAGTCAAGCAAGGAGGCCATTTTGTGCGACCCCCACGGGGTTGCTGGCAATTTGAGGATTCCTGAGTGATTTGTTGATTTCAGTTCTGCCAAGTCAGCAGAGAAGACAGAGATTTTGTCGCAGGCAGCATCCCTGCCTTGAGGCAAATGAATTATGTTCTAGGGTGTGTGCCTGTTTGTGTGTCCTTGAAGGTGTACACCGTCTGATCTAACACACCTGTTTCTTGCCTCTGGGTGAAATCTTTGATCCTTGCAATAACGATATCGCTTCGCTTGCCCTGAGTCTCGCCACGTTGATGAGTTGAGGCTCGTAGAGCACTATGCACATTAATATGCACATTAACAAGGGTGCGTAACGGGTTAATGACAAAAGGGGCTGTCTTAATTACCACCCCCCCAGTTTCACTGCATCGCTCTTCTGCACGGGCCTCTGTCCCGTGCCCTGGCAGAAACAGCGTGGTCACCAACTTCTCGTAGATTTGGGAAACAGGCATTTGACATGAGCGACTCATTGCGTTTGTCGCTCTTATGTCCGTCTTCCGAGGACTGGCTGAGCATTCCCTGATTCCCTCATCTGGTGGGTCTGCCATCTTCACCCAGCCTTGTGTTTTCAGCATCAACTCCGCCATTGCCTAAGCGTTGTTCATCCTAGCTGGGGCTTCTGGGAGTCGAAATCGAAAACATCGGTGCTTGCGCCCATTCTTTTTTGTCCAGTTTTGAAACACCGGCATTGTTCACTGGGAATTTGGGAATTTAGTTATCCACTTGACCGGGTCTGTTAGGGAACCACTGGTCTACCATATGCCTGATGCCAGTTCTAGCTGGAAAGAACTATCAACTTGTTGGACTACCTGTCATGTGACTTCTATCTGAATCTACCATATATGATCACATAGACATTGTAATTGCATTGACACTATGTCTTCAGCATTTGTTTCCATCACGCATGATGTCTTTTAATGCTGTGTAAGATGTCCCTCAATTCCCTGTTCTCAATACTTGAATATGTCTTAATTGTACTGGACGGTATATTGTCCCTCATTACTGTAAGCCGCCTCGGGTCCTTTTCCAAGGAGAAAAGTGGGGTAAAAATACTGTAAAATAAAATAAAATAAATTGTACCAAGGTGGCCTTCTTTTGCAAGGGAGATGCCACCCCAAAACAAAGCTGCAAAGCTGGGCATGGCTGTCTGTCTGATGGAGAACCACCCGAGAATGCCTGAGCTCTCTGGCTCTGCAGTTCTACGGTTTAGATTTAGCTGCTTCCTCTCCGCAGCAAAATAGATCTTTGGAACCCGGGAAAGTCACCCTTGTTTTGGTCGACTGCCCCCCCCCCATGTCCTGTGGCTAGGGAATGCTGTGAGTCGTAGTTCCCCAAAGGAATAGGGTTTGAAGCCCTGGGTTTTCCTCACTGCCTAAAGAACAACACTCCTTTCATGCTGCCTTTGGCGTTTGTTGCAGGGGCTTTCTTGAGCACAGCCATGTGACGACTGCTGGGTGGTGTCAGCCCTCATGCTTAATTTCCATGACTAAAAGTGGGAGCCCAGGCCGGGGTGGGGGTGGGGGTGGGGGGGGAGAGAAGCAGAGACACTTTAGTAGCTCTGGGGATAATGGGAGATTTGACAAGCTGGAATGCAGTTCTATCAGTGGTGAAAGCCTGGCTGAGTTCCTTATTCTTCTGATAAAAATAGACCCTTCACACTCCTGCTTGCTGCAGTAGCCCAAGTGGTGTGTGTGTGTGTGTGTGTGTGTGTGTTTGTGTGTTTGTACTGCACAAACAATGCATTTAATTGGAAATGCCAAATGTTCTGAGGGGGATTCTCTTTCTCTTCCCCCCTATTTGTTTACCTGTTTACTTCATTTGTAGCCCTCCCTGTCCACAACAGCAAAACAAGCAAGGAGAATTCCAGTGAAACCATGAGCAACCGTAAACAAGACTGATTGGGCTCTTCGCATCCGATGCTACGCATTTTTGAAAGGCAGGTTCCTAAGAGGCATCCTCACCCTCGTTCCTAAAACCAGAGGGGGAGTGGTCGCAACTCGGCATGAAATTGCGCAGAATGTGTGTGAATTTGACCACTTTTGGTGTTCTACAGGGTGATCACTGGCACCGAATTGTTGCGTGTCTTGAATTCTGAGTCGATCAAGAACAGATCCTGCTCGTCCTCTGAATGGCAGCCTTTTGAGTATTTGAAAAGTGCTGTTGTTTCTCCCTTCAGTCTCCTTTTGTCAAGGCTAAACATGCCCAGTTCTTTCAGACTTGCCTCGTAAGACTTGGTTTCCAGCCCCATAATCACCCTTATTGCCTTCCTCTGAACTTGTTACAGTTTGTCACCATCCTTTTGGTAGCGCGGCGTCCAGAACTGGACACAGTACTCCAGCTGAAGCCCAAACAGTGCCAAATAGAAAGGAACTGGTCCCTTGTGGGATTTGCTGACTCTACTTCTATCAAACCAGCCTAAAGTAGCATTTGCCATTTTTGAAGCCACATCACACTGTTGGCTAATATGCAGCTTATGATCGATGGCAGTGTTGGCGAACCTATGGCACAGGTGTGCCATAAAAGGCAGAGGAAGAAACAAAAGTGCTGTCTCTTCTGGTGTTGTATAAAAACATACATAGCTGGTAGCTGTTGTTAGTTTTTAAGGCTGTTTTTCTTCCTGACTTTTCACCAGACTCTGTGGCCAGCATCTTCAGAGGGCAAGGAGCTCTGGGAACTAGGAGTTCTCTCTGTGCTCTGGGGTATGGAGTGAGCGAGACTGTGTGGTTTTAAAGTTGTGGGAAAGAGGAAACTTGCCCTATGCAGGAGAATAGGTGTTAGCTATTGTCTATGCATAGCTGGATCTCGACCAGTGGGGTTAGTCAGTTTAAAATGTTGGCCAGGGTTCTATTGGTTATTGATTATATCCAAGTAAGGATAAGTGGCATGAATGTCAGTGGAGACTTGCGGGTGGTTGACCAGGCACTGCCTGCATTCCAGTTGTGTGCCAGCCATGTGACTTGGCCTGTGAGAAGGACTGCTGACTGGTGACTAGTTAATTAGCTGAAATTGCTGCCGCCGTTATTCTCATTGAGCTTGTACTCATGTAAGGAACCAGTAGAGTTCTGGTTCTTCTTAGAACTCAATAAATAGATGCCAGGTAACTTAATCTGGTGGCAGGAGGGTTGTTTGTAAGATGTGTGTTTGAAAAAGCTACTTGAATTAGGGAGTATCTTAGAAGAGATATTCTCTGTCTGCCCTCGAGTTGCAGAAGAAAAAGCCTCTGGAAATAAAAGTCTGCCCGCTGTGACGTGTGTATGCATCACCCAAAGGGAAACAATTTTTTCTGCTTTGGAGCAAATGTTTACATAGAGTTTTGTGTCGATTTCCTGGATAGGATCAGAGGCCTGAAATGGGTCCCGTTCATTACCCTAAGATTTTTTTTTTGCATTGGCTCAAAGCCCAGGTAAAAATAGGCATGTTCCGGCAGAGAGGATGATTGCTGTGCCTGCCGTGTTCTTGGTGGCTTTATAGCTGTGGTTCCCCAGCCCTGGGTGACCTAGGCGTTTTTGGACTTCATTTCCCAGAAGCCTTCACCACCAGCTGTGCCAAGCCAGGGTTTCTGGGAGTTGCAGTCCAACAGCCCCTGGGCTATGCAAGTTTGGGAACCACTGTTCTATAGGATGCTTGATGCTAGTTCTAGCTGGAAGCAACCAACAGCTTGAAGCATAGTGGCCTTCTTTTGCAAGGGAGGCGGTAGAGGCCACCCTGAATAAAGTTGCAAGGCTGGGCGTGGTTGGCCGCCAGATGGGAAGCCACCGGAGAATGCCGGTGGTCTCCCGATAGGGTTGGAAATGACATAGCATCATGGCTTGCCAAGTCAGTGGGTTTAAAGGCCAAAGGCCTGACTCAGGCGAAGGCAACTTTGTAATGTGCTTGCACGGTGGAAAGCCACTGCCACCCCCCGGCACTGTTTGGAAAACATGTTGAAATTTCCGTTGGCATGGCAGTGTGTGCAAGATGGCCATTTCTTGCATGCTGGTTTCTGTCCTGAACGGTGCTGTTGGCATCGCCACAAAAGGACGCCTCTACCCTGGATGCTGAACGTCATGCCGCTTGGGTGGTCTTTGGCTGCCGTTTCGAGGGGAGATGAAGGCAAGACGTGGAAATGATTTGGGGGTTGGACTCTGAGGCAGGCTCATTGTGTGAAAACAGGGGGCACGCCCATTCCCCACCATTAACGATCTTCCAGCCACGGAGAGTCACGTGCCCTGAGAGAAGGAAAGTTGAAAATCCTTTGGAAAGACAGCCTGGAGCTTCAAGATGCTTCTCTCAGGGAGAGAAGGTTTTCCAAGCCTAGAATCAGATAACCTGTTTTCTGTCAACCCGCTGCCTGGTGTCAGTTGCAAACTTAAGAGTATTTCTGAAGCACAACTACATCGTGACTGCTACTTCTTTCTGGGTTTTTTAAAAACAGTTGCTAGAAATATTTATGAAGCGGCGGGGTGGGGTGGGGTAAGGGATGAATTCCTGTCAAGCTGTTTAGCCTAGCAGTCTAAACAATAAACAGTTTAATATTCACATTTCCCTCTTCAGTAAACGGGCAAAGGAAACTCACCAAAGCAAAATCCGAGTTAGGAACAACACATCCGTTGCATAAATAAAGCGCTGTCGGTTGAACATCAACGGACCAATTTGCAAAATCTACAGAGATAAGGAAACTCAAGAGAGTTCTAAAAATTTCCGATGGGTTGATGTGTGTGTTGTGTCATTACAGTCGTGACCGACTCTTCATGACTCCATGTCCATGGAGTTTTCTTGGCAGGAATACTGGAGTGGTTTGCCAGTTCCTATTCTAGGCGCCTACAGCACCTGATGTTCCCTGGTGGTCTCCCATCCAAGTACGAACCATGGTCGACCCTGCTTAGCTTCCAAAATCAGGCATGATCGGATGTGCTTAGGGCTTCTAGGGTTGATAGTAAATCAAAAAGCAAATTAGGATTAAAAGGCCTTTGTTCCCTGAATTCAGAAGATCAGATTTTTTTTTAAAAGGCCATGGAGCAAGAGGTACTACTAGGAAAATCTTCTGTCTGTTTGCTGCTTCCAAATAGTGTTGGCAGTGTTTGGCATCTCTCTCTCTCTTTCTGTGTCCCCATCCCAGCTGACTTTGGGATGAGGTCCTGCCCTCAAATAAGTCTCATCCTCTCCTTCTCCCAGTGCTGCCTTGGCATGGCCCTTCTGGATTGACAGCACGCTGTCCTGGTCGGCAATGCCAGGCATTCCCCAGCTGCTGTAGGCTGGCACAAAACCTGGCTGGAATGAACCATGTTGGCCCACGTGCAAGTCATTCTAATTCTACTCAACCCCCCCCCAGAAAACAGTGCATGGGTGTGTTTTTTTTTTTTTAAAGGCTGCCTTAACCTCGGGCAGCATCAACACTGCTGACCCTCCTGCATTCACTGCTGCTTCTAGCCCAGAGGAGCACCGGGGGGGAGGCTGCCTCCCCAGGCATCTGTTGATGAGCAGTGCATTATTTCAGCTCCCTTGAGCATCCCCTGGGGTCGTCACATCTTGTCTCATGGGAATCATTAAAAAGCACCCCCTGCTGGGACTCAGGTCGCCGGCGTGCACTTGGCCTGCAGACACTGTTCGTCTGCATTCACCGGCAGCCTTCAAGCAGTCCGGGGAGTATTCTCGAACACGGCCAAACAGCCCGAAAAACCCTCAACAGTCCAAGGAGTCTTGAAGAGCGTTGGTTGCCCATCAGAACTGGCAGAAGTGGACAAGATAGCCAGACAGGGGGCCCAGCAGGAGGCAGCTTCTTTTGTTCTTAAGTATAAAACAAACGGACAGGCACTCTGGACAGAAAACACCCTTCGTCTAGCCTTAGATTAAGATCTGTACCGAGCAAGTCTTCCTGGGAGAGGCGCCACCACAGAAAAATATGTTTATTTAAAATATTCATAGGCTCCCTTTCTCCCAAAGGATCCAAGGCAGCTTATAGCATTTAAAAGAACCAAAGTTAACAGCCAAATAATAAATTGTTACAATGTTTAAAAAGCATTAAACTGCGATCGTATTATAAGAACAGGATGAAAACACATCATAAAATGCCCTCTTCCTGGTTGCTCTGCTGTCCACAGATGGCAGTCCGTGGAAGGAACACATGGTACGCTTAGATGCCCAAACCCAAAACTCTGCTGAGCAGCTCTCCAGGTTGTTGTTCAGTCTACACCAGGCATGTCCAAACTTCAGCCCTCCAGATGTTTTGGAACACAACTCCCACAGTCCTTTGCCATTGGAAATACAGGCTTGGAATTCTGGGAGTTGTAGTCCAAAACACCAGGAGGGCCAAAGTTTGGACGTGCCTGGCCTACACAGTCTGGGTGGCTGTGTGTGTGTGTGCGTGTTGCGTCGTTACACTCATGACTGACTCTTCGTGACCCCATGTCCATGGAGTTTTCATGGCAGGGATACTGGAGTAGTTTGCCTGTTCCTACTCCAGGCGCCCCCAGCACCTGGTATTTTCTGGTGGTCTCCCATCCGAGTACTAACCAGGGTCGACCCTGCTTAGCTTCCAAAATTAGGTGAGATCGGATGTGCTTAGGGGCATCTAGGCATCAGGGGGGGGGCTGTGCAAGAGGTTTAAATCCGAGCTGTAAATGGAGATTGAGAATAGCCTGGCGACTTGTGGCTTTTCCTTTCCTTTCTTTAAGAACTGGCCAACGGTTTCTCTGCTGCAGATTTAGTTTTGTCGACATCCCAGTTGACCTCTTGGTCTTGCTTCTTTGGGAGTCTATCTCATCCTCCTGCCTCTGAGAAGGAAAAGAAGCCAAGAAGGTGGAGTGGGTGACATGTCATGCACCTGTGATGGCTGTTGTGTGGCTTGCTAGTTTCGGAGGAAAATTAGGGTTTTTACATAAGGAGAGCCCTGCTGCTGGATCAGGCCAAAGGCCCATGTAGTCCAGCTTCCTGGGTCTCACAGTGGCCCCACCAGATGCATCTGGGAGCGCATGAGACTAGATAACTGTCTCCTGATAGCACTCCCCTGCATCTGGTCCTTGAGGTACCCTGGTTTTAAGCTTGGAGATGATACATCTCCCTCATGGTTTGTAACCTGGGATGGACTTTTCCTCCAGGAATTTGTCCAATCCCCTTTTGAAGGCATCCAGGCCAGATGCCATCACCATGTCCTGTGGCAGGGAGTTCCACAGACTAACAACACACTGGGTTGTTAGATGGTTTCTTTCCATCACCACTGCCACCACCACCATGATGCTCCATGAAGTCAATTTCGACTTTCAGTGGCCCTTTCTGGGGTTTTGCAGGTAGCAAACGGGTTGACCCTTACCTTCTTCATGGGGGTGCTCTGGGATTGTGCAGCTTGCCAAAAGCTGCCCAGGCTGGTTCTTCTCCCAGGAGGCACCGTGGGGAATCAAACTCCCGACCTCTGGCTCTGCAGCCATGTGCCTAAACCCCCTGAGCTATCCAGCCAGGCCCTTTGCTCCCCGTGGCTGCCTCTTTTACTGTGCTTGCTCTGTTGCTCCGTTCTTCTTTGGCCTCCAGTGCCCCACTTGCTTTGAATAAGCCCGGCCTTCCTTTCCAGCAAGAAGGCTTCAGGTTTGGGCCGGAGGGCCTCGGCTGCCCTGGAGCGATTGGCTTTGCGGACAGAGGGGGCATTATGTGGCGGCTTCGGCAGCACAGTGAGCGATTTGTGCGCCAGAGTTGGCCCGGGTGGGCTTGCGGAGCCCTTCGGCGGAAACATCGGTTGGAGCAGCCGGCAAGACGTTCCACACAAGCAGGCGTTTCAGGGCTGCTCTTGTTATGTCGATCTGGTTTCCGTCAATGGGAGCTGGCAGATGAAATGCAGGAGCAACAGCTTTGGAGCCAGTATCGCAGCAGCCCAGGCAGGGGTCCTGGTGGCGATGCTGTGGTTATGCAGAACAAGACAGGAGCCTCCGAAACGGTCTTCTGCTGAATCAGACCACCACGCTCCGGCTGGGCCAGTGCTGTCAGCCTCGGCTGGCAGTGGCACCAGGCCACAGATCCAGGCTGGATATGCCAGGAATTCCCTGGCCACCTCCTGTCCGAAGACTAGCCAGAAGTAGCCCTGCTGAGCTTATGAAATTGGACTGGGTCCGATGCGTTCTGGATGGCTGAGGGATTGCCCGGGAAGTGCTCTGGTCATCATATTTTCAAGGAAATGCATGAGCGCCCTTTCTCTGGGGAGGTGGAGAGAAAAATCGCTTCATTCCGTTCCCTTTGGAGTGAAACCTGAAGTTGTCCGCTGACAATTGTGTTGTGATGCCTTGTATTATCAATATCATTATTATTTATTTGATTTATATGCCGTCCATCAGGCAGGAAGCCACTCTTGTAGTCCAACAACATCTGGACCTTAATTGTACTCTCTCTCTCTCTCTCTCTCTCTCTCTCTCTGTGTGTGTGTGTGTGTGTGTGTGTGTGTGTGTACACAAAATGAGAGAGGGCAAGGGAGAGAGCCTCTGGTTCCCCCTACAGTCCAGTTCTTGTAATACACTGTGGAGATATGCATTTGGGGTTTTTTAAACTTACTATTTTTAGGCAGTGGATTAGTGAAACCACTGGCCCTGTGGATAGGGTGGTCATAGCGTATATGCAGAAAATATTTGCTTCATGTAATTTGGACGAAGGCTGTGCAGCCATGGGACAGACCTTTACTTCAATAGGAGCGCTTATCCTTTGCTTTTCGGGAAGACACTCCTTGGTTCCATTCCCCACATCTCAAGGTATGGCGGGAAGACTTGAACCCTGGAACCCTGAACTGCTGCAGGCAGCCATGGGGGACAAGATGACTTCCCAAACCATGGACCCACGAAACATGTCTTAGGAGTCGTATTTCCCTGGTTTTGTTTGTTTGTTTGTTTTTAAAAGCATGCAATTATACATGCTCAGGTTGCTTTGGGGACCCACCAAAGGTCAATAGGTGGCCGCCATTAATGGGTCTTCCCCCATCAGCTGGGCCGGTGGGGTTGGTCACTTTCCCAACTCCAGAAGTCTTGGACTACAACTCCCCTTATCCCCCAGTCAGTATGGCAGTTGCGGCTGGAGATGGGGGAAGCTGTTGTCCCAACATATTGAGAGCGCACCACACACATGTGCATCCATGGACACACCAACTCACACACATTAAGTATAGGCTGCCTTGTGATAGCCTTAAAATCCCAGACACTTGTATATAGAATAAGAGACACACTGGGATATTTTCTAAGGGGCTGGGGGGGGGGCAGCAGGAAAGGGAAATGACCCCAGAAGCTGGGAAATGACCTGTCTCCAGTGCGTAGCATTCACACACATTCAGGAACATGCGATTCTCGCTCTGCTTCTATTTTGAAACTTGTTTGAGCTGTTATAATGTTAGTAATTCCCCATTCTACCACCCACCACTTTTAGTGATACCAGACGAGGCTAAGTTTATGACCGAGACAGAGAAGGTCGTGGGATTGCAGTTGAATAATTCTTGGGGGGGGGTTGCCCCCTTGTCTTTCCTCCCCACCTCCTCCCCATCTTAATGTAGGCGCTCAGCTCGCTTCCCCCCTCCCCCCCGAAAGGAAATGAGTGCCCCTGAAATGTATGTATTCTCCAAAAGGACACACAGTTATACTAGCCGTTCCCACAGAGTTCATCTTAAAAGGACCCATACATATAACTTGGCATGCTTTGTATATTGAGGTTGTGTTTTATGTTTATAAATCAGGATGCTGGCCCCCCTCCTTTTCCACCTTGTGAGATTTGGATATTGGTGTTTGCAGTCAGAGATTTTCATCTGGCTCGCGATCGATGGTGTGGGTTTTGCATGTTGGTGTAAGTGAATACAAACAGTGACACCTGGAACCTTCTCAGGGGACAGGGAAACCCCCAATGTATTTGGGAAGATGGAAGGCGTTATTTAGATTTGAACGAGTCAAGGTTAAGAATCCCCACCTAATGGTCAAAACCTGTTAGGAGAATTTTAAGCCCCCACAAAGGAGAAGAGAGAGCCAAACAGGAAAAGCTATAATTATGGAAAGCAGATTTCAGGAAAGTAGGCTTGTTAACCTGTTCCTGCAATGAAGACGACAGTTATTATGGGATCTTTTAAGAGTGACAAATAGTTTGCTCCCAGGGACTGTGTGACCCATTTCTTCAGAGCAATGGGGTACAGTAGCAAGACATAGGAGGTTATGATCTAGATATTGAACTCAAGGGTGTCTGAGATAGTGGCTTATCATTGGTCAAAGCTCACACCAAAATTAATTTAACCATCCTAAAGATACTGCAGTGCATTGATTGATTGGTTGAATCATTCATTCATTAATTCATTAATTCTCTCTCTCTCTCTCTCTCTCTCTCTCTCTCTCTCTCTCTCTCTCTCTCTTCCTTTTTCCTCAAAAACAATCCAAGGCTGTTTACATCATTAAAAAAATCAACATTTAAAAACTTTAAAACAGCAAGGTTTCAAATTTTTTAAAAGGATCAAACAAAGAGTTGATTAAAATGATGCATACAATGAATGGTAAAAATGCATTTAAAAGCAACGAGGCGCAACAAATTTAAACAACCCACTCAGGCAGCCAGTCACTGAGGGAAAGTTTCCCTGTAAAAGAAAGGTCTTGTGAAAGGAGAGCAAAGATGGGGCCCGCCTGGCCTCCTGGTGGCAGGGAGTTCCAACGTCTGGGAGCAGCCACTGAAAAATCCTTCCTATGTCCCCCACCGTGTGCACCCTGTGAAGGTGGTGGGACTGAGAGAAAGGCCTCTCCTGATGACTCTAATACCCGAGCAGGCTCAGAAAGGGAGACGTGGTCCTTGAGTTGGCTTGGACGCAAGTGAAGGCTTGGTAGGCCAAAAGCAGCACTTGGAATTGTGGCCGGAAGTGGATTGGCAACCAGTGGTGTAGAGCTGGGTGGTGGTGGTGGTGGTGGTGGTGGTGTGATCCCTCCTGCCATCACTGCTGTATATTTTACATTTGCTATTACCCACTGATTTCAGTATCTGTGGAGAACTCCAGAACCACTACCACCCACTGTGGATACAGGGGTCCTTTTGGACTTGCAAAGGTCTATTTGTAAATCCCAGCCAGAGGAGACTTGCTAATGGGACCTCTTTAAAGGTTGTCCCATTCATTCATCTCTAGTTGGAACTATCCCAAGAGCGGAGATCTTAATTTCCCTCCGCTAAGCTAGAAGCCATTCTCGTTTGCTTCCAGCACCTGGATGAGAGAACCTGAGGATTTAATCCTTCCTCCTCTCAACTATAAACAGAGTGAGGCCTTCGAACCTTTGCTTCAGATGACCATCCAGGTGCAGTTCCACTTAAAGATTGAAATGTGTGTGTGTGTGTGTGTGTGTGTGTGTGTGTAAACATTAATCTTAAGCAATGCATTTGAAACCAGGATCTTTTTTTGGGGGGAAACATATAATATTGTACATTAGGTTCACAAAGGATCCCAACTTCAAATGCATTGGTTTGGTTTTCATGTTATCGGAAGAAATAAAAAAAAACGTAGCATAAACTCTTTCCTGCTTCTCCAGAGGGAAACCTAAGCACTGCCCTTTTGCTTGTCATATCTAATAAAGTTTCCTCAGATCTTTGATTTTTCTGCTTCGTTTCACAAAGTAATTGAAACTTCCTTTTTACTGCTAGCTTCCTTCCCCGCTCTCCCTCCCCTCCCCAACCTTTCCTCCTGAAAAAGTCCATGTTTTGGTCAGTGAGTTTATGGAATGACACCTAGAGATGTAGCAATGGTTAACAAATGGGTTTCACCAGCCCGGTTTTGAGGTGGAACTTTTTAAGGGGAACAAAGCAGGGGACTTTTCTGTAACTGAGCCATGCTGGACCAAATAAAACTGAACTCTTCCCCTCCCTCCCTCCCTCCCTCCTTTTCTTTCTTTCTTTCTTTCTTTCTTTCTTTCTTTCTTTCTTTCTTTCTTTCTTTCTTTCTTTCTTTCTTTCTTTCTTTCTTTCTTTCTTTCTTTCTTTCTTTCTTTCTTTCTTTCGGAGCTCTCTCTCCCTCTCCCCCCTCTCTCCATTCCTTCCTTCATTGGAATAGTGATGTTTGTCTGACAGTGCATCAGTTGTGGTACAGTTCAAGTTGAAATGCATTAAATGACCTCTGGTCGCCTTCTTTTATGTTTCTCCCACTGACTTCTAAAACAGGCAGCAGTTCTGTTTTCTAACATTAGAACAGCTTGTAGATTCGCCCCACTTCACCCCATTCTTTGAGTTGTCCTCTAAGAATCTGAAAGTCTGCCTTGAACATTAGCATCCCTTGTTGGAAATGGAAGCCAGCATTTTTTTAAAAACAGGAGTTCAACACCAGCCCTCATTTCCTCGGAAGCTGCTGGGGAATCTGATTGGTCGGTAAGGGCCTTTTGTTTTCCTAATGAGATTTTTAATCTCTGACGAAAAGTCACGGCAACAAGTTAATTTTTCTCCTGCTTGCGGAAAGGCAAGGGATCTGGAAGAACGGGCCAAGTTTGAAAGAGCAAATATTTAAAAATAAGGCTCGTGGATTGGTTTGTGATATAAAACAAAGGATAATTGAGCCGAGTGCCGCCTTAAAGGTTATTGGAGTGGAGTGGGAAATGAAAATTACAGAGCCGTCAGCTTGGAACAGTTAACCAGGTGCGATGCATTGTTAAGGATGGGATGGGCACAGCGCTGGGAGAAGAGGCAGTGGTGACAGGAGAATCAACGTGGCTTCGGCAAAAGAAGAAGAAGAAAAGAAGCCATACCCTTGAAAACGTTGAAGGTGAAAACAGTTTTGGTTCTGAGGGTGGGCTGGTGAGTCGGCCAGAGATACCTACTGAGTTCCTTGGCCCTTGGATGGGCCTTGGCAGACAAAGGAGATGCCAAGGACAGAGACTGGAATGGAAGCAGGAGTAACGAAGCATCTGTTGAAGGCATAACTCCTAAAGACAACAGCTGCGTCCTTGGAAGAGAGGTCAAGAAACGTTAGTCCGCTATTTACCTGCCTAACCACGGCCTTAATCGGTAGTAGCAAATAGCAACCACTTCACTGTTAAGATCCCAAGTGGGCTCCCTTTATGGCTGGAGAATAAAGATGGACACGAACCAATAGTTTGTGCTGGTTTTTTTGGCTGAACAGCTGTTTGGTGCTTGTGGATTCGAAGAGTCAGTGTCCCGGCTTCCCTTCCCCGCCTCCTCTGGGGGTTGGCTTTTAGCGAGCGCCTTCAGCACAAAGCAGGGCTGGGAAGCCCCGAACACCTTTTCGGCTGGGAAACAAATGGGCACGAACTGGCGATTTGTGCCCATCTCTGCTGGAGAATGTTAAAGCTTAAGGAGGCAAGAGAAATGGAATAATCCTGACAGGATGAGGATCCAGGGATCCATCCAGGCCAGCCTTTTGGTTCCCTCATTGGATTATAAGAAGGTGGATTATAAGAAGAAGATTGAGGCTTGTTTTTACAGTAATAATAATGTGAGGCAAATGTGGCAAGGGGTTCAGCAAATCACTAGTTATAGATCTAATTATGCTGCCCCTTCTGCTGGAAATGCTTCTTTGGCTGAAGAACTGAACAATTTTTTTGCTAGGTTTGAGACAGAACAAACAGAGGTATTTACATCACAGCCATCAGCACAGTTTAGCCCCTTCCTTCTTGTTGAAACGTGGGAAGTGAGAAACATCTTGAGAACTGTGAACCCGAGGAAAGCTGCAGGACCTGATGGCATTTCTGGTTGGGTGATTAGGGAGTGCGCAGACCAGTTGGCTGGAGTTTTTACTGAAATTTTTAACCGGTCTCTAGCCCAGTCAACTATTCCATCTTGTCTGAAGGCCTCCATTATTGTTCCACTGCCAAAGAAGCCATCTATTAACAGCTTAAATGATTATAGACCTGTAGCACTTACCTCCATTGTAATGAAGTCTCTGGAACGATTAGTCCACCAGCATATCATCTCTTGCCTCCCAGGCACATTTGATAAATATCAGTTTGCTTACAGAGCAAATAGATCCACGGAAGATGCTATAGATATCACCTTGCACACTGCTCTTACCCATTTGGAGCTGCGGGGGACCTATGTAAGGATGCTCTTTGTGGACTTTAGCTCTGCTTTCAATACAATTATACCTCACAAGCTGATATCTAAACTTAAGGACCTTGGTTTTTGTCATTCCATCTGTGCCTGGATCATGGATTTCTTATCAAATCGCTCACAGAGGGTCAGATTAGGTGACTACATGTCGTCAGCCCTCACTCTCAACATGGGTACTCCACAGGGCTGTGTGTTGAGCCCACTATTGTTTAGTATTTACACCTCTGACTGCACTCATACTCATCCTGAAAATAAAATCATCAAGTTTGCCGATGACACAACAGTAGTGGGACTCATCTCTGGTGGAGACGAGTCAGCCTACCGAGAGGAGGTGCATCGGCTGCTACGGTGGTGCAGAACCAACAATCTGATAATAAATATCAACAAGACCAAAGAACTTATAGTGGACTATCGAAAAAGGAAATCAGACACTCAGCCCCTGATTATTGATGGAGTTTGTGTAGAGCGGGTGACGGACAGTAGGTTCTTAGGAGTTATTCTACAGGAGGATTTGACCTGGAGTGCCAACACTGAAGCACTGGTAAAGAAGGCCCAACAGAGATTATATATTCTGAGACTTCTCAGGAGGGAACAACTGTCTAAGAAACTGTTGGTAACCTTCTACCGGGGCTTTATAGAAAGCACTATCACTTACTGCCTCTGTGTCTGGTTTTCCAGTTGCACAGTGGCAGATGGAAGGGCACTCCAGAGGGTCATAAACACTGCTGAGAGGATAGTGGGCTGTCCTCTTCCTCCTTTGGAAGAAGTATACAACTCCAGATGCTCAAGGAAGACATCTAGAATTTTGAGAGACCCTTCGCATCCTGGCTACCAATTTTTTGAACTGTTGCCGTCTGGCAGGAGATACAGGACTCTTAGGTCAAGGACAAATAGACTAAAGAACAGTTTTTATCACAGAGCGGTATCCAAGCTAAATGCGACAGTTTTAGCACTATCTTAATCAGTTTTAAGTAGTGTTTTAAATTTTGTAAGCAATTTTAAGAGTTTTTAATATTTTGTATGGTGTTTTATATGTTTTATGTGTTTGTATGCTTAGAGTGTGTAGTGGAACAGCACTCTAATTTCGTTGTGCATATTTTGCATATGCATAATGACAATAAAACTCTATTCTATTCTATTCTATTGGTCAGGCAAAGAAATGTCTCTGGACAATAAGGTAGCATACATTTATTTGGGCAGGAGTCTTGTGAAGTGTCATGTCACATTAAACCTGTCCCATTTTGTCTGAGGTTGCAAAGCAGGCTGAGCACTGACTAATACATGGATGGGAGATGACCATGGGTCTCCAGGTAGATTACTGAGCTCCGTGGCACAGTGGTTAAATGCCTGCACTGTAGGTAAAACTGCACTCACGACTTGGGGTTCAATCCCAAGTAGCCGGCTCATGGTCGACTCAGCCTTCCATCCTTCCGAGGTCAGTAAAACGAGTACCCAGCTTGCTTTGGGGAGGCGGGGGCAATGTGTAGCCTGCATACTTTAATTAAAAACTTAAACCGCCCAGAGACTACTTGAAGTGTTATGGGGCGGTACAGTGTAGAAGCAGAACACTTTTGCTTTGCTCTGTGAAAGACATTGCTGCTGCCAGTCTGAGTTGGCAAAACTAAGGTCAATGGAGCAAAGAGGCGACTCCGTGTAAGACGGCGTCTGAGGTTTCTGATGCGGTGGGGATGACTTCTGAGCAGAGAAGCATGTGATTTTGCAGTTGGAGTCTCTGCCTTAGACCCTTGAACTGATTTACCTTAAAAAAATTTTTTTGGTTCCACCCAGAAAGTTGCTCAGAAATGAGAAAAAGACAGCACTTTCGCTGCCCTCCCTGACCCGGCTGCCTTTTTTTATACATTTAAGCCTGACCGTTCTGATTTAAGTAATGAACTGCAAATATAAATTGGTCTGCGGAGGGGGGAAGATTTCCAAACTGGAGGCCACGGAGGGACAGACAGGAATCAGAGGTCAGAAGGCTGCAGGCAAAGAAGGGTCGCAACCTTTTGCAAGGAGCAAGCATAAAGGGAGGCAGGGGGTTCTCTCTTCAGGTCCCCCCACCCCTCCTTTTGAAGGGTCGTTGATTGCATGAAAGAATGTGGTAACAAGATTCAAAGGAAACATACAGAGCTAACGAGGATTAAGCCTAATTAATTTGCCCTGGTGCTCGCAGAAGGGGCAGGATGTGTGTTTAGGCAGGAAATGATGTTGATCTGGGGGACGGGAGGTGGGTTTAGAATTAACCCCCATTCCTCTATTAGAGTTATGTGTGGAATGTGGTGTTTCATATGGGGGGGATATGATTGAGATGTACAAAATAATGCAGGGCATGAGTAAAGTGGATAGAGGGACGCTCTTCCCTCTCACAAAATACCAGAACCAGGGGACATCCACTCAAATTGAGGGCTGGGAGAGTGAGAACAGACAAAAGAATTTTTTTCACCCAGCGTGTTGTTAGTCTGTGGAACTCCCTGCCAAAAGAGGTGGGGATGGCATCTGGCCTGGATGACTTCAAAAGGGAATTGGACAGATTCCTGGAGGAAAAGTGTCATCTCCAGGCTTAAAACCAGGGGAGACTTCAAAGGACCAGATGCAGGGGAGTGGTATCAGGAGACAGAGATGTAGTCTTGGGCACTCCCAGAGGCATCTGGTGGGGCCACTGAGAGATACAGGAAGCTGGACTAGATGGATCCAGCACGGCTCTTCGTATGTTCTTAACCCAGTTCTATGAAATGGAAAATACCCTTTATTTATTTATTTATTTATTTATTTATTTATTTATTTATTTATTTATTTATTTATTTATTCCTTAGATGTATGCAGCCCATTAGCACTGAGGCACTACTTGGGACTCTTTACAATAACAAAGAAACCCAAGATATTACTGAAGCTATTAAAACCAGCATACCAACTCACCAATGGAAAGGGATGGCGCTAAAACCATAAGGCAGAAAGAAAGTTGGACAGTAGGTTGGACAGCGGGCTGTTAGCTAGGTTCAATGTGGAAAGCCTTCCTGAAAAGGCATCTGCCATGAGCCCAGCTAGGAGCTGCCTGTCTTCAGCACTGGCAGAAGTTTTTAAAAAGCAAAGGTGTGTGTGTGGGGGGAGAATTAACGAAGTGCAACACGAAGAGTGCATAAAACAGACTGGGGTGTCACAATTCTGCAAGAGCAGGGCACGTGGCTGTGGGTGTGCTAGTGTCTTTATGTCATTGCTGGTTCTCGAAAAGAAAGTCGCTAGTCCTTCTGGCTGAAGAGTAGCATTTGTACAAGGAACGTGGGGACAGGCATTTTAATTATTAAGTTGCTTTTAGAGGTGAGGTTCTTCTGGGTGAATCCTTTGGATGGTTTTTGCTTCTTTGTTGCTGCAAATGCCATTTGGGTGGTTTTGCTCTCATTTCCTTTAGTAAGACGCTTGGTCTTAGATTCACAACCGGGTCAAGCTAGAAGGTGTACCCCGGTCATCTAGTCCAGTGTTTTTCAACCACTGTTCCGCGGCACACTAGTGTGCCGCAAGATGTTGCCTGGTGTGCCGTGGGAAAAATTGAAAAATTACTTTATAAATAGTCAATATAGGCACAGAGTTAAATTTTTTAACATTTTCTAATGGTGGTGTGCCTCGTGATTTTTTTCATGAAACAAGTGTGCCTTTGCCCAAAAAAGGTTGAAAAACACTGATCTAGTCCACCCCCTTGCCGGTGTTGTTGGCAAGCTTCTGCATCTTTCTCTCTGCATCTGCTGAAAGGCAGAGTACCTTTGTGCAGAATAAATGCAAAGAAAAGCATACTTATAAAGGCTGCCAGTACAAATGGCTGCTAGAAATGAGAGCTATTTTATGAGGCAACACTTTTGCAATGGCAGGGATCTGGGTGTCTTTTGCCAGTTGAACGGAAGGAGCTTTACAGGTAACAGCAATAATACAGTGATGCTCTGCCTTGCCCCCCAGATGTTCTTGGGACTACAACTCCCAGAAATCCTGACCACCACAGCTAGTGCTGAAGGCTTCTGGGAGTTTTAGTCCAAGAACAGCTGAGGACCCAAGTTTCATTGGTGTGTCCACACACCCCTGTTCTCATCCTGAATATAACCAAATTTGTCCGATTCGTGAAGCTAAGCAGGGTCAACCCTGGTGAGGTTTTGGAGGAGAGATGCAGACCTTATAGGCCAAGACTGGGAGAGAATCTAGTGCAGGCACGTCCAAACTTTGGCCCTGCTGATGTTTTGGACCACAACTCCCAGAATTCTAAGCTTAGACTGCCATTGACAAGGGATTGTGGGAGTTGTGGTCCAAAACATCTGGAGGGCTGAAGTTTGGACATGCCTGATCTAGTGGAAAACATGGAGGAGAACTATGGCTGCCAGCCAGTGTTGACAAAACTGAATCCAATGGGCCAAGGTTCTGATGGACCATACCATAAGGCAGTGGTGGCCAAACTTTGGCCCTCCAGATGTTTTGGACCACAACTCCCACAGTCCTTTGTCATTAGCTGTCTAAACTTAGAATTCTGGGAGTTGTGGCCCAAAACATCTGGAGGTCCAAGGTTTGGCCACCACTGCCATAAGGCATCTCTCTGTCATTCTGTTTAGTTGGGGAGGAGCCTAAATGAGCCCTTAAATGTTATAGGGACCTTGGAAAGGGCCTTTTCTCCATCAGGATATTTCCTATTGGGTCCCAATGCCGGCTATTTTATTTCATTCATTTGTGCAGTGGTGGTATTTGTCCGACTGAACAGTGATACCGTAAACATGTATTTGGTGTGGGAAATTTGGGCTGCCATGAATGAGGAGGCAGTGTCCCCACCCCCATAACTCTCTTTTTTCCCTACCTCTGCCCTAAGTCTTTTAATGCGCATTTTGGCTCAACGGCATACTCACAGGAGCATAAATCTCTCCCATATTTTTGTTCCCAGCATCTGGCTGTTCTCCGGGTAGTAAATCCACAGGCCCAAAGCTGTCAACAAGTAAAATGAAAAGAGGGAAAGAAAAATTAAAATTAAAATCCAGACAGCCTTGGGTTGTGTTAGGGTATTTTAAGCACATGCCCCAGGGATAATTAGGGTTCCTCCACCTTGGTGGTGGGCAGCTGTATCATGGAAGGGAACTGTATATATATATTTTATGCTCACACAACCAACTGGTAGCTAAGTGCACAGACAGACAGACGGGGGGGGGATAGTCTACCCTTCCTGTGGGATTTGAGTGTAACCCATACAAAGAGCTGGTTTCTTAGACATTTGAAAATTTTGCAGGAATTCAGTTTCGTCCAATGTATCAGATGGCGTTTTCATTTTGAAAAATGCCCTAATAATGCTTTGCTAAAATTCAAACCCGGGTGGAAAGAGGAATGAATGGCTATGCTTCTCATTCTTTGCTGCCCTCTGGGCTCTCTCATTTCTGCCGGCGTCGTCCAGACAGGGTGGGATAATTATCTTCATATTGGCAACCTAGCACTTGGCCATGGTCGCCTGTGGTGACTTGCACATTTGTTCTAGGACTAGGTGACCAAGGAGAGAGAGCCCTGGAGGCTTTTGTAAACAGGGGAAGCTGGTATGGGTGATAATTTCCAAGATCAACCATAATGTTTTATACCACAGGTGTAAGAAAATTGGAACTGATGTTGGAGCCAGAGGAATGATTTGAGGGAATCCCTACATCACCACCCTTCCATTTCAAGGGCAGAAAATGAATTTCTTATTGACTAGGAACTTGCTTGCAAGGCTGGACACAGGAGCTTATGATCTAGATATTGAACTCAAAGGTGTCTGAGATAGTGGCTTGTCATCTGTCAAAGTTCACACCAAAATTAATTTAATCATCCTAAAGATACTACAATGCACTATTTCTTTCTTTCTTTCTTTCTTTCTTTCTTTCTTTCTTTCTTTCTTTCTTTCTTTCTTTCTTTCTTTGTTTTTTCATTCATTCATTCATTCATTCAGAGCTTGGAAAGTTACTGGCTAGAGTCCCTGTACTAGTTAGGGCGATTCTGGCAACTGTAATACAGAACGGTACTACAGATCTACTTTCTTTTACTTCTAGAGCTTTCCGGAAAGTTCTTGGTTCATTCATAGACACAGCACTGACATGGGTACTGTGTGTGTGTGTGTGTGTGTGTGTGTGTGTGTGTGTGTGTGTGTGTGTGTGTGTGTGTGTGTGTGTGTGTGTGTGTGTGTGTGTGTGTGTTGTGTTGTTACAGTCGGGACCGACTCTCCGTGACCCCATGTCCGTGGAGTTTTCTTGGCAGGAATACTGGAGTGGCTTTCCAGTTCCTACTCCAGGTGCCTACAGCACCTAGTATTCCCTGGTGGTCTCCCATCCAAGTACTAACCAGGGCCGACCCTGCTTAGCTTCCAAAATCAGACAAGATCAGATATGCTTAGGGCAGCTAGGCAGCTTGAGTACAGGGTAACGTCAGCGAAAATTCTGGTCTCTGCCCTGAGGTGATTACGTTCTTTAAAAAAAAAAACCAAATCTGAAGGAAAAGAAGAGGTTCGGGTTAGGGTTAGGGTTCGAGGTTAGCTAAACAAGAAGAGTGTCCTTTGGTTTGGGCATGATTCCAGGCTTTGTCATTAGAGAGAATAAAATTAATCAAGAGGAGTCTCTCCCCCCCCCCACCATCTTAGAGTTCATTTCTGGGCCTTTGTAGGCATTTTCTGTGCTTTGTAGGCATTTTCAAGTGTTACTGTATTTCAGCAAAAATGGTGTGCTGCTTTATGGTCTAGCTGGCTTATTTCAGCACAAGAGACTTTGTGAATCCACTTCCTCAGACACATGGATGCAACAGATCTCTCTAAAGGTGCTAGAAAAACTGGTTTTTGCATGTTTCAGCACCTCTGGGTGAGGTATGTGTGCTTGCGACCCACTCTTGGGTTTTGTTCTGGCTGGTCTTGATAAACTGAGGCTCCAACCCACCAAACCTTGAAGAACCAAGTCCACCTGCTTGTCCCCTTTTCTCCTCCTTTGCCCACGCCTGAACCTCTGAGGGCATCTTTCCCCCACCATTTTGTTAATTAGTGACGATAAAACGAGCCCTAATACCCTTTGATAAGGAGACAGCAACTCTAGTGTGAAATGGGATTATCCCGGGGGAGGGGCTTCTTTTTATAACCAATTTTCGAGGAAGTCGTAAACCCGAAAAAAAGGAGGGTGATCTGAGCTGGCGTTTTTGAGAGGCGAGGATCAGATGGTGGAGTCCGGAATCCCAGCGAATGTTTCCGGAAAGGAAGGAGAGATGGCCAGAGGTTTGACAGGGTCGAGGTCGCAGTGGCCTGAACTGTCGCTCGGCCCAACGACGGCCTGGCTGGCAGGGGGTTTGTTCCACTTGGCGCCCTGCCCGGGCTTTGCGGAAAGAGCCAGGCCTTCTGTCTCAGCCTCCCCTTGCATGTTGCAGGCATCCAGGCATGTTGGACTCAAAAGTCCTATCATCCCCAAAGTGTGCGCCTACATCCAAGTCTGCAAGCAGTATCTGCTCTCCTTCGTGTCTTAGGGCTCGCCAGCACCCTTCTTGCTTCCAGCTGAGAGGAGACCCCTGAGCTCGGATTGGGCTTCGTTAACGCAAACGATGTCCATCTCATTGATTCAGTGCATCTCCCTGAAACTGATGGGCAGGCTTAACCTTCCGAGATACTGTTGCACTTTTATTTATTTCGCTTATTTCGCTTATGTTGATATTCCTGCCTACCTTCGTGCATGGATCTCTTCCTCTGGATTTTGTTTTGACAGTTGCTCTTTCAGGTGGGCCTGGCAGCTCTGTCGTTGTCAGCAGTTTTGTTGTTGTTGTTGTCGTCGTTGTCATTGTCATTGTTGTTGTGTGCCATCAAGTTGCCTCCGACCAAAAGTGACTCCGTGAATGAGGGCTCTCCCACATGTTCTGTCCTCAAGTCCCTGCTGAGTTCTTGTAAATGCAACCCTGTGGTTCCTTTAGGGTACTCAGTCCGTCTCCAATTGGGTCTTCCTCTTTTCCTGTCGCCTTCCACCTTGCCCAACATTACGGTCCTTTCCGGAGAATCCTACCTCCTTACTGCATGCCCAAAGCAGAAGAGTGTCAATGTTTTTTGCCTCCAGAGATAATTCAGGCTTTATTTGATCTAGGTCAGCCTTATTCATCTAACAATCCATAAATCAACGAGGAATTGCCCGGGAGCAGGAGAGGAATTCCTTCTTCTGTTAACAGACAGAAATGACACGTCTGTTTTACGACACAAATGAACACCTGGATGACTTAAAGCAGTGGTGATGTTCTTGGGCTGCCAATCCCAGAAACCCTGGCCAGCACAGCTGGTGCTGAAAGGTTTCTGGGAGTTTTAGTCCAAGAACAGTGGGGGACCCAAGTTTCATTGGTGTGTCCACACAACCCTGTTCCCAGCCTGGACATTCCCAAACTTGTCTAATTCAAAAAGTTAAGCAGAGTTAATCCTGAATGAGGTTCTGGATGAGAGATGGAGACCTTAGTTTAAGACTAGGAAGGGAATCGAACTGGACACCTGGACGAGAACTGTGGCTGGCAGTCAGAGTTGACAAAACTGATCAAATGGCTAATGCGTTCTTGATGAACATCATTGGGGGTTAAATGAGCCCTTAAATGCTATGGGGACCTTGGAAAGGGCCTTTTCTCCATCAGGACATTTCCAGTTGGGTCCCGATGCCAGCTATTTTATTTCATTCATTTGTGCAGTGGTGGTATTTGTCCAACTGAACGGTGGGTTTGTAAACCTATATTTGGTTTGGGAAATTTTGATTATTATTTTTTAACCCCTTGAAAACTTCTTTGGGTTGCTTTCTGATATCTCATATAAAGGTTAGAAATAGTCTAATAAATAAATCAGTGCTCTTTTCAATGGAGAAAGCAGCCGTCTCTCCATCTTCTTCCAGGCGGAGCAGGGCGGGGTCTGCTGTCTGTTTGGAACCTGAAATGCCACTTTGCCTGATCAGCAGCATCTTCAGGGTGCTGATCCTGCATCCGGCCATCTCTGTTTAGGTTGCCCACATGGCCGTCAGCCATCCATTTCCAGGCAGTAAGCAGTCTGGGTGACAGTGGAAGGTGCTGCTCGGAGGACCTGTCCATACCACCAAAGCTGGCTTTCTCTCATCTTCTCTTTTATTGATATCATACCTGGTTGCTGTTGGGGTCGGATCATTTGTGATGTGGTCAAGTAGGAGATACCCAATAGCCAACAGAGCAAAAACATCCCCATGGCATGGAGGCGTCTCTATGCACCCATTGTTGCTGCCCAGCACTCTGTGCCATCCAGTGCAACTGCCAGGCAGTTGTCTTGTTAATATTGGATTTGATACGGATGGGCATGCATGTGTCATAAAACATAGCAGTGAGTTCTCACCAACCAGGCCCCAGCCAGCCTTGCTTGCACATCACCCCTGATACCACCATCGTCTTGGAGACGAGAGCCAAGATCCTGGAAGATGCTCCAAACCCTCCATGGCTTGGGACCAGCTTATCTGACAGAGCGTATTATCCCAAGACCTTCTTTGGCCCAGCCCACTAGATCATCCCAGGTCCTCATGCTTAGAGTCGCTACCCTGTGAGAAGCTCATAAGACCTCTACCTGGAACCATGCCTTTTCTGTGGTGGGTCCCATTTGGTGGAACCAGCTTCCCAGCAATATTAGGGCCATAGAGCTCCTCTCAGCCTTTAGGAAGTGATTAAAAATGTGGCTCTTCCAGGGTAGTTTTGGAGACTAAGGGTGGTTTATCCTATTCTCTTTTCCCTTCTTTTTTGCCACCATCATATATCCCATTTTTGGTCTTTTAAAATTGATTTTAATGTCTTGATCGATCGGGTTTGTTTTTCATTTGTCTTTTTCAGTTGAACTGTATGGATTTTTTTGCTGTGAACCGCCAGAGTTCCTTCAGAAAATTGGGCGGTATAGAAATATAAATGAATGAATGAATGAATGAATGAATGAATGAATGAATAATGCCCAATTTATTTTCAGCATTCCACAGGCCCCCCTCTCCTATTGGTGGGCACCCAAACGCACACGCCTTCTGTGAGACGGTTGTTGTAGAGTCGGGCACTCACCTGCGTGCTTCTGTCTTTTCCTGTGTTCTCAGGGGACCACTTGAAAGTATGCTCTCAAGGCTATACTTGCTGCTCTCCAGAAATGGAGGAGAAATACAGTCAGCAGAGCAAACACGATTTCAGGAACGCCATCGCAGAGCTCAGCAACAACTTGCAAGCTACCTTCAGCTCCCGGTACAAGAAGTTTGACGGTGAGTCCCTGAGGCGTCCTCAGCCCAGTCAGGCCGATCCTGAAAATGCGTTCCAGAACTCAGTGGTGTGCAGACCCCAGTGGCTTTTTCTTTCTTTCAACCAAATATTTTTCAGTGGGAGGGGAAACGGAGCTGCGATTCTCGCCTTCCACAAGCGGTATTTTTGCCGAGCTGTGGTCGCTTGCCCTACTACCCCACAGAAGTAAGAGGGTGAGAACATCTCTTGTTTTGTAAGAGGTTTGGATAGAAATATGTGCTGATTTGGCCTCTTCTGTTCCTTGGCAGGGGAGTAAATGGTTTTTCCAATTAGATTTTTTTCGCAATGCGCTTGGAAGTAAAATGCCAAGAGTGGGTGGCCTTTTGCCGCTCTGGGAGATGTGTGTGTGTGTGTTGTGTCGTTACAGTCGTGACCGAATCTTTGTGACTCCATGTCCATGGAGTTTTCTTGGCAGGAGTACTGGAGTGGCTTGCCAGTTCCTACTCCAGGCGCCTACAGCACCTGGTATTCCCTGGTGGCTGCCCATCCAAGTACTAACCAGGGCCGACCCTGCTTAGCTTCTGAAATCAGGCGAGATCGGATGTGCTTGAGACTTCTCTAATTCGGGAGGGGCATTTTTCTAGCCATTTCCCAAATCTTACAGCTCATTTCCCAACTCTCTGAGCAAAGCTCTCTTGAGCGTTCTTTTAGCTTTCAAAATTGATGGCTCCCAGTATTCCACAGCCAGCATGAGATCAAGAAAAAACCCCAAACATTTCCTTCCGAGCCTTGTGTCGAGAGAAATGGATCTCGATCCACATATATTCACTCTAATCACTGGGCTGGTCTTTTAAAAGTGCCATTAGGCTTTGCCCTTTTAAAAATCCCCTCCCCCACTTTTTCTCCATCTTATTTAATATTGCTATAGTTTTAGAAAAGGTAGCTGAGTCAGTCTCTCGAATATACCAGGCAAGATCCAAAGAAACAAAACAAGACAAAGCAGCGACATGCCACATGTTTTTGTCTTTTGTTTTCTGTTACTGGCCTGTGCTTTGTTGTTTTGTTTTTGTTGCTTTGTGTTGTTTTGTTTAATATTGCTGATGTGCTGGAGCAGCCTCTGGCTACTTCTTAGGGTGTTTTTTTAAAACCTCTCTTTGTGATAGGCTCCACCTAGCATTGGAGACTCTACAGAGAAACAAATGTCACACAAAATCTGACCTCTCCCCATTGCCCTAAGATGCTGAGCACCCATTACACCAGTGGTTCTCAACCTGTGGGTCCCCAGATGTTCTTGAACTGCAACTCCCAGAAATCCCTTTCAGCACAGCGAGTGGTGGAGGCTTCTGGGAGTTGCAGTCCAGGAACATCTGGGGACCCACAGGTTGAAAACCACTGCTTTACATGTAGAACACAATATTCAAATTCCAAAATTTCTATCCACCTTCTTTTGAATGCTGGCTGGCTTTGTTGTAGCCATGGGGCTCCTGCTTTGGCTTCCACTGGTTACTTTATCCCAGGACGACTACCGTCCCCATCCTGTCCCTATCGTATGACAGGGTGTATTAAAAAGAGCCACACAGGGCCAGGGAGGTCTCTAAATGAGCCGGTTGGTCTCTAAATGGGCCGGTTGCCCATTATGGAGATTATGGAGTCTTACGGAGATTGTTTTCAATGCAATGTGTGCAGTTTGCTCGTTCAATGGTCCAGGCTACCTCACAGGGGTGTTCAGGGATCTGGGGTGGGGGAGTTGTTGACCTTCACAGGGAGTTTAGAGCTTGGTTGAATCTCCAAGATCTTTGCCAGGTGGTCCTGAAGACTCATGCACCCCCCTCCCCCAAAGCAAGCTTCTTCCTCCTGCACCCTAGAAAGGCAACCTGGGGAGCGATTCTTGGCCATGGGCAGGAAAGTTTTGAGGGGGGGGCAGGGTATTATTCTTCCTTGACCCTGAATCAACCGTGGTGGTGGTGGTGGGCCAGAGAGGAGGAGGAGGAGGAGGAGGCTTCAGCCTTCACCTTTTGCCCAGCTTTCTGCAGCCTTGCACTGCACACACACAAAAAGTAAGTCAGGTTGTGTGTAACAGTTGGGATCGTAAAACATAAAACCAGAGCCAGTCAGCAGTCACAGCAGGGATCCTGTGAAGAAAGGATGCCGTCATGAGGGGTGGATGGGTCAGATTCCTCCCAAGGAAGCTGATGAATGGAGGGTCACACCCCCTCCAGTCCAGTTCATTACATTAGGGACCTTCCTTCCTTCCTTCCTTCCTTCCTTCCTTCCTTCCTTCCTTCCTTCCTTCCTTGATGCCATGTAGCATACAGCACCTTTCATCTAGCAGTTTTTCGCAGAAGTTTATGTAGATTACAGTCCACTTCCTTAAATACCTGGAGTATGATCTTAGATCTTCCAGTTTATGTATGCATTGTTTACATAACTGACCGATAACCTGGCAGCTGCCCCCCTGTAATGCTATGATGAGATCTACAAACCTTGGTTACAAACCATGATGGAGATGTGTAATCTCCAGGCTTAAAACCAGGGTACTTCAAGGGCCAGATGCAGGGGAGTGGTATCAGGAGACAGATATCTAGTCTCATGTGCTTCCAAATGCATCTGGTGGGGCCACTGTGAGATACAGGAAGCTGGACTAGATGGGCCTTTGGCCTGATCTAGCAGGGCTCTTCTTATGTATATGTTCTTATATATCCCAGATTTTTTTTTAAAAAATGGCTGCGGATGGACAGTATCACATCATTCCAATTATGAGGATTAAATGCATCAGTAGGGTTCAAATGAGAAAAAGTTGCTTTTAAAGAGCAACACAAACCAAATGGTGCCATCTGGGCACACTGAGGGTCCAATGCCATCCTGTGGTCCTCCGCGTACTCAAGCAAGAGCAGAGAGATGCTGTGTGATCTCCCCATGCCACCCAGCTGCCATATTGGCTGGATTCCAGCTTCAGGCCCGTTTGAACGTTTCTCTGAGGGTTATGAGAAAGGAAAGCAGACATCTCTGAGGCCCACCCGTGGCAGGGAGGTCCCTGGACCTTCCCCAGGGTCCTTTTCTTTTAAAAAAACAGAAAGCCTCTGGCTCGGTTCTTGTTGCATCCTCTTCAATCCTGTTGCGAATGCCAAGGGGGTGGGGGTGGGGTCGTTCTCCTATTAAAAAGAGAGAAAGGAAGGAAAGATCACCTGGTTTCATGGGTCTTCAAAGCATGTCTTTCTCATTCGCTCTTTCTGCCTCTCTCTCCCACGGGCTCTCGTCCCAGGGCTGGGTGTAACATCGTAGGTTTAAGTTTCCCATCAAGCTGGGCAAGCAGACGTCCTCTTCCTGTGCCGATAAGTGATAACATATGTCTTCTTTCGGGGGTGGGGGTGGGGCGCACGTGCTCTCAGACCTCTCCTGTCAGCATTGGATCAGTGGCCCTGCAAATGCATTGCGCGCCCACCCGTTATCAAAGGATGTTTGGTGACAGCCAACCCGGGGGTGGGGGAGGGCGTTGCAACTGAAGTTTCCCCATTTTTTAGTAAAACGGATCCAGGCACAGCTGTTTGTAGCACAGTGGACTACATGTGAGAGAACCTGGAAAAAGAAGTGGTGCCCACTTATTGTCCAGCTTGCCTTGCTTGGAGAAGGATGGGGAGGCAGTGTGGTACAGTAGTCAAGGTGCAAGATGCTGACTCACTGAGTCAGGTCCACTTGCCTTTGTTGGAGCTGTCCCTAACTCTGAGGGTTTTGTCTGGATAATATGGAGGGAGAACCACGCCCACTATTAAATTTACAACAAGCATCTTAGCACTTCCTTGACGGTCTTGAATTGCACCACCTAACTCCTTTGGGCCTATAGAGTCGCCAGCCTGGAGCCCAGTTCCTAAATCAAAACCAAAGTAGACCCATTGATTTCAGTGGCTTTGGTTTCCTTTAGTTTGGTTTCCTTCATTTAGTGGGGTCCTTGATCTTTTTAGCATGTGTGTGTGTGTGTGTGTGTGTGTGTGTGTGTGTGTGTGTGTAGCTTTTGGCTTTAAATAATATCTTGCAACGATGTAATAAATAAATAAATAAATAAATAAATAAATAAATAAATAAATAAAATAGCATCCAGAGGAGGGGTGCAGTTACCCTGTCTGGCAGAAGGACTTCCAGTGGGCAACCAGTTGCCAACTGTGCTAATAAAAGAGTGGTCCAGAGAGGCCACTAGTCCCCTGCAGTAGGGCTCCTCCTCCTCCTCCTCCTCCTCCTCCTCCTCCTCCTCCTCCTCCTCCTCCTCCTCCTCCTCCTCCTCCTCCTTCTTGTGTCATTGCAGTCGTGACCGACTCTTCGTAACCCCATGTCCATGGAGTGGTCTTGGCAGGAATACTGGAGTGGCTTGCCACTTCCTACTCCAGGTGCCTACAGCACCTGGTATTCCCTGGTGGTCGCCCATTCAAATACTAGCCAGGCCTGACTCTGCTTAGCTTTTGAGATCAGGTGAGATGGATGTGCTTAGGGTATATAGGTAGGCCAGGGCTCATCTTAGGCTGACACACACAAAAATAGTTTTTCTTGGATCCTGTCATTCTTTAAACCAGTGGTTCTCAGCCTGTGGGTTCCCAGATGTTCCTGGACTGCAACTCCCAGAGGTCTTCATCACTATCTGTGCTGGCCAGGAATTCTGGGAGATGCAGTCCAGGAACATCTGGGGACCCACAGGTTGAGAACCACTGCTTTAAACCTTCATGCTTCTTAGGGCCTTTTCACACGACCCCTAAGATCCGCTGGCCACTTAAATTCGGTCCAGAGATCTTGGGGGTTTGTCGCTGTTCCTGTGTTCCCACCCCCTCCGCACTCCTGGCTGCTGTCTGCGTGAGGGGAGGGAGGAAAAATGGAAGAAAAGAATGCCGGCTCACCTCCGTTCTGCCGCTCTGCTCCCGGCAGCATTCCAGTCTTAAAGGGGCGGGGGGCAAAAACAACAACAAACAGAAGCGAGGAGAGCCCGGCACTCACTACGTTACATCCGCATCAGGAACGTTTCACCCCCAGGGAGCAGGTACTTGAAAAGTGCACTGGGACGCACTTAGGTGAGCGTGGTCGCACTTAATTTTTTTGTAAACTCTGGAGCTGGTGGGGAAACAATTTTAAGCTCTGGATCTGGGAGCCATTTGCCGCAGATTTTAGGGGTCGTGTGAAAAGGCCCATAGTTGATTGGGAGATACATTTTTTCTGGCTAGATCTTTCTTTCTTTCTTTCTTTTTTTTTTTGGAAGGGGAATGATGGTGAAATATTTCTTTGCACAGTTGCAATTAATAGGCTTCTGAGGATGCCTTCAGAGGTGGTGAGGCAAATTAAGGCCTTAGCAACTCTGATTTTTCAGATGCTGGCCTTTTGATGGCATGGCTTTCCAAACCAACCAGGTCCTGGAACTTTGGCTGGTGGGTTCACCGGGGGGTGTTGTTTTTCTTCTGCAACCCTGTTTGTGAAAAGGTCTTGGTGGGAGCAGAGTTGAGGAGGTGAGGAGGCTGCAGCACGAAAGGAAACAAACGTTCAGAGTGATGCTGTGCATTTGGGATCAAGACAGACTGTCCAGCTAATCTCTGTAGCATACAGGGGGGCAGCAGAAAAGGGCACAACGACATGCCCAGTGTGGAAGGAAAGCCTCGACGTTTGTATTGATTTTGGAAAAGCCGTTCTGTCAGGTTGGATTTGGGGAAAACTGCAATCAAAACCTGAGTGCTAGAATTAGGGGTGGGGGTGGGATGATTTTGGTTTCCCAGAATAACTCCCCCCGTCCTGTGCTTTTCTGTCCTCTTAGAAGCCGCCATTGTTGCCATTCCGTTCACAGTGCAAGCCCAGGAGTTGCGTCAAGAGCAAACACTTTTTTAAAAAATGCATCCTTGAGGGATATTTTTCCCTTCTTCTCACCCCCCCTTCCCCCTCTGCCCACTCCACCCCTAAAATGTTCTGAGTCAGTCTTTGTTTGTTCTGGAGCATTTTGAAGACTTTTAAAAAATTGAACTGCAGTATACTTCATACATTTTAACAAGGTTTAAATTCAAACAGGGCCAAGGGTCCTCCCCCCCCCTTCCGAAACCTTCCCTCCCGTTCTGCCCCTGCTTCTAACATCTTCTGAGTCTACACACTGGCTCCTTTGAGGATTTCAGTGGAGAGGCGTGGGTTATTTTAAAAAAATGTTATTTATTGGAAATGAGTCATAACAGCAGACACAGGGCAGAAGCCAGGAGATTCCGTGTTCCAAGTGGATGAAATGAAGTGAGGAATTTTTCTCTCTCCCATCTTTTCCACGCATTGGGCAACAGACAGAATGGTACCTGCTGAAGTCTCAATTCAAAAGCACACATCCTTCGCTCTTCTTCATTTCTTCCCCTAAGCTTATTTTAAAGCACACAATAATTATGGACAGAGCAGAGGGGTGGACGCTACCCAGATTTGTTTCCCCATTATAAGCTGTTTAGATGATGATGCTTCTGATATGAGTAGGATAACTGAGATGTCTTAATGAGTCTTCTTGAGGCTTATAGTAGTGAAAAAAGAGAAACAGCAATCAAAGCCAAGAACCATACATCATTACACTATTTAAAAATAATTAAACAGGTGCAATATTAAAACCAGTACTAAAACACATTAAAAACAACGGGAACACAGTGGTCCTAAGAACCCCTCCTTAGAAATCCAGGCCCTCAGAGAAAGCAGTGCCTGAAGAGAAAGGTCTAATTTTTTTTAACCCAGCATGTTGTTAGTCTGAGGAACTCCCTGCCACAGGATGTGGTGATGGCACCTGGCCTTGGATGCCTTCAAAAGGGGATTGGACAGATTCCTGGAGGAAAAGTCGATCTCAGGTTACAAACCATGATGGAGATGTGTCATCTCCAGGCTTAAAACTGGGGTACTTCCAAGGACCAGATGCAGGCGAGTGGCGTGAGGAGAAAGATATCTAGTCTTGTGAGCTCCCAGACGCATCTGGTGGGGCCACTGTGAGATCCAGGAAGCTGGACTAAATGCGCCTTTGGCCTGATCCAGCATGGCTCTTCTTATGTTCTTCTGTTCTTATGCCTATGGAAGGGCAACAAACATGGATCCAGCGGGAGGGGGTTCCAAAGACTGGGAGGTACACCAAAGAAGGCCCTGGTCTGTGTCCCCACCAAATACACCTGTGATGTTGATCCCCCCCACTGTCTCTGAAGGGCCTCCCCTTTGAGGCAGGGATGGTTGCCCTCAAGGTATTGCCCATCCTCTCTGTATTAAAACTGGTCCAAAGCTTCCGAGAGCCAATGGCTGACGATGATTCTCATTCCTCCCTCCCTCCCTCCCTTCCTTCCTTCCTCCAGAATTCTTCAAAGAGCTCCTCGAGAATGCGGAGAAGTCCTTGAACGACATGTTTGTAAAGACTTACGGTCTTCTGTACATGCAGAACTCGGAGATGTTCAGAGACCTTTTTGTGGAGCTGAAGCGCTACTACACCGCCGGCAACGTCAACTTGGAGGAAATGCTGAACGAATTCTGGACGCGCCTCCTGGAGCGGATGTTCCGCCTGGTGAACCCGCAGTACCACTTCTCGGACGAGTACCTGGAGTGTGTCAGCAAGTACACGGAGCAGCTCAAGCCGTTTGGGGACGTGCCCCGGAAGCTCAAGCTGCAAGTGACCCGGGCGTTCGTGGTGGCTCGCACTTTTGCACAAGGCCTGTCGGTCGCAAGGGATGTCGTGGCCAAAGTCTCAGCGGTGAGTCGGGCTCGGTCCTTGGGGCTGCAGGTTCCACGGGCTGCGTGTCTGCAGCACAACAGACCCCGTTTGGGCTGTGTTGTTTTTATGTGCAGTCAGTGGCATGTCTCTTAGGGGACCCCATGAATGAGTGATCGCCAAACTGTCCTGTCAAAAACTGACCTCTTCAGCTCTTACAAATGCAACTCTGTGGCTTCTTTTAGACAGTCAGTCCCTCTTATATTTGTTCTTCCTCTCTTCCTTCTGCCTAGCATTATGGTCTCTTATGGACTTCTCATGATCTGCCTTCTCATGATATGCCCGAAGTAGGAGAAACTCAGATTTCATCTATGACCCAGGCTCAATTTGATCTCATTTAAAGCATGGGTTGATGCACACCAAGTGAATTTAAATCTTAGCAAATTCCCTGCAATCAGCAAGTTCCAGCCTGTAATGTGATTCCTCCTCACTACCGCCCCCCCTCATATTTTGGGGGGCACTGTGAATTCTTCAGTAACATTTCATGGCTTTTTTTTTGGAATTTTGTGTCTATGGGAACTGTCCCTCTTGCATTCTCTCTCTCTCTCTCTCTCTCTTTTCTTCCCTCCCCCCATTTCCTTTTTGAAATGGTGAAAGGCAGTGGTGGTGGGGGTTTGCAGGGTTCCTGGCTCTTATTGAACCCTTGACAGACATTAAAATCAGCAGGTTTAAATTGCTGCCAAGCACGGACATTTCCTGCCCCCAAACCCCAAGGGCATTTTATTATTTTGAAAAAAGAGAGAGAGAAAAAAGAATAAAAACAAAACAAGAGGCAAAATATGTATGCCAGATCCCACAGTGACTCAAAGAGGAGGGGAACTTAATCTTTTTTTTTTTTTTTGCATTTCATCGGCTTCAAACATTTCCTTGTAATGAAGACCACATGGCGGAGCGAGGTGTCATTCAGAATTAAGGCCCAGGCAAAAAGAATTTGTGGGTGGGGGTTGGTCCTTGGCAGATGGCGTCAGGCTGCATGGGGGAACGCGCACCTTTTCCAGCAGTTGGTGGAGGAAGAAGTTTGAAAGCGGCCAAAAGTGCATTTTTTTGCCTTTATTTGTGGATATGCATAGTCACGTTGCCAGTTCTGATTCGCAACCTAATTATTTATTTACATTATTTATTTATTGGATTTTTATACCGCCCATCTGGCAGCGAGGTCACTCTGGGCAGTTTACAATGATTAACAAATTCAAACAATTCATACAATTAAACCATAAAATAGTAACACAATAAAATTAAAATAAAATTAATATTAAAGTGACATAAAACAGTGCATTATTATTGGCAGGCTAATCAGTTAAAATCAAGATTTAATGGGTTAACACTGAAATTGTATTATATTTGAGGGAATGCCTGCTTAAATAGGCAAGTTTTTAATAGTTTTTTAAAGGCAGCCAAAGAGGGGGCCAGGCAGATGTCTGGTGGAAGGATATTCCACAGGCGAGGGGCAATGGTGGAAAAGGCCCTATTTCTTTTTTTTTTTCTTTTGGGCCTCTCATGGAATTAATTGCCTCAAATGCCTAGCCTGGGAGGATCGGGTATTATGGGTGGCTTTCCATCATAAGAATAATTATCATCCCATGCTGTCAAGTCAAGTCTGACTTACGGCAACCTTTTTTAGGTAGATGATACACAGAACTAGTTTATTGTTCTCTTCTTCTGGGGGTGTGCTCTGGGACTGTGCAGCTTGCCCAGGGCATCCACCAAGGGGGACTTGAACTCCCAAACTCTGGCTCTCCAGTCAGATGCCCTAACTACTGGTCTATCCAACCAGCCGATTGGCCACCCAGTGTCATCACGTCTTTCCGAGTGTTGTGTGATCACTTGTTGGCTAGGGCCACCCTTTTGAGCAAGCCAAAGGGGGTCCGAGGTGGGGGTACCCATTGAGGAGATTTGCCATAATTGGTTGATGTCCCAAAATCAGACAGGTGGTGGTTAGAGGACTGCGATGTCACCCTGATCGTGGCATGATCCCTGATGGGTTAGGATCAGCTGGAAGGGAGAATCAGTGGGGAAGCCAGCAGAGGAGAAGTACAGTACTGACCTAGTCAGAAAGAAGGCTGGCAGGTCTCATCCCCTGGGCAGATGTTTTGATCTAAAAATCAAAATGGAAGAACACCTATTCCAGTGATGGCGAACTTTTTAGAGACCGAGAGCCCAAACTGCAATTCAAAACCCACTAATGTTTTGCAAAGTGACAATATGGCAATTCAACCTGAATACAGGTGGCTGTGAAGGGGCCATGTCAGGTGCCCACAGAAAGGGTCATTGGCACCCGTGGCATCGGTTCGCCAACACTGACCTATTCCTTGTCTGTAATGTAATCTAGACTGAAGAGCTATCCAGAAAATAATATAGGGATGGGGGGGAAGCAAGGGTGGAGTGTGTGTCTTTTAATCATCTTCTTACCTAAGCAGCTGCAGATTAAAAGAAAGAGCATGGGGGGTGAGTGGCACCAGGAAATCCTGGTTCCACCCCCTAATTTGCATTCTGCTTAATGTTGAAAACTATAGATTGGTATATGTTAAATGAAGTCTCCCTTCCTGCCATGTCCCAGAGCTCGATCTTTGTCCAAGACAAATAGAAAAGCCAAGGGTATCTGGGAGGTGCCTTTATTGCTCTCAGCGGTGGGTGTGTAGGCAGGCATGTTTGCGTAAGTGCTGGCACCAGGCTCCGTTACACGAAGCGGAAGATCACCCATCTTGGAGAGTGGCCGACGCAGCAGGCGGGTCAGGCCAAGACTTGGGCGTGGAGCAGGAAGGGCACTTTGACTTTTTGCAGTCAGTGCAGAATCTCCCTGGAGATTGGGCCAGTGGCGAATGGCCACCCATGAATGAGTTGCCGCTTTGCATTCCTGGTCTTACTTTTGCTGCAGGACTTGGCAGGTGAGCAGGCGTGCAAGCATCAACTCCATCATAAGCTGCTGCCATTGACTGCTGTAGTTTATGCTGTTATACCACCAACCTTGTGATAACCTGTTATGCCATCTCAAATAGGATGCTGGCTGTTTGGTTCAATATGGTAACTTCGAAATAGTTGCTTTTGAGTTAAGCAAGGATCTGTCAGGGAATATTGTTGCGAAAATAGGACCAAATTGTTAAAACATTACTTTTGAAGTGTTACTTTTTGGCTGATAACAGGTCAGTTGGCTTCAGGGTGGATTTGATTTAAATCAAATTGATTTTCAATCATGATTTAAGTCAAAACAGATTTTTTTGAAGATTTAAAATAAAAGGATATTTTTAAATTCAAAGTGTGATTGAACAAAATCATTGAACCCCCCACACACACACACACACACACACCTGGTTGGCTTGTCCTCCAATTGAATGCAATAAATAAATAATTTTTAAAATTTCAATAGATGGCTGAAAGGATTTTAGGTGAAAGGCTAGCACAGCAAGAGTGAAGCCACGGGAAAACTGCTCTTAATTATGTGCTGATTTTCTACTTGCAGAGTTTGTTTGTGGTATTTTAAAAGCGCGATCATTCTGTAAAAATGATTTCCGCTGCCACCTAATTTCACTAGGTAATATAGACGAGGGCATTAGTGGCACCATATGGGCAGGTTTTTTTTTTTTTTTTGCCACTGACTCGATGGAGCTATTATATCCACCTGGGTCCTGAGGGACTGTAAGAGGATTTCAGGCATGGCTTTTAAAAGCCTGACCAGTCTTGGCGCCAACAGTTGCTGCTTGTCCTTCTGCTGCATGGTGTCAGGAAAACTTCATGTGGACCATGGAGCTTGAAACACACATGGGTAGCATCAGCAGCCAATGTTTGTTCATGATCTTAAAAGCCTCAGGAACCCCCCCCCAAGGTGTACGTTGCACTGACAGTAAAGATGTACCTCCTGTTTTGTTGAGAAATGAACATGGTGGTGCCATCCTGGGATTTGAGACCCACATTGGAAGGGGCAATGTTTGGCATTTGCCATTGAGTGGGAAACCAGCTCCCTAGTGAAAAAGTGCTAGTGAGTGGAGACCAGCCACTCCACAGACAGGGAAGGTGCTGCTTTCCCTGTGCTTTTTCTCCCCCCCCCTTCCCTCTTCTCCCAATTTTTCTTTTATGTCATGCTTTTAAGATCGCAAGCCAGTAGGCCTGGACTACCTTCACACACACCCCTTTTTATTTGACTCCTGGGTCACATGGTTACAGATGGGCACGAAGTATGAATTCGGTACCCAACATCTGTTTGACCAATAAATGAGCCAGGACGAATCATCAAATTGCTCATTTCTACAAGTAACTAAGTTCCTTCTTGTATTAGGATCTAGAGATGGACGTTTCATTTTGGAAAGGGGATTGGTTCCAAAATGAAACACCAGCACATCTGGCACTCGGAAAACCAGTCCCACCCTCCAGAACAAAATCAAATGCAGTCTTACCTTGATGTAGTTTGTGCTGGGCAAAATTCCAACCAGGAAGCAGCCTCCAATGCATCATCTTTCCCTCTCCCTGGCGCTGGCCAATCAGGAGCAGTGCAAGGACATGAATCATCCCGCCTCCCTGTCTGATTGGCTAGTGCCAGGAAGAGGGAAAGATGATGCATCGGAGGCTGCTTCCTGGTTGGAGTTTCTCCCAGCGCAAACTACAACAAGATAAGACAGTGGTAGATTTTGTTCTGGAGGGTCGGAATGTGTTTGGAGTACCAGCAGTGCTGGCGTCTTTCATTTCAGAACCAGTCCCCTTCCAAAATGACATCTCTATTAGGAACTCATTAGACATACATGTTAGGAGTAAGAATATTAACAGCATACCAGTAGTTCATACTAATGTTCTGTCTCTGGTTATCCCTATATCTTTTATCTTCTGTTCTTCTCAAAGGTCAACCCCACACCGGAAGGGGCCCAGGCCTTACTGAAGATGATGTACTGCCCGCAGTGCCGAGGCTTAGTGGCCATCAAGCCATGTTACAACTACTGTTTCAACGTCATGAGAGGCTGCCTGGCCAACCAAGGCGAACTTGACACAGAGTGGAATAACTTCATAGGTGAGTTAGCTGTGCTGGCATTTTTTTAAAAAAATACTGTAAGAGAAAAAAAACTACTACTCCCCTGTTTTTGAGAGGGTGCTTGAGGCAGGACAGACGTGGTCACTAGAGAAACAGACCCATTTGGGATTGATTTTCCCTGTGGTATTCTTTTTAAAGGATTGCTCACAGGATGGTCCATCATGGTTTGTAACCTGTGATGGACTTTTCCTCCAGGAATCTGTCTAATCCCCTTTTGAAGGCATCCAGGCCAGATGCCATCCCCACATTCTGTGGCAGGGAGTTGCACAGACTAACAACACACTGGGTTTTAAAAAAATATTTTCTTTTGTCTGTTCTGACTCTCCAGGCCCTCAATTTGAGTGGATGTCCCCTAGTTCTTCTTCTTTTTTTTTAAAAAAAGATGTCTTTGCTGGACTTGCCAAAGCCCTGGCCACGCACGGTCTTTTGCATCGTTGCTTGGCATCCGTGTTGAACGCCACAACTCCCCCCCTCCGGGCCCTTCCCCAGTCCTGCCCGACTTTTTACAGAGGTTTGCCTTGTGCCCGTCTTTGGACAGAGCCCTTAGCAACCCTGGTTTCATAAGAGAGGATGTGAACACACTAGCTGATTCATCCCAGGCTGCAAGCTGAAGAGACCCAGATTGAAAGGCGCTGCGACAGAAGGGGAGCAGGGGTGTGTGGGAGGGGAGAAGAGGCAGGGCGCCAAAGAACTGGCACAGGAGAGGACAATTTGTTAATTGTGGAAGGCCCTGCGGCACTTACAATAGCTCAAGAGGAAAATCTCCTTGGGAGAAGGGTGCCGGAGCGTTCATTTCGGCACCAGTTGCGACAAGACAAACTCCTTCAGATTTTGGTCTTTTAAACAGAGAGAGGCATTCTCTTTTTGTCTCGCCATTTCCAGTCAGTGATCGCTTCTTCTGATGATACTCCCTGCTGGGCCTCCATTGGTTTCTGTAATTAATGCATTGCCCGTCATTTGCTGTGTTTGCAGCCCACTCCCCCCCCCCCAGGGAGGCCCCTTCACAACAGACCTCTGAAGTGGGCGTAGGCTGAGGGAGCCCACCAGTGAACTTTTGTGCCTGTGTGATGATTTGAACCCAGGCCTTTTGGATCCTAGTGCCTGTTATCATAGGGGCTTCCCTAAAGTAAAGCAGCAAAGAGCTTCCCTTAGTTGTGGCAGGGGGTGGGTGGGAATGAGTGTTCTCCTCAGATACACAGAAACGGTCCTGTCAGTCAAGGAATCGTAAGTGCCACCCCTTCCCAATATTGCAGCCAATCAGGGTTGACGATCAGAGTCTTTATGGAGCCAAGAGTATGCTTCATCTTGAGGTCCATCTCTATATAACTGGGATCAAGGCAGTGTATGTTTATGCTTAGAAAGCACGTCCCAAGTTACAGGAGGCTATTTGTTGTTGTAGAACTAATGGTTCTTGGCTGATTTTATCAATGTCTTCCTTGTTCTCCACAATGATGCTAGTCTTATCTTGCATGATCCATTGGTGTTTTTCTCCATTCTCTTCTAAACCCCTAATAACAAGTTCAGGATAAGAACTAAAAGATTGCTGGCTGAAATGAGGGCTAAACTATCATTCGAACATTACATAAGAACATAAGAACATAAGAACATAAGAAGAGCCATGCTGGATCAGGCCAAAGGCCCATCTAGTCCAGCTTCCTGTATCTCACAGCGGCTCCACCAGATGCGTTTGGGAGCGCATGAGACTAGATATCTGTCTCCTGATACCACTCCCCTGCATCTGGCCCTTGAAGTACCCTGGTTTAAAGCCTAGAGATTACACATCTCCATCATGGTTTGTAACCCGTGATGGACTTTTCCTCTAGGAATCTGTCCAATCCCCTTTTGAAGGCATCCAGGCCAGATGCCATCACCACATCCTGTGGCAGGGAGTTCCATAGACTTACAACGCGCTGGGTGAAAAAATATTTTCTTTTGTCAGTTCTTACTCTCCCAGCACTCAATTTGAGTGTATGTCCCCTAGTTCTGGTATTTTGAGAGAGGGAGAAGAGCTTCCCTCTATCCACTTTACTCATACCCTGCATTATTTTGTATGTCTCAATCATATCCCCCCTCAAGCGCCTTTTTTCCAGACTATAGAGGCCCAATTGTTTTAGCCTTTCTTCATAAGGGAGGTGCCCCAGCCCAGTAATCATTTTAGTCGCTCTCTTCTGCACCTTTTCCAGTTCCACTATGTCTTTCTTGAGATGCGGTGACCAGAATTGTACACAATACTCCAGGTGGGGCCTTACTATTGTTTTGTATAACGGCATTATAATGTTGGCTGTTTTATTTTCAATCACCTTTTTGATAATCCCTAGCATGGAATTGGCCTTCTTCACTGCTGCCACACATTGGGGAGACACCTTCATGGAGCTGTCCACCAACACACCAAGATCTCTTTCCTGATCCGTCACGGATAACTCAGAGCCCATGAGTTGATAGATGAAGTTTGGATTTTTTGCCCCAATATGCATTACTTTACATTTGGTTACATTAAAACGCATTTGCCATTTCTCAGCCCACTCTCCCAGTTTGGAGAGGTCCTTCTGGAGCTCTTCACAATCTTCTCTGGTTTTTACCACATTCAGAAGAATGTTCTGTTATTTGAACATCCGGAAGAACTTCCTGACAGTTAGAGCTGTTCGGCAGTGGAAGATGCTGCCACAAAGGAGGGTGGTGGAGTCTCCTTCTTTGGAGGTTTTTAAGCAGAGGCGGGATGGCCAACTGTCGGGAGTCCTGTGATGGGGGTTCCTGCATGGCAGGGGATTGGACTGGATGGCCCTGGAAGTCTCTTCCACCTCTATGATTCTATGATTCAAGTAAAATTCCTGCAGAGAAGCTCATTTCCTAAACATCTCAGCAAGATGTTCGGATCTGGCCTTTGTGTAAGTGGTCATGTTTGGTTGCCCTCACCCTCATTGTTCACTGGCTTCTCCATTCTTTATTATTCTGCCCGTCCCCCCATCTTGAAAGACGGGGGTGTCTCTCCCATATCATTATGGGCAGTAAGAGCTTTCAGCTAAAAAAACTCTGGGACCCATGATCCACCCCCTTTTTTTTTATTGGGCTGGAGTTTTCGCTCACACCCCACCACCCATCTTGCTGCTCTGTTGTTTTCCCTGGTTAGACTCCATGCTGATGGTGGCCGAGAGGCTTGAGGGCCCTTTCAACATTGAATCCGTCATGGATCCCATTGACGTCAAGATCTCGGAGGCCATCATGAACATGCAAGACAACAGCATGCAGGTGTCTCAGAAGGTATGGCAGGCGGAGGGAGGCCTTGGGCCTGGAAGATAAGAGGGTGGCCGAGAAGAAACACAGCAAGCTGGGAGAGAAGGGCTGGCCCTGTTCCATACCTCCCCTCCCCTGGCACCTTTGGTAGAACACACATTATCACCAGGCATGGGCCTTTAATTTCGGAACGGGTCTTACCTTGCCTTACCTCACGTGGGGCTAAACTCCAACCAGTTAATAATCTCCAACGCATCAGTGTTTCTGATCCCTGATGCTGGCCAATCAGGAGCTGTGCAGGGACATGCATCATCCCACCTCCCTGTCTGATTGGCCAGCACCAGGGAGAAGGAACAATGACATGTCTGAGGCTACTTCCTGGTTGGAGTTTAGCCCTGGGTGAAGTAAGGCAAGGTAAGTCAATGGGTGATTTTGTTTCGGAGAGTGGGTCCAAGTTCCGAACATCAGCTGTGCTGCCGTGATTCGTTAAGGAACTGAACCCAGTTTGAAAGGCCCATGTGAAATTATCACTAGCATGCTGAAAGACAAGTCACATGTGTTTTTATGCTGGATCTCTCAACACACACAAGAATTTGTATGCCGTAGAATTCCAGTTTTTTAGAATGTGTGAACGCAGCCGTTGTCTATCCTCCAAAAGGTTAGAATATATGGCATGTCAAATGTGTCATTTAAGAGCTTTTATAGTGGCTCATAAGACATCTGCCCCCTCATACACACAGGGTTTTGAAAAAGTAATCATTGACAGGTATTGTTCCAGGTGTAGTTCCTACTGTCATTTCCAACTTATTGCTTTCACATTTCCTATGAGAAGAACAGTTTTAAAACCCCCACAAGTTTTGAATGCTGCAAGATGCTATTAGTGGGACACGTTTTTCCAGCTGTCCACCTTGAATTCACAGTTGTGGCCACCACGGAGTGCATGGCACGAGCCACAAAGTGGAATTTGAGGCATGAGTGGGTCTCCCACACAATGAGGCCGTAGTCCCATGAGAAAATGGAAATCAGTTACCGCTGTCCTGTTAAAGGAGCGGTGTTGTCGCTCATAGAGTGAAAAGAGCTGTAATGTAATTGAGTTGTCCCTTTCTTATACTGCAAAAAAACAAAGGGGAGCAATTCCAGGCAACGCTCCTAGCAGAGTAGCGGCAACAAGAGGGTGCATAATAGGGTCAGAGCAAAATTGCAGAGAGTCTAATTCCTGGAGCTGCTGCGCCTTTCTTGCCCTAGGTTTTCCAAGGATGCGGGCAGCCCAAGATGTTGGGTCCAAGTCGGACCGCTCGGTCAGCCGCGGAAAGCAGCTTCAGTGCCCGTTTCAGACCCTACATTCAGGAGGAGCGGCCAACAACAGCCGCCGGGACGAGCTTAGATCGGCTGGTAAGTGGACCAAGACCTGCAGCGGGACTCAAGATGGATGCTTGTGACCCCGCGCTCAGCATCTAGGGTGTGGTGGTTTCTGAACATGGGTTGCAGATAACATGAGAGTCCTCTGTGTCAAATAGATCCTTGTAGTGTATGTGCGTGTTCTGTGTTTTGTTAGTATTGATCCTCATTGCCTTCATGATGGAACTCACTAGGAAGTTCAGGCTGGCTACCTTCCTGTTGGGATCTAGCGTGAAACACTAATTTTTTTTTTTTTTTAAAGTCATAATTGGTCCCAAGAAAGTGTTCCTGGAAACCAGTTTTGCAACTGATGCGGAAAGGAGGGTTGAACTCTGCTTTTAAAGAGTGTTCCCTCTGTTTCTAAAACCATGCTTCAAAAACAGTTTTTAACCATTTTAATTCGTCTGCTGCACTGCCCTTTGGGAAAGCAGCCGACAGACAGTGCATGAAAACAAAAGGCATTTTTAATAATCGTGTTAACAAAATTGGAGGGAAGAGTCGAGCTGAGTGTCGTTGCCAGTCAGCGGGAACAGTTCTGAGCTTGAGGTACCTGGCTTAGCTGAGATGTCTTCTCATGAGATAAAAAAGAGAAGACTGCTAAATGAAAAAAATAAAAAAAGATCATTTGGATTGTGGTGTTTTCTCCCCTTTAACCCACAGGTGACTGATGTGAAGGAAAAACTTAAACAAGCCAAGAAGTTTTGGTCCTCCCTTCCCAGCAACATCTGTGGCAATGAAAAGATGGCTGCTGGAAGCACCAATGAGGAAGAGTGTTGGAACGGGAATGATAAAAGCAGGTGTGGAAGAAGTCACAATTCTCATTTTGACTCTCTCCTTAGCATTTTGCCCTTGTGGTTGCTCTCCCAACATCTGGATCCAACAGTACCTTTCTGAGACTGCCTTGCATTGATGATCCTAGTGGTTTCCAATGTTGGAGTCTCCAGATGTTCTCGAACTACAGCTCCCAAAATCCTGGCCAGCGCAGCTAGTGATGAAGGCTTCTGGGAGTTTTAGTTCAAGAACATCTGGGGATCCAAGGTTCAGAACCACTGGATCTGCCAGTCCGCTAGCCCCGCTGTTCTTTTCTTGACTGTTGGCCACATCTGTCAGGAACCAGCTTTGTCTGATTCCAGACACGGCCAAGCAATTCTCCTGATTCCCCTCTTTAAAGCAGAAAGCAGAAGCAAAGGAACAAACTAGTAAGTGATGTGACAGATCTGTTGAGGTCTTGAACACTCAACACCATGGCTCTCTTTATGGAGTATTTCGTGTTAACTGCCCTTGAAATACAAAGTTCCCACTCATTACCTTGATGGATGGCCGTTGACCAGCGAATTCTGATTGAAAAATGGCTTTCATCCTAGATACGTCTTCGCTGTGACAGGAAACGGCCTCGCTAGCCAAGCCAACAACCCAGAAGTGAAGGTTGACACCACAAAAGTGGACTTGGCTGTTCGCCAGCATATTGTCACCCTCCGAGTGATGACGAATAAAATGAAGAATGCCTACAATGGAAATGACGTCGAATTTATCGATATAAGTAAGTGTGGCTGTGTATTCGGAATGGACCACAAAAGCATTAAGTGGGTTGACGTTCAGCAGATTTGGGTCACAGTGAACTATGTTTTTATATTGTACTATGTTGTGTTATTGTTTTAATTTAATTTTATTGTTCATTGTATATGGTTTGTTAAGCTGAAATTATTGTAGACTGCCCTGAGTGGCATTCATGCCAGATGGGCGGTATATAAGTCGAATGAATGAATGAATGAATGAATGAATGAATGAATGAATGAATGAATGAATGTTGGGAGGAGAACTTTCCCTGCCCCTCTGACCCCCAAAAGTCTGATCAGATGTTGGAAGGGTGATGCCCTTCTTTTAGAGGCAAGTAATAAAATATCACATGCTTTCTGAGAGTTAACATGGAGACTTGGATAATGGTGCTTGTTAAATGGACCCCAAACTACTCCCCGTATATATGTCTGTTTTCTTTGTGACAGCCCCAAACATTGACATTATTTGTGTGTGTGTGTTGTGTCATTACAATCGTGACCGACTCTTCATGACTCCATGCCCATGGAGTTTTCTTGGCAGGAATACTGGAGTGGTTTGCTAGTTCCTACTCCAGGCGCCTACAGCACCTGGTATTCCGTGGTGGTCTCCCATCCAAGTACTAACCAGGGCTGACCCTGCTTAGCTTCCAAAATCAGGCGAGATTGGATGTGCTTAGGGCATCTAGGCAGCGTGACGTTATTTAGAGGTGGGAATATGATACACATGGATATATTAAGTTCAGAGGAGGGCAACAAGGGATGAGCAGAGGACCTGCAACCAGGGAAAAACTGAAAGTCACTGGGATGTTTAGCTTTGAGTAAAGAAGACTGATAGGAGATAGGAGAACACTTTACAAAGACCTGAAAGGTCTTTGTAAACTTTTCCAAACTCTAATTATAATGCCCCTTAGAGGTAGCTAGTCTGGGTTTACAGATGGTGCCATTCTTCCATTCTCGGTTGCCGATTGCTTGTTCTTGTCCAACTTGACCGGGGAAGGACCAAGAGGCCTTGATACAACAGGTTGAGGCACTGACATTTTGCGTTTACAGCACCCAGAGTCCAGTCATGCAGAAAGCTTTCTCTCCCCACCCCCCATGCTTCCTTGCAGGCGACGAAATCAGCGGGGAAGAGAGCGGAAGTGGTTGCGAGCCGCCGCAGTGTTCCGAGGAATTTGTCTTCAACGCCACCGACGTCACGCAGAATATCAACAAACTGGATAAAAAAGTGAACGACGCAGCCTGCAGTGTGGACTTCCCGAAAGCAGCCCTGCTGTTTAGCACCCTCCTCTTCTTGGCTGCACAGAGACAATGGAGATAACTCTGCCACGTGGTTTTTTTGTTTTGTTTTGTTTCTTTTTTGTTTTTGTTTTTGAACAGCTGGAGGTGGAGAAAAGTGACTTTTTATTTTTCAAAAAAAAATTATAGTTAAAAGGCACCGGATTTTCGCTTTTATCCCATCTGGTGACTTTTGGGGGTGGGTGGCTCCTTTGTAAGTTAATGGACAACCGTGTACAGTTTTTAACGATGTTGCCACTGGTTTTAATGAGGTTTTTCCCTACGCTTCTCTCGGTTTTGGGAGATGGGCGGGGGGAAAGGAGAACAAGGATTTGGACCAGGTAACCTGACCTGTTGACTGAGATGCCACAATAAATGTGGTTAACTTCTAAGTGTATATACAGGCTTGTAGTTAGCTGTGCTCTTGTGTTCTTGGTGGTTTTTAAGATCGGCTTTCCTCGGCTCTCTGCGTCTTGCATCTTCTGTTGAACTTTATTTTAGCCTCTTTCCCACCAATAAGCCCCACAATTTCTCTCCTGAAATGTATCAAGGATGATCTCTTTTTTCTTTTCTTTTTTGAAAATTGCAAAGCAATCTGTGCTGAAACAGAAGGATGTCTTTTTTTAAAAAATTTTTTTTTATCGTATTTCCCAGGCTGAGAAGGAAGTTGTCCATAAATGCAACCCAAGTGGCTTTGTGGAGTTATGTTCCCACACATATCCATTTCATGGGATGCCTTATCTGACAGAGACATGGAGCTGGCTTGCTTTTTTTTTTTTTTTTTTTTTTTTTTTTTTTTCTCATTTTTAGAACAAAATTAGCAAGAGTGCCTTTGCGCACCTTCTTTCTCCTGACAGAAGGCATCCACCTGCTTCCGGCTCCTGCTTTTCTCCATGAGAAGGATCCAGCCACCATTAAGGGATTTTTAAAATTGCTGTTGTAGCTGTTCCATGCTGCTTGCAGCCCAATTATTGGTGGTCATTTGATGCCTCACCTACCACAATATAACGGAGATTGTCTGACTACTACTGATCCTCGAAAGAGTAGTTTGTGAAAGAGACCTGGGAGGAAAAATATAGAGAGTTTATTTTCCTCCCACCCAAATAGAAGGAACAAAAACAGTTTTCTGCCTTCAGTTGTCCGTAGGCATGTCCAAACTTGGCCCCTCCTGATGTTTTGGACCACAACTCCCAGAATTCTAAGCTTAAATTGCCAATGGCAAAGGCCTGTGGGAGTTGCGGTCCCAAACATCTGAAGAGCCGAAGTTTGGACATGCCTTTCCTAGAGGGTTACACTAGGGTCAGACTGGACATTGGCTAAAATTCAGTTGTGAGTTGTAGCTAGAGCAGGCTCACTGGATCAGTGTGGATTTGGTATGTCAACACCACTGTAAGTTCCGCTGATTCCTTGGCTCTATTTCCAGTTGCAGGTTAGTACTGAGATGTAATTTCCCTCACCTCCACAGCTTGCATTTAGTGTGTTTTGTGGTGGATGATTGGTAGGTAAACACCCAGTATGGTGTAGTGCAGGAATGTCCAAACTTCGGCCCTCCAGATGTTTTGGACCACAACTCCCACAGTCCTTTGTCATTAGCAGTCTAAGCTTAGAATTCTGGGAGTTGTGGTCCAAAACATCAGGAGGACAGACGTTTGGACATGCCTGGTGTAGTGGATATGGCAAGAGACCATAGATATTAACATTTCAAAATGGAATTAAGTGGTTTTAAAAGACCAGTCCATTTGTGAAGTCTGCAGAAAGATGAAAAACCATTTGAGGAGTTTCTCCCTGGCCTCCACCAGGGTTTTATGTCCCTCAGCTCTAAAAACATTTGGCGTGAGTGTAAAAGAGTGAATAAGTGAGCAAAACATGAGGCATTTATTGCCATTTCATGCTGCCTTGTGATGACGGGCTGGGTGTGTGTGTTTTTATTTTTTTCACACTGCTTGGTAGCTCAGGGCTCAGATTCTGTTCAAATCTCACATTCCTTGAAAAGGGGTGTATTTAAAAATGGAAGGGTCTTGGCTGAGATATTGCAATACATCAGCCCCAGAAGCCTAGTATTGCTAGAAATAGCTGGTTATTTATTAAAATGCCGTGTAACTAAACTAGGCAGAACCCTCTCTAGGAGTTGAATGTTCTGTTTTCCGCACCCTTAGAGAAAACCAGACACAAAGGCATAAAAACTTTATACTAATAAATCTATGTGGGGGTGGGGTGGGATTTAGATTGTAAATAGCTGTTCTGGCTTCTTTCCCCACCCCCCACTTGCAAGAAGGGTGTAAAAATGTGCTGATCACTTACAAAACTACCTCAGTTCTGAGGAATGTCCTTTTTGCTCTGAAACCCTCAGCGATCAGCCAAAACGAAGTTAGTCCCTTCAGACCTTGTTAGATTGCTTTTAATTTAGACTCCCAAACAGAGACCAGCTGTCTCTCTCCCTCTCCCCCTTTCAACTTGCCTGCCTGACAAAAGGGATCTTAAGAAGACTCATTGTGTGTGTGTGTGTGTGTGTGTGTGTGTGTGTTTCCATGGCTCCTAATGAAGGGGATTTGGCTTTGTTCTTTGGGGGGAATGGGCTATTGTCTTTTAAAAAGACAAAACACCAACAATAATTAAACAGGCTTCTAATATAATTTTCAGTTGTGAAATAACACCTACCAACCTTAAGTGGGTGTGTGTCTTGTGCTTGATATTCAGCAAGGTGAATTGTTTTTGGTTGATGATCCTGTGGGGCAAGTCAAGAGGGTAGAGAAGGGGCAGAGCGTGTGAAAGATACATAAAAGAGGTAAAGGTCCCCCCACCCCGCATCCTCAACCTTGGGTCCCCAGATGTTTTTGGACTGCAGTTCCCAGAAATCCTGGCCAGCACAGCTAGTGGTGAAGGCTTCTGGGAACTGTAGTCCAAGACCATCCTTGGGGAGCCATGGTTGGGGACCCCTCCAGTAGAAAGCGTTTGCCATGTCAAAGGAGAACGGCCCAGCAGAAAAAGCGTTCAGACTCAAATCCAGTGGTGAATCCCAGATAAAATATGCTTGCTAAATCAATGGGAACATGGCAAGTCAGTAAACCAATGAAGACAAGCAGGTCTACTCTAGTCAGGACAGGAAGTCTGAACGGTACATTACTTGGAGAAGGTTTCTCACGGAGAGGCTGCAAGATTCACATCTCTGCTGAGAACTAGCATTGGGGGTAAGGCGTTAACAGCCTGTTATCGTCTTCTCTTGTAAAGTGTGCCCACACTTTTGTGGGGACGCTTTCCAGAAGAATGTCTTTCCATTTTGGTTTTGAGGCTTCTAAATTCTCCTCTTCAAAGTGGCTGTAGCAAGGGCCCCAGGTGCAAACAACTAACATGGCACCTAATTTGCCATTTGTCATTTTTTGAACGAATGGCTTGATAATTGTTATTAATTAGGAGGTGTTGTGAAGGCATGAGGAGAGGAAGCCTTCTTACTTCTTTGTCATGTGCCATCAAGCTATACCCTGGCCGTAATAGGGTTTTCAAAGTACATGGGATATTTAAGGAGTGGTTTTATGGTGCCATTCTGATCACCCAGTGGGCTTCTGTGGTTGAGCAGGGATTTGAACACAGTTCTTTTGAGCTCATCACGTGATCCACTCTACCTCATTGGCTCTCAGAAGGCCTTGTTGTGCTCACTAGAAAGCTTCTACACCAATCGGTCCAGCGTCACATTTTAGTTGGTGCCCATATATTTTAAACTAAGCATAGCATTGCAGTGTTGAAAACTAGATACTTGGTTTCCTTCCTTCCTTCCTTCCTTCCTTCCTTATTTTAAGGTTAAGATGGAGTTTTCCTGTGAAACGCCTGGGCACACAGGAATGGCGCCGTTCTGAGTTTCTGCACCAGCTTTGCTAGAGCAACAAGAAGTTAAGGGGAAGTCATGGTGTGCCCAGATATATTAATGCTACTTGGCTAATGGTGTAGCGCTCAACCGCCATCAAACATGTGGTGTCCCTCTCTTCCTTGTGGCTGCTTCTTCAGCAGCTTGGAGGAACTGTGTGGAATTAATGCTGTACTGTGTGTTCTCCTGGGGAAAAACATAATTACGCATCAGCTTCCCATCCAGGAAAGGGGAAAAAATATTCTGGTTTCTTGCATGGCGACATGGACGTGACCCAGTCTGTTGTCCTGAGAGACACAGGCCAGACCGCAGCTCTGCTAGAACTTTCTGACTGAGGAGATGTGTGGGTGTAGTGAGGCTTACTCAGCCTTTTTGACTGCCCTACTTGGAATAATAACAATTTGAAGTGTGTGTGTTTTTAATTTCCCTCAAAGGTATTTTGTGTGTATGTGTGTGTGTGTGTCTGTCTGTCTGTCAGCCTGTAGCTTTGGGCCTGGACTATTTGTTATGTCAGTAATGTTGCATAATTAAAGACAACATTATTGTTAGGCCAGTAATGTTGTATAATTAAATACAGGGGTTGACAAGGCTGGTTGTCATTCCAAGTGAATGAATGAGTTGTACTTTTTCCAGGTTCTTCTCAAATGTTGGAGAACATGACTAGGACCCCTGTTCAAGAACTGGAACTGTGCTTGGTAGCGTGAGACCAAGGTCCACCCAGGGCTATGTCCTCAGATCTACCTGACAATTTCAAAAATGTGGATTTTGAATTCAGTTCTGAAATCTGCATTGAATTTTCAGGAGGCAGAGCCATAAGCCAAACTTTTAACCTCACCTTGCCTAATTGTTTCCCAGTGCTTATTTATTAGGCAGCTCTGACCTTCAGAATAGACTCTCAGCCCATCCTTTCTAGCAAGGAAGATAGGAAGGCAGTGGCTTCTGGAATAATTTCATGATTTTTTTAATTATTAAGAACGGTTGTTTTGCTCCTAGATTCCTAGCTCTAGTGAATGGGACAGATTGGGTTTTGTTTATTCTGAGTTGCATTTCAGCTCTCTTCCACAACCATGAAGGCTAGTTAACAACATTTAAAAAGAACAAATCTTGGATTCTCAGCTATTTGAGAGGGTCACACCAGTGTCCCTTGAATAGATTATATATTTTAATTATATATTTTATATACATTAGATAGATAGATAGATAGATAGATAGATAGATAGATAGATAGATAGATAGATAGATAGATAGATAGATAGACATTCATTATATATTTTTAGGAAGTAACAGAGAGATCATGATTGCATTTGCTTATGCAATTCCGGCACTATGCCAAGGAAATTGGTGAGGCTGCATGGGGGGCTTACCTAAAAATTGCCATAACCTCAACTTTCCTTTAAGAAACAGCAAAGCAGCTGTTCTCTTGTTTGCCAAAGAGAGAATCTGGAAACTTGTATGCTCAAAAGGAACATTGGAATGCATCTCGTTGGATAATCTTAACAAGGGCATAGCGGTCAATTTCATCATTTTCGTTTTAAGTCACTGGTTGCTGATGTGGATTTTTTTTCTCCAAAAGTTTCACTTGTGTTCTTTGGTACCTTGCATTCCTTTTTGGGGGTGGGGGATCAAATTCCTGAGGTCTGATACAAGAATATCATAAAACTCAAAACATTCCGCTCAGCGGGCCTCCAAGATTGCTGAACGAAATATTTTTAGCATGTCGTTCATTGCATCCACAATAATTCTTGATGACTAGTTCTGTAACTTTAAAAATGTATCTCTTGTGCCATCAGTCAGTAGTTACAGGTAAGTATAAGGAGTTTTGAGTTCTGCACGTACAGTAGATGAAAGCCTTTACTTACCAGATATACTTAACAAGTCAGTGGTTCATTCTTGTATTGATTTGTGCTGACTGCTTTGAGATGATCTCTGCCTGAATCCAATGGGTCTTGTGTGTGTATTGCATCATTACAGTCATGACTGACTCTTAGTGACCCCATGTTCATGGAGTTTTTCTTGGCAAGAATACTGGAGTGGTTTGCCAGTTCCCACTCCAGGCGCCTACAGCAACTGGTATTCCATGGTGGTCTCCCATCCAAGTACTAACCAGGGCTGACCCTGCTTAGCTTCCAAGATCAGGCAAGATTCAGATGTGCTCAGGGCATCTAGGCAACACTTTGGTGGGTCGTAGGTTTGCATAAAGATGGGGAGAACTGGGTTGCTCATTTGACATCTTTTGACTGACCAGGGAAGGCCCTGGAGGTTGTGCTTTTCAAGAACCCAGAAATGTGAGTTACTTTTGGGGTGTGTGTGTTTTAAGCACCCATTGGTAGAGTGTGCTGTTGGATTCCCTCCTTTCTGCTTCTCTCTTGCTCCCCACTCCCATCTCCAGGGCAGACGTGGTGCCTATCTTGGATGCCTGTTCAAACTCCCATCAAATTCCCACCTCCTTTTAAAGCCAGCTTGGGAAGGAATCCAAAGGAGATGCTATTAAGTTTAATGGCATGCAGCTTGTTCTTGGAAGGAAGGTTCGTAGGATGATGGAGTGTTGCAGGATGATGGAGACCCAGAGAAAGAAAGGGGGGACTCAAATGCCGGGAGAGCTCTGAGTGTCGCCAGGTGGTCTGACTCCTCTCGGCACCTCTCAACACTTTATTTATACATTCATTGTTCCATTGTCCACATTATTACCAAGCTACCAAAGCTGCTCAATCAATGCAGGGAGCCCAACCAAAGCAGACCTGATAGATGGTTGTCCACCTTTCTCTTGAATACCTCCAGTAGCAGGTCTCTGGCTGCAGAGCACAGAGGATAGGAGTTCAGTTCCCCTCCCAGGTGAGAAGAGCCAGCCAAGGTAGCCTTGGGCACAATCCCAAGCCATCTCCAGAAAAAAAGGAAGGGCAAAACCTGGAAGCTCCACAGAAGGGTCACCATAAGGGCAGCATTGACTTTACGGCACATGATAGAACAGGTAAAATGTCTCTCAACATTTCAGCTGCCCTTGGCTTTATTTAGGGTGGTGGTGGTGCGCGGGGGGGGGGGGAGCAAAGGAAGGAAGCACTTTGTCCGTTGCCTAGCAACTATGCTGCCACCCAGCCAGGGTTGCCAAGCAACCAGCAATGGAGGGCAGCCTGCAGTGGATTCTCCACAAAGCGCTGTCCATGAGGAAGGAGAGGGTTGGAGTTCCTTATACACTAAATAAACATTATGTCACAGACAGTTTAGATTTAATTAATTCTGACTCACTTGAGAGGGATTAGGCACAGTTTATAAAGGGCTGAGATTCTGGGATGTTTCCTTTCTTCTCCCTTTGGCAAGGAGAGAACAGGGGGGGGGGGGAATGAGAAAATGGATGAGACTTATTTCATTTTTATTGCCAAATGATAACTGTTTCCAGTAAAGCAGTGATACACATTGTAGGAAGATTTGCCAAGAGGTCTTTGTAAAAACTATTCATTGTTCAGTGAAAGGTTTTAGGTTTGCCTTAAAACTCACTTAGGATTCTTTGTAAGAGTGAAAACGGATTGGATTAGTTTTGTAATTTAAAAAAAAAAACTCACATGCACTTTCTCACCTTCGGTATGCACTGGAGAGAAACGCATAATGCAAGTTAATATAAATATGTGGTGAGAGAATGTGGCCCAGATCAACAGGTGTGGACACCAAGCAGCTGCAAAGAAAATAAACCTAGAATTTTAAAACAAAACAAACTTTTGCAACAATGACGTAATTGCAGTTCACTGTGAGGCCGTGGCATTGTACATTTAGTTTTTGGGCAGTGAGAGACTTCCCCCAAAGGATTTATTTATTTATTTATTTATTTGTCTTCCGATCCTGCCAATCTAAAGTGCCCCCCTCCCATCTCTTCTCAACCTTTGAAGACCTTCAGAGGAGTATAAAACAAGAAAATGACGAATGGTTCTTTATTTTTTAAACAAAGGAAAAAATCAACTTCAAAAGCCAGGCTGAGAAGCAAAGGGCTTCCAGAACAATATAGGAATTTCAACCCGGATGGAGCTGCCCTCGTGTCCATTGGCATGGAGTTCCACCTCACTACAGAACTCACAAAGTTCTCACAAATTTGCTAGCCTTGCCTCTTAAGGTGGCAGGAGATGAAATGGAGCAGCATGTCTTAAATGCCAAATTCAAGTCCTGTTCACGTGGAGATGGCCATCTTTCAAATAATCTTGGGTAAAACGGTCTGCTTCTTGTGCTCCCTTTCTTACTGGAGATAAAGCTGAAAAGCAGTTGAAACTCACACAGACATTGAAGGAAGCAACCGAGGACATCTTACCCCCACTGCCAAATTTTTGAGGAGCATATTTCAAATATCATCAAGACAAGCCATTAACTAAAAAACTTCAATGTATCAAAAACAAGCACACAAAAAACCAACCCACACACATCCAGATACAAGCGAAACAATCCTTTGAACGAGAAGACATGACAGAGAAACGGAATGCATTTGCTGTGTCCATCTTCATGGCTGAAGACAATCAAAAGGTACTTGTGCCAGAATAGATATTTCCAGGGTGGAAGTCTGAGGAGCTGAGGGAAACCGTGGTGACAGGCCACAAAAGCAGTCCACATGGATCCACCCAAGAGTCCCAAAATGAATTGGAACATGAAATGGGTGATCATAGGAAATGAGAAGTTTCCTTGTCTTGAAGACCGGCCTGATGAGTTCTCGGAGAGTTTCCTCTGGAATGTGTGTGATACTCCTTCACTCATAATAAATATCAGGACCTATTCAAGGTGAATGCCGCATAGATTAAAAAAGCCCCTCCTTCATATTCTTGACTGAGCTTTGGAGTTTGCTTTGGTGTGATGTGCTGATGGCCACCCATAGTTACAAGGCAGAGGTGATGGACAAACTCCTGTTGAAGGAGTCTGAGGATGAAAGGTGGTAAGGAATCTGCATACCCAACCCTAGGAGAAATGGATGGAGGAACTGAAGATGCTTTATCCTGGAACAGAAAAGACTGAGATAATATTTGAAGCTGGAAATTATTTCTACCACAGAGTATAGCATGTATCTGTTTTCAGCAGCTCCATCTGGCATCACTTGAGCGAGTTAGAGGCAGACCACCCATAAAAGAAAGATTTCATCCAAACATTGGTAACACAGCAGTACGAAAGGTGGCTGGTCCTCATGTCCCGGTTGGGGTTGAGACATGCTGGATGACATAGGTCTCTGTGTGTGAGCCTGCCAGAATGAGCTTCTGGTGTTCTTAAAACCTGTGTGAGGAGGTGAAAACAGACCATGCAGACTGAAGGGTGTTGGGAGTCAAGGACAGGATCTTGAGAGGAAGTCCTGAAAAGGTCCTTCCTCAGCACCCAAGAGTCCTTAACACTACACGCTTAAAGGATGTAACTTCTTTGTAAAGTGCAACATTCCTTCAGCAGTCTCTGGTTTCCACTAGGTGGCAATGCCTTCCCAAATTAGAAATGTCATTGAATATCCAAGATGCGGAAAGCTCCACATTATCACCGGAACATTAGAGGAGAGAGTATTTTTAAAACTCAGAGAATAGGTCACTTCTCAAAACAGTTGAAGGTCCTACCTGTCACGAGCCAAGTCAGATGCTTCATCCGTGCAAGAAAGAGACACTCTCTGGAGTCCAGCTAGACTCCTTGTTCATGATGCCTTGTGTATTCCCATGGCAGATCTCTGTGTGTTGCTGTTGTTTAAAAATGGGGAGAGGTTGGTACACACTGCATCCAATCCTCCACCCCATGCCTTGATTTTCTTTTTTTAGCATTCTTACTCAGGATGTATTACCTATTTATTAGAAAGATCTTGATGTCAGACACACATACACCAGGTCAACCCAGATGGCTTCCTTTCTTGATATTCAAAGCCATCCTGCAAGCTGGTTCTGGCTGAGAAATTATGATGGGCTGGCTCCAGGTTGTCCATTGAGTTTTGTGGCTCAGGTGGAAAACTGAAGTTGGTTTTCCCAAGTAGTTTTTCTTCAAATTTCTTTAATTAATTATTTAACAGAAACTTAAGAGTAGTTTCCCCTTACTCTGGGTGGCATACTGCAAGATAACATAAACATCTAATAAAACGATGGTCGCAAACTAATAGAAAGTCACACGAAACCAAGTCTCTAAGAATAAAGTAACTAAATAAGGCAAATACAATTGTATATTGGATTTATACATATATATACAAAATTACAATACAAAGGTACAGGAGATGATGGCAAAACAGCCACAGCCTGTGTGAACAGCCACATTTTGTGTAGTTATCTGAAGCCAAGGAGGGAAGGGGCCGCCACAGAGAAGGCCCCGTTTTATATTGTTGGTTCCCAGGCCTCCCTTGCGATGGCCACATGTAACATCCCAGTGTATGAGCTGTGGGTGAGATGGGTGGTTGTCCTGAAGGAGAGGCACTCAGGACCAGTAGCACAGTCATAAACCATGTAGGGCTTTAAATGCCAGCATAAACATCATATAGTTTCCCATCTAATGTACCAGACATAATTTGTAGCTTTCTGACTCTTGGATATTCTAGCTATTTCCTGGTCCTGGATGTGAGCCCTGGTCCAACAGGCTAAGGTTGCAGTACAGATGCCACCCTTGAGCTGGGATTATCTTTGGAAGGAATGGTAAGAGAAGGAGCATGGTGGCTCACTGGGCTAGAGTGCTGAAACTGTCAGCTGCAAAGTCAGCAGCTCGGCGGTTCGAATCCTGGGTGCCACGCAGTGGAGACGAGCTCCCACTGTTAATCCTAGCTCCTTCCAACCTAGCAGTTCGAAAGCATGTAAATACAAGTAGATAAATAGGTACCACCATATAAAGCAGGAAGGTAAAACTGTGTTTCCTTGCAGCCATGCTGGTGAAATGGCCACGGACTTGCACAACACTGGCAGTTCGGCTTGGAAATGGAGATGAGCACCGCCCCTAGGGTCGGACATAACTAGCACACATGTACAGGCGGAACCTTTATCTTGTTAATGGTAGAGAAACTGTAATGCTGCTGCCTGGGCACTGGGGGTAGTAGTGTGGGATGCCTGCTGGTGTCTCATTGAAACTGAGTCCTCTGATTTCTCTGACCCTTGAATGCCAAAAAGGGATGTCTAGGTTTATGATTGTTAAAACAGAGTATTTTCAGCCACACCCAGATTACCTCATCTTGAGTGAAACTGAAGCTTCAGCTGACATGTTTGGAAATAATAATTCCATTTGCCAGGCAATGAAACGGTGAGCCATCCATCGCTTCTCCTCTAGGAAGGCTGATTTAGGGTACATTATGTATATCCAGAGCATCCAGAAGTGCAGTCGGTGCTTAAATGATGGCTTGGAAAGAGAGGTGTGTGAGTCACTCATAGCTTAGTAAAAAGACACAGAGTGAAATTTATGGCGCTTCGTCAAAATGTTATGGGGGTGGAAATGTTCCAAGTGTTGTTTATGGAAAAGATAAATATGGTGAGAAATACACTCACTTTTTTGGATTTAAGCCACATTTGGAAAAAAAGCTCATTGCTGTTCCACCATATTATTGAAGAAATTGCTGTCACTTTACCCTCTGCCGTTATTTTTGTTGTTATTCAGTCGTTCAGTCGTGTCCGACTCTTCGTGACCCCTTGAACCAGAGCACACCAGGGCCTCCTGTCTTCCACTGCCTCCCAGAGTTTGGTCAGATCCATGCTAGTTGCATCGATGACACCGTCCAACCATCTCATTCTCTGCTGTTCCCTTTTCCTTTTGCCTTCAATCCTTCCCAACATCAAGGACTTTTCCAAGGAGTCCTCTCTCCTCATGAGGTGGCCAAAGGACTGGAGCCTCAGCTTCAACATCTGTCCTTCCAGTGAACATTCGGGGTTCATTTCTTTCAGGATGGAGAGGTTTGATCTTCTTGCAGTTCAGGGGACTCTCAAGACTCTTCTCCAGCACCACAGCTCAAAAGCATCGATTCTGCGGCGATCAGCCTTCTTTATAGTCCAGCCAACAACAGCAAAGACATATCCCTACAGGTTGAGCTGCTCCATGCAGTTGGGAACCCTAATTTTTTCAAAGAGGTTGCCTTGCTGATTTGTTTCTCCATGTACTGTATATCAGAAACAAAGAAGTAGCTGTGTTAGTCTGTGTAAACTTATCAGCAAAAATCCAAAGATAACAAAATAAAATAAAAAGATAAAAACATGCAGCACCTTAACAACTAGTATATTTTAATATGAGCTTTCATGGACAAATACACTTCTTCTGTCCTATGGATGATGAAATGATAGACAATATATTTACATGTGTCTGATGAAGCAGGTTTGTCCACGAAAGCTCACATTAAAACACAAGAGTCATTAAGGTGTCACATGTTTTTGTGTCATTTTTTGTTTTACAAGCATTTCTTTGGATTCATGTTAGAGCTTTTATGGATTGGATTTCATGTTCTCAGACATGTGGGGCCAAAACATTTAGCTGCTGGTTTATAAGACAGCATTTAGAGCCTGATTTAGTCACCTGCTCTTTTAGGGATCCTTGATCATATGGAGGGACTCCATGTGTAGGAGAATATATCTGTGAAGATTCTCAGTCATCCAGGTGAGTTTATCTGGAAGTGGAGTCATGCAAACTGGACTTCTTTTCTTGAAAGATTGAAATACTTTGCTACTCATCCAAGTGTACGTAGAAGTTTACCTCTTCACACAGTCAGTGTAGACAGTGTAGAGTGGTGGCGAACCTTGGGCACTCCAGATGTTTTGGACCACAACTCCCAGATTTCCAAGTCTGTGTTGCTAATGACAAAGGATTGTGGAACTCGTGGTCCAAAACTTCTGGAGTGCCAAAGGTTCACTGCCACTGTGAGGGACTAGACCTCTCCCATGCTGTCAGATTAATCTTATTGGAACACACAAATAGCAGAGTGGCTTCATAACTACTGCTGCATAGCAAAACATGTGTTTGCATCTCTTGCAGTATAATGTGACCTTGCAGTTACTTGTATCATTGCAGAGGAAAGGTCACCTCCCAGGAAGGGAAAGGAGGCATTTTCTGTGTGCCTTGTGACTGGTTGTGAGTGTTGAAGCGACTGTGAGACAGACTGCAGGAGATGGTGCTTTTATGGTTTTAAGTTGGTGACTCATAGAATTCAGGTCTTGCTTCCAAGAATGGTCGGCTGCCTTTCATGATGAAACCCACGGTCCTCCGTGAGTTTGACTGAGCTTCCTCAATAGCCATTTGGAAACACCCCAGATTGTGCTAGCCAGCTATGAGTCAAACTTCACTTTTTTTAAGGTCTTGTTTCATCAAGGTTGCTTCCGAAAACTCATTTGGCTTTGCTTTGGGTGGGTGTGTTTTGAAGAGCCAGTTCACAAGGGTTGCTTTGGAAGCGGGCTCTTGTTTGTGAGCTCGGGTGTGTGTGTTTTCAGAAAGCGCAAGTTTTGATTTTCCCGAAAGCATCTGGCAATTTGGACCGAGTTTTTAATGATCTGTATCCACCAGAGTTCAGGAGGGTTTGGTGATTAGTGACGGCTGTTCTAGCTCTGTTGCTATATTTTATTATGTATCTGGTGAATTAGAACACACACACACACACACACACACACACACACACACACATTGTATAAGGCAAGCAGTGTCTGTGCCATGTACATAAAAGACAGGGTGTGGTAAAGGGTGGGTGGAGAGAAACACCCATAGTTGAGATCACAAAATGATCTTAGCCAGAAATGGTCACCACACCCAAGACGAGCAAAGCTACAAACATTTATTCTTCTCAGTTTAATTTTAAAAAGCTTCCCCCTCTCCTTTGATTGACCCTTATTTTCATGTCCTAGCTCAGAAAGCAACCCACTCAGGTTAAAACTCTCCAGTTAAACTTTAAGGAAAGACTCTGAGAGACCCATGCCTTGTTAGGCCTCAGTACACAAAAATAGAACTGAGAGATGAAGGGTGTTTGCACATGGCTTCTTCTGATACCTATAAAAAGGTATCACAAGAAGGTATCACATTCATTCATTCATTCATTCATCCATTCAGCCTTCTTGCCCTTTTTTGTTTCTGGTAATAAAAATATGGAGAAACAAGGGTGTACATCTGAAAGTTGTTGTCCCAACTCTTGTAAAATTCTGTGTATAGAGTGGTTTGATTGAATTGTTGCTTGTTATACCTGCTAAGTTTGTTTGTTCGTTCATATGTTTGTTTGTTTATTCATTCATTAATTTGTTCGCTCCTTCCTTCCTTCCTTCCTTCCTTCCTTCCTTCCTTCCTTCCTTCCTTCCTTCCTTCCTTCCTTCCAAGTCTTACTAAGCACACCAGATCTCGCCTGATTTCGGAAGCTAAGCAGGGTCGGCCCTGGTTAGTACTTGGATGGGAGACCACCAGGGAATACCAGGCACTGTAGGCACCTGAAGTGGGAACTGGCAAGCCACTCCAGTATTCCTGCCAAGAAAACTCCATGGACATGGAGTCACGAAGAGTCGGTCATGACTGCAATCACACACACACACACACACACACACACACACACACACACACACACACACACACACACACACACACACACACACACACACACACACACACATCCCACCTTTCTTATTAAGAAGGACCTGCTCCTACTCATCTGCCCTTGTTTTATCCTCACCTCAAGTAACTTGTTGAGGATAACTAAGAGACTTGGAATGAATTACTTCAAAGTTCTGCAAACTGATGCTCAAAAAATTACAATGTAGAAGTATCACAAACCATCTTCACCTTGTTGAAGATGAAATGGAAGCAGAGATATTTCCTGTATTTCAGGGGCCAACTTTTGAACCCTGAACCACCCCCACCCCTGACTACAGCAAAAAGCGCAAACAGGATGTACCTTTGTATTGGACTTTAAAAAAATTAAAACAGAAAATAGTTGGTGTCAAGCTCCTGTTTTGTTAGGGGATTATGGGTTGTGAAGAAACCCACTTTTGTCTTTATAAGCTTTTTCCCCCCCAGCGAGGAGGTGTTGATTTTTTTAAAAATAATCCTGGATATTTAAAAAGATGCTGGGAGCAAATGTGGTGTTTAAAATGTTCTCTGTGTTGACATGTATGCACACAGCACATTCTTTAATCCAGTTCCATTGCCTCCACAGGAATCTGCTTCATTGAACCTCAGTTTCATGCACAGAACGGCATGACATGTCTTCAAAAGGGGAGTGACACTTGTCACATACCAGAGTCTGCGGACCACATGCCTGCAAAACCTCACTTTCCACCTAGTAAAATATCCAAGGATTTTTCTTTTCTTTTCACACACACACACACACACACACACACACACACACACACACACACACACACACACACACACACACACACACACACACACACACACACACACACACACACACACACACACAGGAACCATGTCGAGGCTCCCATTAATATTAGCAACTGGGAGAGCAGGAAGGATCTGATTAAGAGCAGATGGCATTAATTATCTGAGGAAACTATTGTTGTGGGTTTGGCTGCTCTCCCTTTCTCTCTTCATTTTGTGTGTGTGTGTGTGTGTGTGTGTGTGTGTGTGTGTGTGTGTGTGTGTGTGTGTGTGTGTGTGTGTGTGTGTGTGTGTGTTTGCAAGCAAGCAAGGAAGTTTTAGTCTGGAGCGCAAAAAAAAAAAAAAAACAACCCCATCCCAACTTGGTCAGTGAAACGCAGCCCCGATAGGTTTGCCAAAGACCTGGTTCCTTTTTCTCATGAGAAACGGAATGTGCTTCGACTCACACATTCAGGGTGCCAGGATAATCACTTTGGGCCAGAAGCATGCTTATTGGCGGGACCACCACGGACGTGTAAAGGACTGGTGGAGGAAGCAGGGAGAACAAGACCTCTAGATCTGCAATCCTGGCCCTAACCAGAACATTTGGTGCTGCTTTCTCTCAATTCTTGGAAACAATGCCTGAAGTGAGATGATGAAGCCAGAGTCTTTCACATCCACCCAGAAACATGCACGGCAGCATTCTTTTTTCATCTCTGTGGAGCACCTTGCAGTCCATTTATCCATAGGATTTCTTAGCTGGGTGGCCAGCCGGAGGTGCTGGGATTACCAGGTCCCGCCATCCTCAGTGGCACGTGAAGGCCTGTCTTAACTTGTTAACTCACCCAAAGATGCTTGTGCATGTTCAAGAAGGCTACCCGAAACCAGAGCAATGGAAAGCTCGATTTAAGCGTACAACACCCAGGATCCACCTGCTAGCAGCATGGCTCCTGTGTTTTGCAGCAGCAGGAAAGTTTGGTGCCCATTTGAACAAGTTGCACTGTTTCGGGGGTTTCCCTTGAAGGCAGTGTTCGCTATCCCACTCAAGAGAGTGTCAAGGGTGAACAAAGGGGGTCTGTCACAGTGGTGGTGAACCTTAGGCCCTCCAGATGTTTTGGGCTGCAACTCCCAGAATTCCGAGCCTAGACTGCTGATGTCAAAGGACTGTGGGAGTTGTGGTCCAAAACACCTGGAAGGCCGATGGTTCACCACCCTACCCCAGGATTCCAGCTAGAATCTGGACATAGAGGTTGAAGAGCCAACAAAGGAGACTCCCAGCCTTGCCACACCGCACATGAAGCTTCCACGTTTTTGGTTACCTTCTGGGGTTGTCCAACAGGAATGGCAACAGAATCCCAGGATTCCATCCAGGAAGCTATCCCTTTAGGACTTCCCATCCAATGACAAGTGGTAGAGTCATGGGCCAGCCGTATAAAAAAACCCAACAACCGTTGGAGAAAGGGGACTCGGGGGGAGCTGTCCCTGGAACTGGACCTTCTGGCTGCCTTGTTGGGATCTCCAGTCCAACCTGAACACAACAGGGTCTGGGAAACAAGCACAAAGAGGACCAGTTAGGAGAAGATAGTGTCTTCATCCCAGAGGACCTCTGAGAGCCATCTTCAGTGATGCGAAGGTCCTTCCCATGGAAGACAGAGCAGGCTTGTGTATGGCTGCAGCTGAAGGTAGGACCCAAAACCACAGGTAAGAAGTATGAAAGAGGAGATCCCAAATAAACATTGAGAAGCACTAGAAGAGCCACTCGTCAGCGGGGTAGACTGAGAAGGTTGTTGGAGATTCCTTCCTTGTGTTGTAGGACTTTCTTCTGTTGGGCATTTTTAAGCAGAGGCTAGGCAGCCATCTGTCAGGGACACTTGACTTTGCAGACTTCCTGCATTCTTGAAGAAGGCTGGACAAGGTGACATTTTGGGACCTCTTCCAGGCCTATAAATTGATTATAGGCCATTCCCCATGTGTCTTGTTGAATGAGGACACCCATGTAGGTTAGGAAAAGGATGTTTAAATTGTGTGTTTGCACATGCATGGCTGAACTTCATTTTCTTTGCCATTTTCATCAATTGGGTGCCATTTCCCACTGGATCGTTTTCTCCCCATTGTCCATTTGGTCTCATTTGCTACCAAAAATGCATCTGATCTCCATAAAGTAACAGGATTTGAGCAACACAGACTGGTTGGTGGTGCATTCCCTGAACAGCTGGATGATGGAAACAAATTAACCTGGAACAATACCGGTAGTATCAGTTCAGGACTCCTCGTGCTGTTGTGATTGCGTGTATGCATGGAGTCTCTTCTGTGCTTTGCGAATTGGGGGATTTTCCAGGTGAACGTTAGACACCTGAGATGGACATCGCGAGGAAGGTATCCTTGTTTGGCTTGGGAAGGGCCTTCAAATAACTTGAGAAATTTAAAAAAATGACACAAGGTGTCAAGAAATCCAAAGGAGGGGATGACAACACCACACCTGTTTGTGGTTAGCACCCTCCCATCGTAACCTGAGGCAGCGAGTTTAAGGTCGCCCAAATGTAAACCTGCGCAGAGCAATACTCCCTTTGAGCCAACCATCTCCAAACTGGTTTGCAATCCAAATACATCTGGCCTGTTGTTTAAATTGAATGAGACTTGAGCCAACAGGTTGTATGTGTGTGTGTGGGGGGACATTCAGTTCTAATTCACTGGGACAAAAATGGAGGTGCTCTGAATTATTCTTTGCCGAAGTTGGCTCATGAAGGGCAGCCCCCTCAATGACGGGTGAGTGAGGATGTGAAATTCCTGGGAGATGCTTTTTGGAGCCAGAGACTGATCTTGTGGAGTTAAGCTGGGTCATGAGAATGGTTTAAAAAAAAAAGAGTCCCATAACTCATCATAGACAAGCTAAAATTAGAGGAGAGGTCTTGAGAAAGGGGAAGCAGTGGCGTTCCTATATAGAAAGAGGAAGGGGCTTCTGAACTTGAACAGGGTGAGACCACGGTGCAAAGAAGAGTAAGTTCTCCCCCCACTCTCCTAGGAGAGATAATGTGATCAGAGTCAGCTTTGGACTTTTGAGTAGAATCACAATAGCTGTGGTTCAAAATGAGCACGACATTTGCAACCCAAGGAAATGTACTTTTAGTGGACAATGGGCAAGATGATCAATGCCACAGAAGGGTCACTGAGATAAATGTATGTTTCCCCCTCTTGCTGCGTTTTCCCTCCAGACACTCAGATCCCTCAAAGCTATTGGCCCTTCAAAATCATGTCATGCAAAAAATAAACCCCCTTTACCTCCAGTTTTTATAAACTACAGAACAAAAAGCAAGTTAACTTGCCACATGCAGAAGGAGGCAACCCCATCCTTGGATAAACAGATAAGTGTTTGCTTTTCAAGAGAGCTCAGCTTCTAATGACGTCCTAACAGTGTCTTCGAGGTTTCTCTTCAGAGAGTTTGCATAACAGTTTTTAGCATCTCTGACTTTGCTGTGTCAAAACTAACGGAGCCACAGTCTTCCTCCATTTGCTTTTGGTCTCACACTCCTGGTGGCCATTACGGTCATTGATAAGTCATGGGAACAGCCAATTCCAGCAACCCCAAAACATCTGGAGGATCTGAGTTGCTCACCCCATCAGAAGAGGCTGCAGCTAGTAGGATTAATTCAAAGTGCAAGCGAAGAAGAAGAAGAAGAAGAAGAAGAAGAAGAAGAAGAAGAAGAAGAAGAAGAAGAGAGGTGTATAAATAACACAGCAACAACACAAAATGATAGGTTGACTTGTAAAGTGTGGTGTTTGCTCTTCTCCACAGGTGTTTAAAGACAGATTCCTGTGCTTTTAAAAACTGCTGTACTCATTCCTTTTCTCCATCAATGACTCTGTGTGGCATATCTCAATTGCTTCATCATCCGAAACCCCTGATGCTTCAAATTAAGCCATGTCACTCCCTGCTTTCAACATTTCACCAGCCCTTTGCACTTCTCTGCTGCTGTTTGCAGTGTTAAGGACTAGAAGCTCTTTTTTCGTTTTTTAATGAATATTTTGAGTTCTGAGGCTCTCTAGTCCCAAATTCCATGTTAGCAAATCCACAGGATCATTCCTGACACCATCTCCCTCCCTCCTTCCCCCATTCTCACATGCTCACACACAAACACACACATAAACTTCGTGTTTTAATGACTGCCTTCTGCAGAAGGATTCCAATGGGCTGCCAACAAACTTTTCTTCTAGGATAAGCTGCTACATGTGAATAGGTGGTTCTGGGGTTCAAAGTTCAGCCTTGCAGGGAGGTTTGCATTTGAAAACAAACAAAGAACACGAAACATCTAATTACCAGTAACTGCATGATTATATGTAGTATAACCAAGCATAATTGCAGTGGCCACAGTCCTTCACTGCCAGGACTGGATATATGAATAGCTAAAACAACTCTCCATCTTCAGAGGAGAACAGCCATGATTCACAAAAGTCCTCCAGCACCCTCTTCTGGATTGGCCTGAATCCTAAGGAAAATGTCTTTCTTTTGAGGTATTTCACCACCAAGTGTCAGTTGTCAAGACTGGGTCAACTCTCCTTTTTCATTTTTCTGGAATGCAAACACACAAACACACACAAACACACACACTTGCTGCGATTTGCTGGAATTATAAACTGTATTATTTGATCACTACCACCACCACCACGCATTCTGCCTTTTGCAAAGCACCGTTCTAACATATCTCTGCTTGTAGTAACGCATGCAAGAGGTGGAAGCATCCGGTTGAAGATAGCTTTAAGAAATATTGGCTTGATTGTCCCTTGTTCCTGGTTTGGTCTATCAAGCAGGTCACACATTCCTTAGGATCAGAAGCCTTACTGTCCCATTAATACTGTGTAAACTCTGGCTAGGACAGTACGGGATAGAGTGTTTTAAGGCACAGAGCAAGCAATAGGGCAGTGTTGGTGAACCTATTGCATGGGTGCCAAAGGTGGCCCTCAGAGCCCTTTCTGTGGGCACCCAACATTGCCCCTTCACAGCCACCTGGATTCAGGTTAAATGGCTCTATTGGCACTTTGCAAAAATTAGTGGGTTTTGGATTACAGTTTGGGCACTCGGTCTCTAAAGTTTTGCCACCATCACCACCATAGGGTCACCCTGCTTCCCGCGGAACACAAACAAATAAATGTTAGAAACTGTCCATGGACCTCTCTTTTGGGAAGAGCCATTTGCTCCCGAGGTGACCACTTGACCTCCTCGCCGGCTTTCCATGAATAGCAGGATTTTGTTGGCTGAAGCAATTCCAATCTGGTATGCGTGGGAACACACACAGCAAAGATGGCTCCGCGTATGACACAGCTATGTTCGATTTTGTATAGGCTGGCAGATCCGTTTGATGTGTCACGCTGCTATTGTCAGTTGCTGTGGTAGAGAGATGGTTGCGAAGGCCTCCTTGATCCCCCTGTGAAAGTGTGGCTCTGTTCTGCTCAGCTTTGTGAATGGCCTGCGGCACAAAACATCAAGGGCCCTGCCTTTCATAGGCGCATCGCCCATTCATTCAGAGTTCTCGCCTGTGCCCTTGACCGAGAGCCTGGGCAAGGAAGCCAGAGGAAGCCTGCGTTTGAAGATGCAGCAGAAGGGATGATCTGGGTTTCCTCCAGAAACCCCTGTTCATAGAGGAAACCCCCAGTTTCTCATCTGCTCAGGCTTCAGCTACATGTTGGCGTGGCTCAGGAATTCATTTGTGTCAGCCCCACAGCTTTCCTCCTCTCCAGCATGAGAGCGAGACAGGGAACTCTTTTCTGTTTCCTCTGCCAAGGTCTCCGCAGTTGGTCCAAAATGGCTTGCACAAAATTCACGCTCTTAGGCTTTGAGAAACAAAGCAAGTCCGCCATGACTGTCTTTCCGAGAAGAGACAAGCAACCTACCCGATGCTTCAAACTAATGCAATTTATTTGCAAGTTCTCTTCTTCAAAAGTTAATGAGATCTCCCATTTTTGAACAAGCCACTCTCCTGGTAACTGTTAGGCAAGGAACATGCTGGGTGTGACCCCCCCCCTCCTCCGCAGCCATCATTTTGCGAGTTGTATATTCCTACCCCTACCAACCACCCCGAATGGGCCTCTAAAACTTTCGGGGAGGTACCTGCTCTTAAACTGCCCCCCCACTGAGTGGTCTGAGGAAAAGTTTTGAAAATTAATATTTTTTAAAAAGTGACATGTTCCTGCCTCTATCATATATTTCAGGCATGTCCAAACTTTGGCCCTCCTGATGTTTTGGACCACAACTCCCAGAATTCTAAGCTTAGATTGCCAATGGCAAAGGACTGTGGGAGTTGGGGGGGTCCAAAACATCTGGAGGGCCGAATTTAAAAAGATAATTTATTGAGATTCCTTACTGTCATGTTCCCTTTTCAAAGTAACTTGTTGCGGCACTCATTACCCTTTGCTGTCACTTTTTGTTGCTACAAAATAACCCTCTACCTTCTAAGGATTGATAAGCAAGTAGTCAGTAAAGATACTTTGATACATTATTTACAAAAGTAACTAGAAATAGTTAGTGGGTCTGCCTTTAAAGTAGCTTCCTTCCCATCATGATGTTGATTTTTAAACACACACTCCTTGCCTCTTTTTAAACAATAATGTATTTTATATTCTGTGTTTTTATCTGTTGATATGGTCCTAGGACTAATCAATAAATTTGCTTACTTACTCTTTTTAAACAAAAGGGTAAAGACTTCCCCATATAAGTCATTATTTCCAGCATTTGAGTCCCTGGGATTCTGAGGGGGATTTTTCTTGCCCCCCCAGCTGCCAAATTCCAAGCAGGAATTGATTTGCAAAATTCGTCACCTGCTTGTGAGCCCTGAATCTGGAGGCTGGGCTGGGGGGGGGGGCGTGGGGGGCACAGAGATGTCCTTCACCAGAAGCTCCCGAGTCTTTGAAAGAAAAGCTTGGGGGTGGCAGGTGGATTAGTTTCACTTCTCTGCTTTCCATTCTTTTGGGAGCCTCCGAGGTGACATCCCCAATGCAAGGCTGTCAGGAGAATTGGTTCCCCTGTGCCTCTCTGGATCTTTGGCGATGGGGGCAATGCAAATTATTTTTGATTCCCCTGTCAAATCAATTTCCTTTCCTTTTCTCTCTAGGGCAATTTTTTTCGGCAGGGGGGGAGGGTGACAAAAGGAGCAAATCTCCTATCAATATTGGGTGCGAGTTTTTTTTTTAAAATCCCAAACACAAATGAACCAACAAAGGCCCAAACTTTCTTTTCAACGGTTTTCCGTCTTTTAGAAGGAATGTTTTCTACGGGGTGGGTGGGTGGGATTAACGAAAAGGTACTGTTAGTTTTTCCAAACAGGCCCTCCGACTTCAAAGTGCATCTCACAAAAAAGAAACAATTATTTATTCACGAGCCAACGCTTGAGCTGAAAGTATTTGCCAATATATTGGTTCAGTTGATTGATTCAACCAATGTTTTGATAGGATAAAACAGACATACTGATTAACAGTTGATTGCTATTTGTTTTTATTTTATTTTATTTAAAAAAAAACACCTTTGAGTTTATTCCAAGCAATTAAAAATTGGCATTTCTCCCCTTTTCCCCCTCCTACATTACAGAAACTCTCCTTCTCCCTTGTGGCCTTCGTGAAGCCACACAGATGGGTTTCCCAGGTGCCCCTGTGCCGGAGGTCAGCCTTCCCTAGCATAGGAAAGTTCGTTAGTCTCCGCCCCCGCCCAGCGCGGCTGCGCGAGGGCCTTCCTGCCCAAACCTCAGTTCCTCTTTACCGCCTTTGGCTAGAGGTTCGCCCTCGTTAGTCTCCCACAACTTTGGATTTCTTCGGATTTTTCTTCGGATTTTTCAACAGTTTTTCGACTCGGAGCTACTGACTAATGCCTTTTGCCCAGCCCTTTAAAAATTGCGTTGACTGCGGAGCCAAGGTCCCGCACTCCGACAGTCACCAAAAGTGCTTGCTGTGCCTCGGCGAGGAACACCACCCCGAGGCCTGCGCCATTTGCTGCGGGTTTAGCTCGCAAGCACTTAAAAACCGTCGCAACCGGCTCGCCTCCTTTCTCTTTGAGAAGTCCCTTCAACCACCGATGGAAAACTGCCACCGTGGAGCAGCCCTGTAAGTCGGACATCCCTGAGCGGGAGGGGAAAACCAAAAAGATCCCCGTGCTCCAGGCGGTTTCAAAACAAAAGGCTTCCAAGCCACCCTCTCCCAAATCCACCAAGGCCGCGAGACCGCCAAAACCGTCGGCCTCGCAGAGCTCTACTACCCTGGGGACTCTCACGGTTGAAACGGAGTTCTCGGGTCGAGACTGAGTCTCTCTTCCCGGCCCGAATTCAACCCTTTACTCCGTTCAGACGACTCTGACCAGTCATCCGATGATGACTATGATACAGCCACCAGATCTGCCCTGTTCGGGAGGGAGTCCAAGGAGCCATCCGACTCAGGGACCTGAAGGTCCACCTCCGAACCCGGGAACCGTTGGTCCCCAGGGCGAAAGACAGCCTCATCCCCTGCCTCGTTGCCGGCAACAATCTCATCCCCGGCCGCCAAACCCGACGGAAAGTCGAAACTGGCACCCTCGCACCCGGCGGCTTCGGTCCCGGCCATCAGAGCCCCGGACCCGACCCTACGGAAGACCCAAGAGAAAGGTACCAAGCCGGGGAAGAAGTCGGAGAAGCACCGCAAGTGCCACCGATCCCCTTCGGATTCGCGCCATGCGGTACCGAAAGCTGACCTGGCTCCCATTCCAGAGGTTGACACGCCAACGCGGGATACACCCTTGGGTTCGACCGCCCTGGTACCGGTCTCTATTGCAGAGGCCCTCGCTCCTCCAAACAAGCAGCAGCCTCTGAGTAAGAAGCGGCGCTCCGAACCCGACACGCCCTCGGTTCCAGCAATGACTCTCCCTCCGATCCCGGCATTCTCCCTCAGGTTTGACGGCCAGCAATGGTCGGTGCAGGTGACCGATTCTGAGGACCGACAGGAGCCCCGACAATGCTCCCCTTCAGCTTCATCCGACGAATCCGACGGCTCCGACATCGAATCCGAGGCTTCGGATTCGATTCAACTCGTCACGTCGCCCTCTTCTGACCTCGAGGAGAAGCTCCCTCCGTCCGCGTCAGAGTCCATGCAAAATTATACCGCATTTGTGGTGAGTATGGCCAGCACCATCGATTTGCCAGTGCACCAGCCGAAGCCCAAGAGGCCTTGTCATGTCTTCGGCCGACTTTCAGCCGAAGAAACGGCACCTGTCCACCTCACCATGATTCCATCGTTCCTTACGATGGCAGAGGACGCATTCCAGAACCCAGCGGCCACTAGAGTCTCCAGAAGACTGGAGGCCCTCTACAGGGTGCATGACGAGAGTGCCCCGTACTTAGATAAACACCCGCCGCCGAACTCGGTAGTCATGGCCGACTCCCAGGTGCAGTCCTGGACCAGCCAGACACCCATCCCACCCTCCAAAGAAGGCCGCAAGTTAGACACCATTGGCAGGCACCTCTATTCCTGCTCAACCCTCATCCATAAGACATGCAATTACCAAGGAGCCATGGGGGCCTACCAGAGGGATCTCCTCACCCTTCTGCATCCCTTCCTCGAGAAGATTCCTGAGGACCATAGAACGGAAGCCCTTGCGCTCTACGAAGAGTCTATGGCCCTCACCGGGCAACAGATGAGAGCGGCCAAGCACACCTTTGACTGTGCCTCCAAGGTGATCAACACGGCCATCACCCTGCGAAGACACGCATGACTTCGTACCACCGGCCTAACCGACAACCACAAGGCCCAGATCGAAGCCCTACCCTTTGATGGTTCTGGCCTCTTCCACACCACTACCGATGACCTAATGGAAGAGAAGCACAAGATACATGACACGGCCAAAAAGCTCAACGTCATTCCCTCCAGAACGCCTCATTCCTTTCGGACCCAACACAGGAGTCGATACTGGCCTCCATCTGCCCCATCCACCTCCAGGGGACACCGAGATAAGCCAACAAAACCGTCTCCATTTGCTTCCCTTGGGCAGAAGTCCAGAAAGCCCAAGTCCTCCGCTCCCCCCTCGAAGCCCAGGGACAGAAGGCATCGTGGCGACTACTGACTCGGACGTCGTCCAGCTCCAGCCCTTTCTCACCGCCTGGGAAAACATCACTTTAGATCGCTGGGTCCTATCGTTGGTGAGAAATGGGTATTCCCTGGAGCTCTCCTCCATGCCCCCTCTGGGCAACTTTCTTCTCACCCCACCTTCTCCTTGCCTGCTAAACGAGGTCGCCTCGCTTCTCCAGAAGCGTGCTATTCACCGTGTAACACACAACGCCACAGCGGGCCTCTTCTCCCACTACTTTACAGTCCCAAAGAAGGATGGGGGCCTTCTTTGGGACTGTAAATTTCTCATCTACAAGAAATTCCACATGGTGACTCTGGAAAAGATCATCCCCTTGCTCTGCAAGGGAGACTGGTTTGGAGTGGTGGATCTAAAAGATGCCTACTTCCACATCTCCATCCATCCTGCCCACCGGCATCTTCTCCGTTTCGCCATTGGCGACCAAGTCTACCAATACTCAGCCTTGCCCTTCGGCCTCGCCACAGCACCCAAAGTATTCATGAAATGCATGGCCCCGGTCGCAGCCTACCTCAGAACTCGAGGTGTTGTTATCTTCCCTTACCTCGACGACTGGCTAGTCATCGCGGACACCGAAGACAAGGCCAGATCCGACATCGCCACGGTCCTGACAACCCTGAACTCCCTCGGCCTACAGGTCAACTTCGAAAAAAGTCGACTCCAACCCTGCCAGGTCACGAAGTTCATTGGAGCCGTGCTAGACTCCACTTGAGCCATGGCCTACCCTCCTTGAGACAGAATTAGCGAAACCATGGCTTTGGTACAGGAATTCAACCCAGGTCAACCGATCCAGGCCATCCAAGTTCAAAAGTTACTGGGGTACATGGCCTCCATGACCTCCGTCCTCCAACACGCGAGGCTGCGACTCAGACCCCTTCAGACCTGGTTCCTCTCCCAGTTTGACCCCACCCAGGACCCTCCAACCAAGGTACTCACAGTTCCCCAAACCCTTCCAGCACATTTGGCCTGGTGGACCTGCCGCCACAACGTCCTGGCTGGGAGACCCTTCAGAGACCCCTTCCCTACAGTACAACTCACCACAGACGCAAGCAACACCGGCTGGGGCGCGGTGTGCCTCTCTTTCCGGATATATGACTCCTGGACTCCTCAAGAACGCAGGCTTCACATCAACGAGCTGGAGCTCCTAGCGATCTTCAAGGCCTGTCGGGCTTTCCTCCATCACCTCTCCGGCAATGTAGTGCTGGCAGTCACAGACAATACGACTGCCATGTACTACATCAACAAACAGGGCGGAACTCATTCTCGGCCTCTCCTCGACCTCACGATCCGCTTCTGGGATTGGTGCATCCGCCACAAGATCCAGCCGATAGCGATGCACCTGCCGGGGCAAGAAAACATAGATGCCGACAGCCTCAGCCGAGTGCAACAGTCAAATCACGAGTGGGAACTCCACCCCGCGACCTTCGCCCACCTATGCAAGGCATGGGGCACTCCCCAGATCGACCTGTTCGCCTCGCCCACCAACAAGAAATGCCACCACTACTGCTCCAGAGCGGGCCTAGGCCGGGGGTCACTGGGAGATGCTCTCCTCCTCCCCTGGACCCGCGTACTCCTATATGCCTTTCCTCCGATTCCACTGCTACACAAACTCATCATCAAAACCACCCAGGAGGCCCCCGATCTCATCCTGGTGGCGCCCTGGTGGCGCCCTGGTGGCCCAGGCAACCGTGGTTCGCCCCTCTTCTCCGTATGGCCACGTCCTTCTTCCACCTGCCTCAGACCCTGGACCTCTTGTCCCAAGACAACGGGCAGGTGCTGCACCCCGATCTCCCTCACCTCCAACTGACGGCATGGAGGATTCAGAGCTCCTAGAAACCATCCTCAAAGCTTGCCGTAAGCCATCCACAGTCTCCCAGTATGCTTATAAGTGGCGCAGGTTCACTTCCTTTGCAAACCAAAGAGGATTCGCCCCAGTAAACCCTCATCTCACTTGGGTCCTCCGCTACTTGCTCCATCTCAAGAGATCGGGACTCACCATGTCGTCTCTCCGGGTGCAGCTTTCGGCCATTGTTGCCCACCAGCCACCCGCATCCCCTGCAGCCACCTTCTTCTGACACCCGAGACTGAAGCTCTTCTTGAGAGGCCTCAACAACACCTCTCCGGATAGGCGACCCATTCCGCCTCAGTGGTCTCTCCTCCTCGTTCTCCGGGCTCTACAAAATCCTCCCTTTGAGCCCCTGGCGACCGTCGACCTTAGGTTGCTCTCCTTGAAGACGACTTTCCTGGTAGCCATTGCTTCTGCCCGCAGGGCCAGCGAGCTCTGCGCGCTTCAGTGCGATCCACCTTACCTACAGTTCTATCCCGACAGGGTGATCGCCTACCCCAACATCACCTTCCTCCCTAAGGTGGTGTCCTCCTTCCATATCTCTCAGCCTATCATTCTCCCGGTCTTCTTCCCCAACCCGTCGACCAGGGAAGAGAGGGATATGCACTCCCTCAACGTCAGAAGAGCCCTTGCCTTCTACGCGACTAGGACTAAACCTCTAAGAGCCTCCCAGAGACTCTTCATCTGCCATGACCCCGCGGCCGCGGGGCGTCCGGTATCCTCTCAGCGCTTTGCATGCTGGGTCGTCCAAACCATTACTATGGCCTATGAGCTTGCCAATAAGCCCCTCCCTGGCCCCATTAAGGCCTATTCCACCAGGGCCATGTCCTCTTCGGCAGCATTCCTTAAAGGCGTCCCCTTGGAACACATCTGCCAAGCTGCCACTTGGGCAACGCCTGAGACCTTCGTCAACCATTACAGGCTGGACGCCAGGATGAGAGCTTCCTCAGCCTTCGGGAGAGCCGTGCTTTCCTATGTGACGGCGTGACTTCCCACCACCCTGTGAGTACTGCTTGCAATCACCCATCTGTGTGGCTTCACGAAGGCCACGAGGGAGAAGAACCAGTTGCTTACCTGTAAAGGTGGTTCTTCGAGTGGACCTTCGTGAAGCCACACAGCACCCGCCCGCCTCCCCTCAGACCATCACACCTGGACTGCTGCTCACCTGTCTTTTGGCGGTCAAGAGGAACTGAGGTTTGGGTGGGAAGGGCCTCGCGCAGCCGCGCTGGGCGGGGGCAGAGACTAACGAACTTTCCTATGCTAGGGAAGGCCGACCTCCGGCGCAGGGGCGCCTGGGAAACCCATCTGTGTGGCTTCACAAAGGTCCACTCGAAGAACCACCTTTACAGGTAAGCAACTGGTTCATCTGTTAACAAACATATGTGATGTCTAAAGCAGTCTCCTAACACCCTCAAAGGGTTACAGGGACTACAGCTCCCATTATCTCTAGCTAGTGGATATGTGCAGTAAGGACACTCTGGTCTGTTGCCAACCCCCTGTTTCGTTTACGGAGACAGACAGCTGACAGAAACAGAAGATCAGCATGAGTAGCTTATCCTTGAAATTTCAAACGTTTAGAATAGGGAGAAAAAGATACAAAACCCAGAAAGCCCCCAAATAATGGTGTCATGAGGAGACAGAAAGTCTTTTTGGGGCACGCTGAAGTATCTTGTTTCCAAAGGGCCAAGGCTTACTCAGCTTTTGTAAATTCAAACCTGTGGCTTCCTTTAGGCTGGGAGTCCACCTCACATTGGGTCTTCCTCCTTTCCTGCTGCCTTCCACCTTTCTCAGCATTATGGTCTTTCCAAAGGAATCCTGCCTTCTCGTGCTGGGCCCAAAGTCAGATGGCTTCCGTTTCAACATTTTCCCCTCCAGAGATAATTCAGCCTTGATTTGCGCTAAGACCTACTTGTTCATGTATTTGGCATCCAGGTTATTCGCAAAGCTTTCCTCCAGTACCACTTTGCAAAGGAATCCATTTTTAAAATCCTTGTCAGCTTTAAAATTATCCAGTGCAGATCAATTGGAGGCTTATAGACTGGTTCATGTCCTGCACATAATCAAACAGGGTACAAATCACTCCTGACCAAACCAGGATCTATTCAGAAGCCTTTAATTTTCCTACAGATCAGACCAGGGTCTGTACACAGCCCAAATATTTAAGCATTGCTTTTAAGAGTGGAATCAAAATCTAGTCAAATCATCTGGAGTTTGACCAATTGAGGAAGTCTGAGGTGGTTCAACCTATGGCAAGACCTTGCCTCTTGGTACGGCCTTAATAGTTGCCAAAGGGCTCCATAATGTTATGGATTTGGCCAAAGCTAAAAGCATCCAATGTTGACCTGCTCTCTCCAATGGCAATAAGATGGGAGCGATGAGTTTTCTGCCTTGAACTTCTCAGTCTCCGAATCTGGGGTTCTTCTGGGTAAAGCAGAGGGTCTCAGCAAATGAAAGATAAACATTTCATTTTCCTACGAGAGCCACACAATCTGTTCAAACAGAAAGGCAAACTGCTCTCCGAAGTCAAACTAATCTGAGCTTTCATTAAAATTCATGCGCCAAGCGCTGGAGCCTGAGTAATTGCTTCTCTCGGCCAGATCCTGCCTTTGCCGCGGCATCGAGGTGCCCTTATTCCGTTTGTCAAGATGGCAGGGGAGGGGGGGGGCTGGATTCCGACATGTATTTTAATTAAAAACTTGATTCCTCATCAAAGGTTTTGGACACTTTCCTGCACCCTCCAGGGAGGGAGTTTTCTTTTTTCTTTAAAAGGAAAATAAAGCCCCGAAGATAAACAGTGACATTGCTTTTTAAAAGGCATTGTGGAGGGAGCAGGTCCATTAAAAAGCTGCCAGGTCCCATTTTTTGAAATGCAAACGCTGAGCGACCTTTGGAAAAACCTTGCCAGCCTGACCTATGTGGGCCCATTTTTAATTTTTAGATATTAATTTTTCATAAGGTGCCATCTTGCTGATTTGATATTCCAACAGATTTGAAGGCTTCTGCACCAGTGCTAGGGAGAAGAGAGGGAGAAATTAGAGAAAGGCCATGCAGTCCCTCGAATCAAGCCAACGCAAGAGTGGGCCAAACGTTTATGGGACCTTGACCCTGAGGGCAAGCACTTGTCCCTGTGAATTCTTTTGTGTGCGACTTGTGTGGATATAAGTCATTTTAACGTCATGTTTTAAAACTAAAACAAATTTAAATAAAATCAAAAAGGCCAGTCAGAGGTTTTTTTTTTTAAGATTCTGGTTGATTGTGTTTGGCATTTTCGAATAGTCCCCATGATCTTAACACTTCAGAACTGGAAGGGACCTTGTGGGTTCACTGAGTCCAGTTCCTGCCAATGAGACCCAGAGTGAATCCAAACTCCCAGCCTCTGGCTCCACACCCAGATGCCTAAACTACTGATCTCTTCAGTGCTTCTCTGTGTATTTAGGATGGTCGGTGGCCTTATGAATAGGACACAAGCCCTGCTGTTTTTTACTCAATCTGAAGTAGTATCCTATTGAGTCCTTGCCAAACGGAAACGTGGTGCAACGACTGCCTCTCCGACCCACACTCGGGCTTAAAAACGACCACTTACGTGGGCTTGCTGAAGAAGAAGGAGAAAGGTGGGCAGTGAAATCTTTCTGCTTGTTGCCACTAAGTGGCAGTCGAAGCGTGCTTATCAACCTGGGTGGAGGCGCCTGGACGGCAAGTATGGCCAACAGCAGTAGGGAAGGGCAACGTAGATCCTCAGACCACCAGGATAGAAAAAGTAGATGCTGGGGAGAGAAGTAAGGATCAGGGGAACCTTAAGAAGAAGCTGGCCATGGAGGGGTCCCTGCTTGTCAACACTCTTAGATGTAAACATTTTTGGGGGTCAAAATTCCAGATTTAGGGCCAGAGGAAAGGAGACGGAGCAAGCTCTTCTTTGCTGCTCCAGGTGTTAATTAATTAACTGATTAAAAACATTTCTACCCACCTTTCTACTTAAGAAGGGCCCAAGGCCCTTATATCCAAGATAGTGTTTAAAATAAAAAGCAATAAATATACAAATACTAACATAAACAAACTAGCAAGCAAACAAAACAAATACCTTGTGGATACTAACTTCTTGTTGTTGAAATGGATAAACTGAAATACCTCTTTGGAAACTGATATAGTCACAAGCAATCAAGGAGACAGTTTTTAAATGTACCTATATGTAAGTGTGTTGATTAGCAAATTGGGGAAATGAAGGTGGGAGACTCCATTAAATGATGACTGCAGATGAATGATTTTTTCAGCTTGTTGTGATACAAAACCAGCTTTCCAAAATCCAGTGGCCTCCAGCTGTGCAGGACTACAGTGCCTCTCACCCCCTAGACTTGAAAGAGCCCTTGGGCCTGTTCCTCACACCTGAAGGGTGAAAATCTGATCATGGATATCTAAGATGGGGTAAAATAATGGGGATACTGAAGCAAGCCTTTGTGTGTGTTAGGCATTGTTTGTTCGACCATCTGTGTTTTACTTCAAGAACATTAGAGGAATATTTTCGCTGTAGACCAGGCATGTCCAAAGTCAGGCCCGGGGGCCAAATGCAGCCAGTTTTCAAATTCTGAGTGGCCTGTGGCCTCTTCTCCCCACCAGCTCAGCCTGGCACACATCCCCGCCAGCTGGCCCCTCCCCATACCAGATGGAGGCATTAGCTTGCAGTTTTATGGTTTGCCTGCCCTCCCTGCCTCTGTCCACCCCCCCCCCCCAGCCACCTGTCTAGCCTACCCACTCCCAGCTCCATTGCTGCAGCATCCTCCCCACCTCCTTGCATGTTGTAGATACTCGTCCAAAAGTCCGGCCTGGGGGCCAAATGCAGATGAATGGTCAGCCCACACACATTTTCACCTCACCAAATCTGGCCTTCCTTGCAAAAAGTTTGGACACCCATGCTGCAGAGTTTCCTAACCCAAGGGAACACAGCTGCAGGTTCACCATAAACCCAATTCCATAATCCCCAAAGTTGCAACATTTCACAAGCTTTATAGGGCTCTTCTTCAGGCAAGATGTAGTTAGGCAAAACCCACAACACTGCAGGCAGCCCTGGTTGTGATGGTGGGGGGAATCTACAGTATTTTGTGGTGAAACATGAAAAAGTTCCTCCTCCTCCTCCTCTTTTTTTTCTTCTTTTTTTTTTTTTGCAATGCTGGTTGGGGACTCCAGAAGGTATGTTTAAAATAATAATAAGGTCAAGGAGGGGGTCATAAGGCAATTTCAGAAATGTAAGGAGGTTTAACGTCTGGATGAAAACAGACCATGATGCTAAATTTTAATCTCTTTCATTCCACCATCACCCCTCTCCTGCGTGGTGAAAACAACTTCCAGAGAAATAGCTCCATCCATTCTGCACCCTCCGTGGACTCCCCATGGTGTTAATGAGGAGCTGGCCACGTTTTTAAACCTTGAATAAACTTCAGCGTAATGGTACGCCTCAGGTAACATCTCTGTTCCTGTTGACAGAGCTGTATTTGGGGATGACCTCTTTTGGAGAGAAATGATAATTGGAAGTGCCATTTATCCTTGATTTTTATCCTGAACAGCACGATCCTGGGCAGGAAGTCAAGATCTCCATCTATATAGAATATTTTTGAAATACTGTATTTGAATGAGGAAGAGCAAGTGGCATTCATATTAATAACGGTTAGGAGACCTGTGGCAGAGCGTATGCGAGAGAAGGGAGGCATTCATTCTCGGGTGTACAGTAGGACCTCAGTATCCGCTGGGGATTGGTTCCAGACCTTCCCGTGGATAATGAAAACCATGGATAAGAGAGAACGCCTGACCACCCACCTCCAAACTGCTGTTTCCTGACAGTAGCTTGCTTTACAGCTGCTGTTTGTGACAACAGCTTGCTTTACAGCTTGCTTTGTGGCTGCTGAATTATTTGATTTTTTCCTCTGCCAACCGTGGATAACTGAATCAGTGGATAATGAATCAGTGGATATGGGGATGCTACTGAGCTGAAACCACCACCACCACCATCATTTTAAGAAACTCAGGGCTGGAAGAGACCCTATGGATCATCGTGTTTCGGACTGCCAAGGAGGCCCAGCAGGGAACTGAACTCCCAACCTAAACCGCTAAGCTCTCCAGGGATTCTCTGCCTAGCATAGTAACTCACGCTAGAGAAGGCGCACTGAAGAGAAGGGATTTGGTGAGTCACCTCCTCTGTCCATTCCTTCTGTCCTATGAAAGGGCTCCCTCCCTGTTCCCACCCCATGGCTTTCCATTAAGTGCTGCCTACTAATTAGGGCCTTTTCACACGACCCCTAAGATCCGCTGGCCACTTAAATTCGGACCAGAGATCTTGGGGGTTCGTTGCTCTTCCTGCATCCCCACCCCTCCGCACTTCCTTGCTCCTGTCTGCATGAGGGGAGGGAGAAAAAAGGGGACAAAAGAATGCAGGCTCACCTCCGTCTGCCCGTCCAAGCCGCTCCGAGCCCCGTCGTCGTCCTGATTCCTTCTCTTAAAGGGGCGGGAGGCAAACAAAAAACAAAAAACAAAAAACCAGAAGCGAGGAGAGCCTGGCACTCTAGGTTACATCCGGATCTGGGATTTTTCACCCTCCGAGAGCAGGTACCTGAAAAGTGTGCTGGGACGTGCTTAGGTGGGCGTGGTTGCACTTAATTTTCTGTAAACTCCGGAGCTGGTGGGGAAACAATTTTAAGCTCCGGAGCTGGGAGCCATTTGTGGCGGAGTTTAGGGGTCGTGTACAAATACCCCTAAGTTTTACTTCTGTAAAAAGCCTGCATCAGGAGGCTTCCTCCTCCTCCACCACCCCTTAGGAAACAGCTCTTTTCAACCAGCCAAAGGAGAATGGGCAGGGACCCTGCGTTCTGAATGGGCATCATGCCATTTCCATGTAATGCTGTTGGAAGAGGTCACACTGAGCGATTTTACTCTCTGTTCAGAGGCCATTCATTCTCACTGCAGTAATTGCTTAAACTTCAATTTCTTTCTTCTTTCTTTTTCTTTTTTTTAATTTGATTTGATTTTGGAATAATGCTTTCTTGGAGAGATTAAATGATGCGACAACACAGCACATGGTGGGACATGTGATTTGTCAATCAGCAGGCTTGTTGAAGAAGACCTTAGAAGGGTCAGTGCAACTGTCCCTAGCTTGATATCAGACTGCCAGAAAGATTTGGGAGCAAGGGGGTTAACACCAACAACCCAAAACAATGGAGAACCTTTTAAGATGGGTGTGTTTTTAAAAAAGCAAAAAAGCAAAGTGTTCTGCTTATATACCGCACCATACCACTTCAAGTAGTCTCTGGGCAGTTTACAGTTTAATTACAGTATGCAGGCTACACATTGCCCCCCCCCAAAAGCAAGCTGGGTACTCATTTTACCAACCTCAGAAGGATGGAAGGCTGAGTCAACCATGAGCCTGCTATCTGGGATTGAACCCCAGGTCATGAGCACAGTTTTACCTGCTTGAGCTGGTATGGCTTGAGCTCATCCAGAGACACACCCAGCCCCTTGTCTTCAGACAGATGGACCTGGCCCTCACTTGGTCATGCCACCTAGACTTTGGATCAATAGAACTCCCAGAAGTCCACAACTGATTTGGTGAAAGGACCCCAGTAGTTCCCAGCCTTGCATCTCCAGATGTTCTTGGACTACAACTCCTAGGAATCTTGACCAGCACAGCTAGTGGTGAAGGCTCCTGGAACCACCAGATGCATTCTGTGTCTGAATCCAACAACTAGTCTAGTAGTTCCCAACCTTGGCTCCCTAGATTTTCTTGCACTGCAACTTCCAGAAGCTGTTGCTGGCCAGGATTTCTGAGAGTTGTAGTCCAATAACATCTGGGGGCCCAAGAACAGAAACCACTAACTACTCTATTAATCACTAATAGTTGAATTTAGGTACAGAATTTGGGGGTTCTAGATCTATGCAGTTTTTGGTGGAACATAGTCATGACAAAGTTCTTTGGCCTATGGGTGAAGTCTACAACTCATTCCCAACAATTGCATTCTACCTCCATCCTGTACCTGAGGCTATATCTATCATCTTCAACCATTCCCCTGGGCTTCTGAAGAAGTGGATTGCAATTTCACAAAAGCTGTACAATTCCTGAATAAACAACAGGGCCTGATCTGAGAAATCTTAAAGGCACCACTTGGCTCTTTGCCGTTGGGCTGCAGCAGGGCAGGAGGGCTACCCTGCAAAAATGATGTGGATCTTTGGGCATGTGCAGTTCTGCCCAAGGCTGTGCAGGCTTGCTTTTGTCCCAGAAAGCAAAATGGCACCCAACCCCAGCCTCTACAGCCAGGCTCTCCAACTCACTGAGCCATCCAGGCTGTGCTGCTGCCTTTGTCTCCCACGTCCTGCCATTGCAGAATTGACTGTCCCCTTTATAAACAGGTGACACCATCAGTCATCACCAGTGCTACTGTAGATGGTGACAGTCCAGCAGGAAATGCAGAGAATCCCCGGGGGGGGGGGAGGAAAAGTCAGCAGGAAATACGTGGGATCTGCACTGCCAAGTTTATTTATTTATTTTATTTTATTTGTGTAACTTATATGCCGCCCACTACCCAATGGTCTCTGGGCGGCTTACAATCAAAGAATTAAAACAATTAAAACATCAAATATCAATAAATAATTAAAACAATAATAAAAACCTTACACTAAAGTGTAAGTTAGCAGAGACACCTGTCTAAATCTGTGTATAGAACCAAGACAGCTGGTGACATTGGCTCTCAAAGGTCTCGCTCGGTGAGAGAGAGTCTTTTGCAACCCTGTGTGTCTCTGCCTCCCTTTGCGAAACAATTATCAGCATGGATTGAGAGTGGGAGACCTGCCACAGCGAGGACAACGCAGTAAATTTGAACCCGAGTGTTTGTCGGCTGCAGTGGGAACCTTGCTCTCTCAGGGCTTGCAGGCGGCATTTGCATTTTTATATTTATAGACTCAACAAATTCATGGGAAGAAATGAAGGTTGATAAGCTTAATTATCACCTTAAGCATGGGCATTTCAGACACACTGTCTGGAGGTGAGATCTGTCAGATGCTGCTTAGTTTGCCCTCCTCATTGGTGAGATTGGGTGTGAGAAAAAGGGACGGTGACTCAGAGGTGACAACAGTTGTTTTTCCAGGGCATGTGACTCCCAGAATCTCTCTGGGCATTCTGAAATGTGCAATTCAGGAGAAATAATTTCCCCACAGTCTAGAACAGGCATCCTTGCCATGTTTGATAGTCCGGACCATGGGATCTCCAGAGGCTTTGGGTGTCCTGTTTCAGAATCACAGACTGTTGGCCATGATAGCGGAGGCTTCTGGGAGCTGAAGTCCAAAAACAGCTGGAAGGTTCACCATCCCTCTTCCGCAGTCAAGATGTCAGATTTGAGCAAAAAAATCAGCACCATAGGTTCCAGGGACCAGATTTGTCCCTCAGTCTGGTCCCTGGGATTTACGGTATCCCTCAGTCCAAATCGGTAGCTCATGGTCCAAAAAACCATCTGGAGTGAAATTTCACATGAGCAAACAAAGGCCCCAACAGGACAGAATCACAGACCTTCAGAAGAGATCCTAAAAGTCTTCTACCTCTATCTCCCGAAATCCCAAGGCAGGAAAGCCACAGCTATTAGGGAATGTGCTGTTCAGATTTTTTGGGGAATCCTGGGAGTTCCAGGACACAGACTCATTCCCCCCCCCCAAGACACCCACATTTTGCTCACCTGGAGCATGGCCTGGACTACATGGCCTAGCTCTGGCCTACTTCCTGTTGTTTGGAGTTTTAAGGGTGGTGGGGTGGGCTGTCCTCGGGGAGTTAGACTAAGGTTGCTTATTGTAAAATGGTGGATTTAAATTAAAATAAAGGATAAATTGGCTAAACCTTGGGAAGAATTGCCTGACAGTAAAAGCTATTCGGCAATGGAATGGACTACCCATGAAGGTGGTGGACATTCCTCTGTTGGAGGTTTTTTGGAAGAGAGGTTGGACATCTGTCCGGCCATGACAATTTAGCAGTGGGTTCCAGCATTGACAGGGTCTTGGAGTAGACTATTGACCTTCTGAGATCCTCTCCAGCTCTACAGTTCTGATTTCGTGATGTGGTAAAGACACAATGGGATTGTGGTGTTTGCTTATGATGGTGTTGTGGATCTACCGTGATCATCCTCAAAGAACGCTGGGGACCCAAGTACCTCTGCCGTGCCACCAGTACACTTTGCACTGAGCGGGAAAATAGGAAGACTGCTTTTAAAGGCGTGACCTTCCATGAAAGAGCACAGAAGCAATCATTTTAAAAATGCAGGAATTATCTCTGGTACCCAGTGCATCAATTTACACATCCATCACTGTCTCTTATAATCTTTTTTTTAAAGTTCTCCCCTCCACTTAAAGGTGGTAATTATCTGCTGTAACATCAGGAGTTTGAGAAGCTGACAATGGGTGCAGCAAAGCTTCAGGAAGAGGACATTGCTGTCTTTTCTAATTATTTCTACCACATGAATCTGTCTTCGGAAACCTGAGACCTACACCGGATAAGAAGGCTGCTGGGGTGAGAGCAAAAATCTACTATGATACTAAGAGAGACAGTGTGGGGTATTGGTTAGAGGATCGGACCTGAGGAAGTGAGATGTTATTTCTCACTGAACTGTGAATCTGGCCAGGAGACCTGGCTCCAGTCACTTTCTCCAGCCTGGCTTGCTCCACACAGTTGTTGCAAGGATGAGGAATGGACAATGAAAGCCATCGGCCCAGGCTTCAGATCATCGGTGGAAAAGTGGGAGATGAATGTAGCTGATACAGAAATAATCCCCCCTAAAAAGGTCTCTGCATCCCCTCCTTCCTCCCAGGTTCAACTGGGCTTCTTCCAAACTGAAGGAGATCTCATTTGCTTTTAATGGGCATTTTCCCCTCCACAAATGACAGTGTTAGAACAGAAACCCTAGCCTCTGAAGGACAGTCACCGATCCAGGCCATTAACTCCTGATTTCATTTAAACCACGATTCATTATTTTCTTCCTACGCTCATTCAGGAACCCATTGTTCATTACTTTTCCATCACTGTATGATTGGAACAATTTGTATCTGTCGCTAGTACTTTGGCCAGATAATGAAATCATCATTTGCGCACCTACAACAAGCCTTTACATTTATTTTTCATGGCGCCATTCACTGGGTTAGGTCATTTTTGCCAATTGTGATCTGGTTCAAGCATTTAGGCATTCGCAACAGCTGGCAGCTGTCTGTGTTGTGTGACCCATGGGGGAAATATAGAGGGAGTCCAAGACACAGGTTTCCTCAGACTACAACTCCCAGGGTCCCTAGGCAATGGGATGGTGTGCTGGCTAGTGGATTCTGGGGTTGCTTAATGCAAGAATTATCACTTCCAAGCTCTGAGTTGTTGAAAAGGAGAGAGAACCTTTCAAAGTCAACAGAAATACTTTAGATGCATGGCTTGGTTAGAAACTCATAGGAAGATCCAAGTAAGGGCAGAAGGCCCAGCAGCAGTGGTAGTACTTCTGTCCAGCCACTCCTTGAGTTAGAAAACACAGGACTTCTTATGTTGTTCATTCCAGTTGCAAGGAGATAAGGCCAATCCCAAGCTAATGCTTCCAGCAGCTGTTTGCAAGCAGTTTTGCAGATCTCAAAACCACCTTCCTAGGAGGCCAGGAAGACTGCAGTTCTAGACCAAGGAGAATCTCCTGGTTTCCCAGTACTAAATCTACTAGTGAGCTCCTCACAACAACCAGAACCCATTCCAGATGAGAGTCTGGAAGGAATGCCTTGAAAACAACAACATCCCCAGTGGTAAGTCAATTTTGAGGGAAAAGCAAGACAATGGCTCTTGTACAAAAATAATGCAAGGAAGTCAGCATTATTACATTTGGGGGAGAGACCATAGTGGCTGCAATGCTGCTGTGCAGTGATGCAAAAGGTATAACGTTTTGTGGTACATTGCAATAAGTTGTTACCTGTCAGATGCTGTGGTAATTGACACGTGTCATCCTGTACATGGATGAACTTTTTAGGTTTCACAGAACATTCTCTATGCACTCAAAATGTTGATGGGGAAGATTCCCAGATGAAAATCCACACGTGGATATTGTTATTATGTAGTTTCGTCGCTCGATGGAACTCCCTGCCAGAAGAAGCGGTGTCAGCTGTCAGCCTTGACACCTTTAAGAAAGGATTGGGCAAGTTCATGGAGAACAAGGGTCTCCATGGCTATCCTGATGGATGCCTAAGGACAACCTCTGGGTTGGAGAGAGAGGCAGGATATCTCTCAATGCCATTTGCGGGGAATCATAAGCAGGTGAGGACATCTTCTTGGGAATCCCCTGAAGCAAATGGTGAGCCACTGGGTGAGACAGAACGCTGGACTGGATGGGCTGTGATGGCCTGTTACAGCAAGGCTGCTCTTATGTTCTTATGTTATGGCTTGTTGTTGCCTGTCTAGGATGCAAGTATAGCCACACCGACAACCCAAAAGAGAGCTGCCATTGATGATTATGACATCAAGCCGATAAGAAGGCAGTGCCCGATGGGCAAATCCATTTGCTTCTATAAATCTATTTCTATCCAATTAGTTAAAATGGCACCTTACGTGACGTTCTCCAAATATCACATGTATTATTATGTAAAGGTTGAGTTAGTCATTATGTGAGAAAAGGTCAGGGCTTGAATTTAATGCCGAAGGGAGACAGTGTATCACATCAACTCTTGGTAATTACTATGCGGCGGGTTAACTGGACCTCAGTTCCAAAGGATTACATTGTCCAGCTTGTCACAAGGAACGTTGGCTGGTCAAACACAGTGTTCCGGAACACTCTGAAGGGGGATGAGACCCGACAGCTCACCTCATGGCTGCATTTAAACCAGAGCATTAAGTTGGCATTATCTCTGGTCCCATAAATATTCTGAATTATTCTGCTCTGAGTCAGGGTAGGGAATGGAAGTCAGCCAAGAGTCCTCAATCTTGACAGGAGAGACCGACTCCTTTTCCATGCAGAGGGTCAGTTCATAGCTCAGATATTTTCCTTGGCAAACAGAGGGGGCAAAACTGGGATCAAACGTGCTCCAATGCAGATATGTCCACCCCTGTTTTTAGTCACAGTCTTGCCACAGGCTATATATCAAATGTAGTCCTTTCATTAAGCGTGACTGGGGAAATCCCCCTTCCTCTAAATCAAAGTTTATGTAGTTGAGTTGCCAAGATGGATCTGATCAAATCTTTATCTAACCTAGCTTTCTGTCTGGACAAGACCCAAACAGATGCTCCACCCAGAGTACGGGCACTGCAGTGTCCTCTCACTCAGGTTCCTCAATAATTGGTATTCAGGGACAACTGAGCATCTTGACTATGTGGTAGGATCAGTAGCTGTCTTGGCTGAGACTTATGGGACTCCAGCACATCTGGAAGGTGCCAGGATTGGGAAGTTATCATTCCCAGAGGGCATTTCATGTTCAGAACTTATTAAAGGTATGTTTTGGGAGACCACCTCGAGAATCTCCCATGCAGAGTTGTTGTCTGGACATGTAACTTCTCCAAGCATGGGTTCGGCTTCTGTAATGTTTATTGATGTTTCTAGCTTTCTAGTTGACAGTTGCTTTCTCCAGGCACATGGCTTAATCTCATCATGTGCAAATGATTTGTTTGGATAATTCTCTTCCAGTTTGGTGAAGACTACCTGTGTCTTTGTTCCCCAGCTTCTCACCTAGATGCAGTTGGGTGGACAAAGCATGAAAACATAATGGTTTCAGATGCTTTGTCATCTATTCATATTTACAATCAGTTCCCACCTAGATGCAAGCATAGCAAATTTTGTTCTTTGGGAAATGATCACAGGCCAAGATTTTTCAGAGCTGTGTATAGAGGTCGGCAGGAGGTCTTTGAAGAACCGTGCAATTTCTTCCAGAGGCTAGCAATTTTCCATCATGCAATATTGCCAATCACTGTTACTAATATACCATGAAATTCAGTTGTATAATGCAATGTATGACCAAGCCTCCCTCTCAAAACGTTGGTACCCGTAATCCTGCATGAATCATTAGCTGTGTCAGTAAACAGAGTGAGGATTGCTCAGGTCTCCTGGCTGATGCGTCTCCTTCCAGCAAATAAGTAACATTTTACATAGTGCCAGATTCACTGGAGACATCAGGCCATTGTGCTGTGAAATATATTTTCCTGGGGGCCAATGGGGTCTGTGAGAGACTGCAGCCCTGCCTCATCTGTCTTCTTTTAATCGGACAGTTCCCGCTCCAGGGATCTCCAACTGAACAACACCTTATTCTCACCCAAGATGGTGTGAAAAGACTTGGTGACTAGTGCCTTGAATTTTGTGGGGGCCATAAAGCGGCTCCAGGCTTGAGATGCAACTTTAAATGATTTCAGGTAAAAATCAAAGAAAAACAAAACAAAACAAAAGACACAAACATGTGGCACCTTAAAGACTAAGTTTCATCTTTTAATGTAATGTTTCATGGACATGTCCACTTCTTCAGACATATAGCAGCAGAATGAGGTGTGAAATATAATAGGAGATGGAATATACATTTCATACCAGATATTCATTGGCTGTAGTATGTAGAGTTGGGGTGCTGCTGTATGTCTGTTTTGTTTTGTTTTGTTCTTCTTTGATTTTTACTTGAAATTCTTGAAAAGATGAAGACGGCTACCCTCTCTGAAACTTTAAAGGAGCTGTCCATGGTGCTGAATCAAGGGCCGGTTTTTTCAGCTCCAATGGCATCCTAAGAAGTGGCCTTCCCTCTGTGGAAACTTTAATCAGACGGGCCGTGCTAGTTTATACAATGAGGGTGGATGCCTTCTGTGCTGCCAAGGCACATTTGTAAAGTCAAAGGCACCACAAGAATCTTTGATGTTCTTAAACAAGATGTAACTTTGTAACTGCCCTTCCACAAGCTGGCAAATATTCTCTGACTGCCTGTCTAGAATATTTAAAACAGGGTAGTTTGTATTTTTCTTGCCTTTAAATCTGTTTTAGTAATGCTTCTACCTAACATTTGAAATATGTTTATCCAACTCTGTTTACATATTGGAATAATTTATTGTTTTTAGTTTTTTTTATATTGTGTTTTTAATTATGGAAGCCTAGAGATGCAAAATTTCCAGAAACTTTGGGGTGAAAGGGAAAACCCCCTGCTCCCCCTGAAGTGTTCTGTTTTTCTCCAAAGTTTCCCCCCTCCCCTAGCTTCAAAATTCCTGGAAATTTTACATCTCTCTATAAGCCGCCCGGGGTCCTATTTAAGGAGAAAGGTGGGGTAAAAATATTTTAAATAAAGGAATCCCCAGGAAAGTAACTCATTACAGCTAATGGAACTCATTGTTTCTGAGCTTTGTCCAAAACAGTAACTTTTCCAAGCTCTGCAGGGGCTAGTAAACCATCTCTACAAGACTTCCATTTAAAAGGTATGTATAGCAAATTTCTAACAGGCACAGATTTGCTAGAGAAAAGTTATCTGTTTGCCCAAAATCTCTGACAGCGGGTGATAAATCTGGCTCAGTCAACAATAGGAATAACTTTCTCTTCAGTGTAAACACGATTTTGAGGCACATTAATGTTTGTGCTGAAATCCGCAGGACCAGTCAACGACATGTTGGATCCCCAAAGACAAAGAAGAGGCATTCACGTGGGCACACACGTTTATATATAAATTCTTAATGTGTGACTTCCAGAAGGCATTCTCCCCACCCTCCACCCCAACACCTTTTCAACAACTCATCAAAATGAGCCGAGCCTTCCAGCAGCCGGCTGCCTGTGTGTGAATTGCTGGCACTATAAATAGCTTTTTTCTTTGGAAGCTCAGCTGCACATCCCAACCTAGTCTGAGGTTCTGACAGAGTGGTGATTTGGAAAACAAAACACCCCTTGACCCTAGCCATGGGGCCAAGTGAGACAATTTGAACAGATCTAAAGTGGGAATGAGCTTCCCTCCCTGAAGGTTTGCTGGATTGAAACAGCCTCAAGGCGTGGACAGCAAGGCTGATTCAAGAAAGACCAGCCCAGGACTTTTGACATCCACATTGCCCCCCTCCCAAACTGAGGCACAAATTAGGTTGTTTTTTTTTAATTTAAGCTCTGCTCTTATAGTTTTCCATAAGAGTGGGTGGCCCACCTAGGGGTCACAGGTGAAAAGGCTGGTTTAAATACCCAGGGATATAGTAGTGAGAAACCATCTCTCCTGCTTCTCATTTCATTTGAAAAGTTTCATTATTTCTTCTTCTTCTTCTTCTTCTTCTTCTTCTTCTTCTTCTTCTTCTTCTTCTTCTTCTTCTTCTTCTTCTTCTTCTTCTTCTTCTTCTTCTTCTTCTTCTTCTTCTTGCAATCTTTGGGCAAGCTCTGACAAAGCAAAGCTAGGGGGAAAGCTTGATCTAGGTAGACAACATGCCCCTTCCTTCTAAATATGTAGCAGAGAACCAGGGTCCTGGGACAAAGCATGACTAGAGAAGCACACTTGGAAACTCCATTAAAAATGAAGACACCAAGAGCTATAGGAGATATCTTGTAGTTTGCATGCACATAGGTATATTTAAGGGGCCCATCTCTCTTGAACCTCTGAGAGCGGGAACCAACTTCTTATTGCCTGTCAATCTTTTATGATGATCATACATCATTTCCAAAGGGACAGAAAGCCACCTCTAGGATGATGTTCCCTCTGAACCCCTTATGGAAAGACAATTGCTTGTGAAATAATGGCTTCAGGGTAATTAAAATCTGGATGGCAAAAGCCAAGCAGTGAGTCTAACACTAATGGCCCAAGGATCTCATGAGATGCACGGAAATCAATAGTGTTGATGAACCTGCTTTTAATCTAGCAGTTAAGGAGAATTTCTTCTTAATGGCCTGCAGTAATTCTTTTTGTGTACAAGAACCAAGAGCTCGGTAATTAAGCCAAGAGCTCTCTCTCTGCCCCCTCCTGGTTGTCCTTGTGAAAAATAAAAGGAGGCAAAAACAACAGGACATTGATGGTCACATGTCTTTTTTACCTAGCTGTGAGCTTTCACCTGAACCATCGGGAAAGACAGATGCATCGCCTGTGAGATGGGATGTCATGGATTGAGCGATTCCCCATGTTCCGGAGCTGCTCAGCCCCACAGGGACGAAATAACAAAATGAAACCAGGAAAGAAAGAAAGAAAGAAAGAAAGAAAGAAAGAAAGAAAGAAAGAAAGAAAGAAAGAAAGAAAGAAAGAAAGAAAGAAACCAAACAGTAAGTTGTGAAACAGGCTCCTTTTTTTTGAACAGCTAACAATAATGAATTTGCTTTTAATACAATAGCAGAAGGGAATAAGTTAGTTTAAAAATCCCTTTCCAATGTATTGTCGTCGTTGTCCTCATCATCACTGTAGGATAATGCAAACAAATCAAGTTCCAGCATTCTGGTCATCATCACTCTGTTGTGAGTTTGATAATGCAAACAAATCAAGATGATGATGATGATGATGATGATGATGATGATGATGATGATGATGATGATGGACTGCTGTAGAACTCAGCGGCTTCAGTGTCTGGCTGGGGAGCCAGAGGCTGGGAGTTCAGTTTTCCACGGGGCCTCCTTGGCAGGTTGTAGTCCATCTTTAGACTCCAGTCCATCCTTGGACTGGATGATCCATAAGGGCCCCTTCCAGCTCTGAAGTTCCAAGGTCTGAAGATGCTGCCGGGAGGATTCTGGGCCGAAGTAACTTTTCAGAGCTCTGGGTGTGGATTTAATGTGATTTTTGCATCCCAAAGCCTATCCTGCACTGTCGGTTCATCACCAACCTCTGCTATTCCTCTGGTGATCATCTCACCGCTAGTATCCTTCATTGCAACAAAGCGCGCCAGGTGGCTGCCAAGGCGCTCTTGCAAGGGAGATGAATCGGGTTTAAGGACGACGGCATGTGAAAGCAAGAGAGGCAGGCAAGCAGGCAGGCTCCTACATCTCTCCCACCGCCTGCAACCTCCCGCCCCTCCCTCCATCTCCTGTGCCAGGTCGTGTTATCCTATTGAGTTCTGAAGTGGCCATTTTCTACTTGAGGACTTCTTGTCCAGAGCGCGCGGGGGTGGGGTGGGGAGGCTCAGCTGCCATTTTCTGCCACTTCACGAATCAAAACCACACTCCTCTTTCCCTCTCCCCACGTACCTCTCCCATTGCTCAGCCACTTCAAAATTAATTATAAACACAGTGAAACAAATTGTACCACAGGTGTGTGTGGGGGGGTTAGAGGGTGGGGGAAAACAGCACCGCACATTTGAAACAAATTATGCTCTTACAATAGCTAATAATGCCACGGCTGGCAGGCCATTGATAAAAGTCAGAGCGTTGACGGAAAGGCAAGGTGGTGGTGGGGGGGAGAAAATCGGGTTTGCTGCCCATTCATCTCTTGAGTATTTTTCTTTTATACTTGAAAGCCCAGATGAGACAACAGTTGGAAAGCAAACTGGGAGCTTGGGGGGAATTTCGGTGTCCTGCAGTGGGTGATGGGGAGGCAGGCAGTGCCTCTCAGCCTGAACTACTTACAGTCTTGTTGTGATGATAAAATGGTAGAGGAGAGGCACACACTACTGCCATGGACTCTGGGGCGGTAGGGTCAGGGATCCAGGCAGATATGATGGTCAAAGGGCTGGAGGGAGCATGGGCAGATCATGTTGTCTCATTCCCATCAAGCCACAGAGTTCCCTTGGTCCCTTGGGGCCGGTTGCTCGCTCGCTCTGCCTTCCCTACCCCACAAGGCTGTTGTGAGGATTTAGTTTGGAAGGGGAGGAACAGAACTAAGAATAGTTCCCTGAGCTCTTGAGAAAGGGAAGTAAGGTAGTCTCAAAACCAGCACCACCACCACCACCACCACCAACCAACAACAACAACAACAACAACAACAAAACAAACCTGGTGGGGAAAGTCAGGCTGAGAAAATATGCTCGGATTGAAGTCATCACGTGATTCGTGTGGGTGTTTGAACCTACAGCTCTCGCCATTGTACAACACTGCTTGCCTCGGGGTGGTGGGGTGGGGGAAATGCTTACTTTGAATTCTAGCCTAGGCAGGCACCCCCTCCTATTAATGTCACTTTGAAAAAGCTTCACATTTGGGGAAGACCTACAAGAAAACATTGTTCAGCTTTGCTACTCCTGTCTCCTGGCTTGGCCAGGTGGGCTTTGGTTTGTGACTCAGTACAGACCATGCACTGGTGCACATACAGGTGTGTTCCCTCTTCTTGGGCATCCTGGGTCTCAAATCCTTGGATTCCTATTCCATTCCCCCAGGCCCTCAATGTGGAATTATATCCTCGGCTGCTGTCCCTTTTCCGAAAGGCAAAGAAATTAATTTTCTGGCTGTAATTTCAACTCCCCTGGGACATTATCAGGAGAGGAGTAAAAATAGAAGATCATTACAGTGTCAGGTAATGCGGACAAGTGTAACTAATAACCAGAGTGTCATTGATTTAATAATCTAATATAGCACCTCTGCACACTCAGTGCTCGGGCTGGCCAAGAGCAGATAAAGATTTAAGCCAGGCTGCAGCCGCAGATTAGAAACACCACCTCAGTTTACAGGCTGACTGTCAGATCAGGGGAGCTGATATGATAAGGCACTCGTGGCCAGCATCCCAATGAGGTTCAGGCCGAAGGAGGCACCGTGGCCTTTGAGTTCAGAGTGGCAACGAAAGGAAGTCTTCTCCAAGAAGTCTTCTCCAGGAGGGCTCTGGTTCAGTGGTTCTCAACCTGTGGGTCCCCAGATGTTCCTGGACTGCATCTCCCAGAAGTCTTCATCACTAGCTGAGCTGGCCAGGATTTCTGGGAGTTGCAGTCCAGGAACATCTGGGGACCCACAGGTTGAGAACCACTGCTCTGGTTAAAGGCAATTGAGTTTCCTTGGGGCCATGTCTAAACAGCATGTCGTGAACGCTTTGACTCTAGTTAACAGCCCGTGTCCCAGTAAGCCCCAGGCTTCGATTCAGATGTCCACAGTGCCTTGTCTGTGACGGGCCCAACACTTTGGAACCACCTTCCGAGTCAAATTAGGACTGCTGAGCTCCTCGTGGCCTTCAAGAAGATGTTAAAAACCTGGCTTTTTAAGGCTGCTTTCGGCAATCAGGGAAGTTGATTTGTCCTGATGCTGTTTGTCTTCCTGTCTGTTTAATTGCTGCCATCTTGTATTTTTTGCATTTATGCAACTTTGTACAGTATTTGCATCTCTATCTGATTTGGTTCTGATGCTTTTATTTGCTCTTTATTGTGGAGCTGTTTTGCTTCTCTTTCTTTTCTCATTATTGCATATTTAACATTGTTCACTGCTCTGAGTTCCTTTGGGAAAAACATGCAGTATATAAATATAAATATAAATATAAATATAAATATAAATATAAATATAAATAAAATAAATAAATATGTTCTGCTTTTGACTTGAACCAGCTGGACTTCAGTGCAGAAAGCTGAAGATTGTGGCTTCTTCCAGAAATGGTGTCCTGTTTTCCTTTGGGTGAAGCAAGGGCCCCTGTTTTATTATCGGAAACCCGGAGCAGTCACCACCTTGGCAATGAATTTATGGCTTTCTGCCCCCACCTCCATCCCTGTGTCAGATCTAAATAAGATCTTGCTCCTCGCCTGGAGGGAATATGAACCCTCTGCCTTCTTTTTCTCTCTGTAATTATTTTCCCTGCCACTGTTTTGAAGAGTAGCTGAAGGGCAAACTACATGTTACATGCAAAGACCTGCAACCAAGTCCCAGCAGAGGATATTCTAAAATGAAAAATGGCCCCAGGAGGGGGCTGCCATTTGGAGTGGGGGCACTGGAATGTTTAACCCTTTCCCCACAATCCATTTCCCCCTTTCCCTTTCCTGCTGTATGCTAGCCATTTGTTTACTTAGTTAGATTCTGACTCGGTTTCAAGAAGAATCCTTTTGCACTTCAGCCCATGAAGAAGGATGATCCTTAGAAGCCCCTGGCAAAGCCAAACCTGAGTCAGGATAGTTGTTTTTTTTTTTTTTGGTAGGGCCTCAGGCATCATCTTGTAGGATGGAGGGGCCGCTCCAGGTGGTTCACATCTTGGTATGAATATCTCCCTTGGTCTGGCTGACAAGAGACGCAAGGTTTGTTCATGGTGGCCACATGGCATCCATGGTGCCTCAGGTCAGTATGCCCAATGAGTGACCTGCATCCCTCCATATTCTGCCATCAACTCCTCTAGGCAAGGTATCTCATCCAATCCAGTGCCACGCCCTTCTCAGTTTTCTTGTCATGTTGTTTCTCATTTGTGACGTTTCTGAGGCACACGAGGTCGGAGGAGAGGTCTACCATGGCTTTTCCCATCCAGTGGGTCTCCATGGCCGAGCAGGGATTTGAACCGGTATCTCTTGAGCCCTAGTTGGACATTCCTTCAACTATGCCATAAATTGAATCATTGCAGCTGTAGGTAGTGAGGGATGTTTATTTCTCTTAATTCTGCTTCCCGAATCCCCTGTTTCCCTCCCGGAGACATAGGGTTCAACAAGAACGTGCTGGCACGATCAAATCTTCTAATTTCCCTGTCATCTCCTGGCTTTCAGAATGATTGCCCTGTAGTTCTATCAAATGAGCCCATGAGAAAGAAGCTAATACCATTATAAATCTCCCATGATGGAACCAGCGAGGCAATCGTAAAATAAACTAGGAGTAAATAACAGGACCGAGATATGCACCCTTGTTTACTTCACCGCCATAAACTCTGGCGGAGAAGTGGAAGCGATGGGCCAAGGAACATATCGAAGGAAGGCGGGTGAAACAGAGTTGGGGGAACCAGGAAAACATATCAAAAATCATGTTGTAAAGCCTAAGCGTGTCGCGTATATCACAGCTGAGGAGGAGATGACAACAGTGGTGGAACTGCAAAGGGCTGCCATTAAACCCAAAGCGTCCGGAGCTCCCTTCATGAACAAGTTTTATGATTCTTGTTTTTATTATTTTTATTTCTTTTAGTCACAGGCCTTATTGTATGAGGCTTTTTGTTTTAACTCTGAGTTGCCTTGGGGTTTTAAAAATGTAAAATGGTGGGGAAGGCTTTGGAACAGGTGCATTCAAATCATAGTCTTTGGAACCACAGGCCAGGCCATGCTGCCTGGCCACTTTATCAGGAAAAGGGAGTGGAGTGCAACGCTCGACAGTGGAGGACTGCATTTGTTGCAGAGTTTTGAACTGTAGTTATATTTGTCTAGCTGTGCAGTAAAACTGCACGGACTGTCAGAGCAGGACTAGCTTCAAGTCTCCCCAGAGTAGGCCACCCCTTAACTTTCATGGGTGCCTGGCTACAGGTTTTTAACTTATGACACAGAGGCTTGGACAGAATCTGAGCCTGGTAAAAATAGTCACTTCCAGGGGGTCCTCCTGTCTTAGAATCCTCTGGCCAGCAGATCAGATTTTTATTTGATTAATTAAGGCAGTTTTTAAAGGGAAGTGCTACCGCTTTGCAAAGAATATCTTCTCTTTTTGCAAACCTTCCGATGTTGCAAGAATGAAGTGTAGGAAAAAGTTGTCCTCAACAACTGGATGGCTTGGAAATAACAGTTCTGGAGACTGAATAATGATAAATGCGTGTGTTATGTGAAGAGGCTTTTTGGAGGGGAAGTGCTTTTTTGAAAAAAGTATATATATATGAGCTCATCTCCTTTGGAAAACCAGTTGCTAATGAAATTTTGCGCTGCATGGTATGCTTTTGTAGGAGACCCCCTGAGGGCCATATCAAGATGGCATTAAGTTGCATTTAATTAACATAATTTGCAAAGCATCTTCGTGACCACGCATTGATACTGTGCCGTTCTCCAGCAAGGAAGTTCTCTAACTGGATCCACCTGGGATTTAATACTTTTCTGTGATGGGGACAAATTGTGGGGTGTGTGTGTGGGGGGCAACTGAAGCTATTCTGCAGAAACTGAAAACTAATAAAGACACCCTGGGGGGGGGGGAATGAGGAGAATTGGCGGGCGCAAAGGGGACCTGATAAGCAATGGACAGCCATGGGCGGATGTGATGCTGCTAAGAAACAAGTGAGCAAATTTCACTTTCTCTCTGTAAAATAATTAGTTTCCCGCATGGCAACCTTGTGAAGCCAGCGGTCTGGGCTCCCTGACTGTGCAGTTTGCCCAAGGCCATACTGGACTTCCAGCTTGCATGGTGGGGAATCCAACTCTCAACCCTCTGGCTCTGCAGCCAGAGACCTGACTCCCTGGACTATCCAACCTGGTCCCACCAAGGCCTAGGCTCCCATTCATAGCCTGACCCAATATGCACTCAATAGGCTGGGCTTCTGAGCTCAGTCCTAACAGGTTCAGTTGGCTGGCTCAAAGTTGACTCAGCCTTCCATCTTTCCGAGGCTGGTAAATGGAGTGCCCAACTCACTCTCCAGGATGGGCAAATGTGGAGCCTGCAGGATGAAATTGTAGATCACCCAGAGAGAGCTTTAAGCAATATAGGGTGACATATACTGTAAGTTAGTTAGTTAGTTATTGGATTTTTATACCTCCCATCTGGCAACAAAGCCACTCTGGGAGGTTAACAACAATCAATACAACATAATGCAATGCAATGCAACAACAACAACAACAACAAAAACATATAACTCATACAATAAAGTAAAATCAACATCAAAATACAGTAAATATAATAAAAATACAGTAAAATTAAACAACATAAAATAACATATAAATTCCATAAAACTATAAAAAAGCTGCACGCGTGACCTTCCTTAGGTCAAGAGAATGCAACAGCTGTGCTCCCCAGCCTAAATCTCCCGATCAGCTCACGGTGCCTCTGTTAACCCTCTCTGGCGGTGTTCTGGTGACCAAGTGGCTCTGCCTGATGTCCAGTTCTCCGGAGAGGCCAGCTGTGTGGCACCAGTTGGAAATGGGCAGTGCAGGGTATCCCCGATGGCTTGAGCAATTTTGTATCCGGATGCCTGCAGTGTTGTCATCCATAATGTGTGATTATCGCCTCACAACTCTCAGAGTTATCTGGTTCTTTCCTTTGCTGGCACTGCTTTGTAAAGCTGGAAACTCTTTCCTAAGCCACTCAGATCTATCAGAAATGGCCCAGGCGCAGCCATGATGCCTCTTTATTCCTACTTATCTTGCATGGATCACCTAGCCAGGACATGGATTTCCCTTGGGTAGAAGGAGCATGTCCAAAGAAACACATTGGAAGGGCTTTCTTCTCTATCCCACCCCCTCTTCCCTGTGGCTTCATCTCTTTCACCAAATGTGCACTCTTGATCCAGCAAACTTTGCAGCCAGGGAGCCTGGCATTTCTGCACTCTTGTTCAAAGGACAATTTTGACTCATCTCTTCCGATTTCAATAGTGGAAAATAAATTTTGCATAATCACGGAGCTCCCGTCTGCTGCCTGTTGTCGTTATCTGCCCATCTGTGATGGATGTCTGTGTTTGCTTCTGATGATTTACATGCCCTGACATCTTTTATAATGAGCTTGAGAGACACCGGGCCTATCCGTGAGATTCCAGGCCCTGCTAATCTATCATGGGCTGACCTTACAACCATTGGGGTCAGGGATTCAATCAGTAAAATGTTTCAGGGTATAATTAATTGCGCCCTTCCCCCACTCCCTTCACTTACAACAATTCCTCTAAAGCCCGATGGCAACCCACAACCCCACCACCCTTCTTCAAATACCTCCAGTGTTTTGGTTTTGAATAAGCCATTATCCCATTTAGGGACTTGTATGATTAAAAAAAAAAATCCTTGAAGTATGTCTGAGTTTGGCCTGGCTGAAAAATCCCAGCCATCTATTGGCTGGCATAATTTAATTGTTCAATTAGCAATCAAGCTGCAAGCGTCTCAGGTGCTGGGTGGAGGATAGGGAGGGCGCAGGCTGGGATTTAATAAGAAATCATGTTGTGGAGCAGTGAGCTGTTAGACACTCTTACTGCCTGCTGGATTAAAGGGGAACCAGATGCCCATCTCTTTGGTCACGGAGGACTGAACATAATCTTTTGGCAGGGCAGGGCGGTCCAACATTTAATCACTTTAAATAGGCCATGGGAAGTACTGAAGGTGTGAACTCTTGTTTTTCTTGAACCTGCCTTTGTGTGCCACCAAGTTGCTTCCGGCTGATGGTGACCCTAATAGTTTTTTTTCCAGGTAGATGAGATTTTCGCAGAGTGGTTTTTCTGCTGCTACCTTCTATTGCATTTCCTTGGCTAAGGAGGGATTTGAAAGTAGGTCTCCAGGGACTTTATTTAACATGAGGCAAAAAAAAGTGATGCATTCCTTATATACCATCGGAAGGTAAGGAAGACATGATACCTATTGAAGCATTAAAACCCACAAATGGATGGTGGCACCACTTATTGGTGCATGGTGCTGTCAGCATTCAAGAGTTCCAAAAATCCTGGATCTTTTCTTTCTCTCATTTCACTTCCTGTTTCTTCTGTCTTAGTTAGACCATGAGGAAGAGGCACAAGCAATGAAAGAGCTAAAAAACCCAAACAATTTCTTGAATGTCTGTAACTCTCTCCTGTTTTTTTAATTTGTTCCCCTATCTCCAGAGCAATTACTCCCAACACCACCCCAGTCTCTCCAAAGCTATTGCTGCTTCTTGAGAGCCACACCAGCTCAACGTAAGTCGTAAGGTCACTGCCCTCTGCTATCAATGGAAGACCAGGAAATCCCAACAGGTCGAAGGCCTGATCAGCTGAATGCTAAAGCTTAGCTTTTTAATGGCGAGGCAGGCTTCCTCTTGTTTTTAAGAACAGTAAAATCCCAGCACGGGGTCAACAAAAGATTTAAGGCTTATGGGGGAACGAAGTAATTTCCCAGTAGCACAAGGATGGAAGAAAATCTCTGAAAGCATCAGATTGACGCCATGGGTCTTGCGAGAGCAGCAGCCATTCATGAACCGGGAAAAGGGGTTTGGGGGTGGGCGGATGTTAGTGCGTGCAAGGCAAGCCAGTGTAAAAACTGCCATTCCAAGTGTCAAAACAGAATAAATATTTGGATCCTGTTCTGAAACAGGAACAGGGCTTGATTTGTGCCTGGACCCGTCTCTCCTTTCAGCAGCCAGACAGCTAAAACTAAGTCAGGATAAAACACTCAACTCTGACCAATGATTTTATTCTCTAATCCCAGGCAGCAAAGCTAACAGGTGAAAGGGTCTAGCCCAGTGTTTGTTGAAGCTATGGCACGGGTGCCAAAGGTGGCACTCGGAGCCCTTTCTGTGGGCACCCGACATCGCCCCTTCATACCCACTTGGATTCAGGTTAAATTGCTGTATGGGCACTTTGTGAAAAAATAGTGGGTTTTGAATTGCAGTTTGGGCACTCAGTCTTTAAAAGGTTCCCCATCACTGGTCTAGCCTTATGACTGCCTGCATGCATGGATTTGCTTCATGCACCAACCTGTGTGATCACAACCCTTGACCATTTCCTCTTGTGATTTTTTTTTCCAGGAATAAAGAGTAGAGTTGCCTTTGGACTGCGTTTCCTAGAATCCTGCAACCAGCATTGTGCCTTAGCCAATCTGGCTGCAAGACCCTGGAAAGGAGGTGGACGCTTTGGGTTTATAAGGTAGCATAGCTACCAGGGACTCTCAGCAAATAATGATAACAGCAGGGAAATGGACATGACCGAGAATCTTTGTCATTCCCATAAGAGCCTCTGTGGAAAGATATTTCAGTACAAATAACAGAATGCTGAGTAAGACAAGAAACAGAAATGCTACCAGGAACCTGAATGCATTGCATGATAATAAGCATTGAAGGACCTGAAATTCCAACAGAGGAATTTCTAGAGAAAAAACAATACTATTTGAAAATTTGGTTCTGTTCTGTTTTCTTATTTTTTTGTTGATGACCCTTTACTATTTTCTATATTTAATAATAATGTTAATAATATTAACATTAATATTAACATCTCCAAAATGCCCCCCAGCAAACTGTCTGAAAGAAACAATGTTATTTTTTATTTTATTTTATTTTGTTTATTTTTACAACTGATATGCCGCCCACTATCCAAAGGTCTCTGGGCGGCTTACAATCAAAGAATTAAAACAGTTAAAACATCAAATATCAATAAACAATTAAAACAAGTTTTTAATTGATACAATATAGACTGTGGGTCCTCTGATGGCAATTTTAGTGTAATGATTTTAATGTAACGTTTTTTTATTGTTGTTTTTATTTATTTATTGATATTTTATGTTTTAAAAATAAATAAATACAAAATGTTTTAATTTTTTGATTTTAAAACAACAGAAATAAGCTGCATCAAAATAAATAAAAATATTTACAGAGACCTTTAGGGTAAGTTGCTGTTGCCAGCATTTGTGACATGGATCATTCATTTTCTCTCTCCCCCATACGTTGTATAAATAAATAAATAAATAAATAAATAAATAAATAAATAAATAAAAACAATAATAAAAAACCTTACACTAAAATCATTACACTAAAATTGCCATCAGAGAACCCAGAGTCTATATTGTATCAATTAAAAGTTAACAGTTAATAGTTAGCCTGTTTGGGCTTGTTTCAGAAAATACAGTTCAGTATATCTTTGCCCCTCAGCAGAAAGGGCGGGAAACGCTTCAGTCGCTAAAAAGGGAGGGGGGGGCAGGAGCTACATTGGGTCCCCATGAAGGAGGAGGGAGCACAAACTCCCTCCCTCCCCCTCCCTTCGAGCGGCAGAGGAGGAACCTTCCAGAACACTTGGAACCTCTTTCCCCTCAGCTGGAGAGCGGGAACGGATCTGATTGGCCAGGACGCAGCTGTGGGAGGGGTGTGTGTGTGTGTGTGTGTGTGTGTGTGTGCCGGCGTGCGAAAGGGAGCGCCCGTGAGGCGGGAAGGAAAAGCGGCGGCGGCGGCGGCGGCAAAAGGGAGGCTGCGAGGGCGTTTCTTCCGCGGCGGAGCCTCCCCAGTGACCCGGAGTGAAGGAGAAAGGCTGGCGAGGGGGTGGGGGGCCCTCCGGCGTTGCCCCTACCCGCTTGCTCCCTCCCCGGTGGGCCCATGGCTTTCTCCAGATGTTGTACATTGACAATAAAGGTTATTATTATTATTAGAAAGTCCTTTCCTTGGGGGGGGGTGAGGCGGGGGGGGCGCCTCAGAGGCTCTTGGGGTCCTCCTTCGGAGGGAGAACTTTCCTTTCTAGCCGCCCTTTTTTGGGTCCGGCTCTCTTCCCCCCTCCATACGCCTCTCGGGGCGGGGGCGCTGAAAGCGGATAAGAGACATATGTTTAACTTTTAAATAAGGTATTAGAGGGTTAAGGGACCCTTCTCCCCTCCTCCTCTCCCCACAGCGGCCGCGGCTTTTGCTCCTTTTTTGCGGGGGCGGGGGGCGGGAAAAAGGCCGGAAGGGAATTCCTCTTTCCCGCCAAGGGCTTTGTGTGTGGGGTGGTGGTGGTGGGGAAGAGTTAGGGTTCCCTGAGGGAGGCTGCCGGGGGAGAGGAGGGGGAGCAAGCGGAGAAGAAAGAGGGGGTCCAGCTCTCCCCCAAAAAAACACACCCCTCACTTGCTGGCTAAGGGGAGCCCAGCGAGCGTGTCCCCCCCCCCTTGCCTTCTGCTGTTGGGCGTGAGGGAAGCTGAGGGGTGGGTGGATGGGTTTCCAGAGCCCTTTTCCTCAGGAAAATGTTCGCAGGTGGTGGTGGTGTGTGAGGGGAGGGGGTTGCGGTCTTTGCTTGATCGGTGTGTGTGTGTGTGTGTGTGTGGCGCGCGGGGGGGGGTCGATTCTCACAGGTGCTGGGCAATGCCTGGTTGCAGGTAGTGTTGGGGCTTCTGGCCCTTGTCCTGCCAGGAGCCTCCTCCTGCCTGCCCAGGGCAGCTCAGGAGGAGGAGCAGGGGGGCCCCCCTCCCATCTCCACCAAAGGCAGGTTCCCTTAGATCAGTGGTTCTCAACCTGTGGGTCCCCAGATGTTCCTTGACTGCAACTCCCAGAAACCCCTTCCAGCACAGCCAGTGGTGGAGGCTTCTGGGAGTTGCAGTCGAGGAACATCTGGGGACCCACAGGTTGAGAACCACTGCCTTAGATTGTGGAATAAAAGTGAAGATCTTCAGTCTTAATTTCTCATTCCCTAAAATGCAAATTAAATGTGTCATCAGCTGTGGAGCATCTGTCAAGCGGGCTCTGCAAAAAAAAAAAAAAAAAGTGTTGAAGTGTAGAAAGAGAGCTTCCAGTTCATGATTACAGGCTTTCCATCCCATTCTCTCTGCCTCTTGAGTTTTCCTTGCCCAACTAGTCAGTGGTCAGTGAGCATGAGACCACCGAGGCTCTACTAAGCTGATCTGGAGCCCAGCATCTTTATTTTATTTTTTTCACTGGACAATTTTTATTATTCTGGAGGTCATGGGGTTCTTCCCTTCTAATACATTCCTTGTGCATATGATTGGTAGCATTTTGGTAAAAGCAAGAATAGGGAAAAAGCAAATATCACAATGCCAAACTAGTCATTAACACCAGGCTGTATATTTAATTTAGAAAATGGTAACTCTGGGTTGATGTTGATAAATGTGAGTTGTCTTATTTCAGGAGCTGTAGGCAAGGGTTGTTTCTCATTTGTGTTTTGTTTTGTGGTATGTGGACAAGAGGTTTTGTGTTGTGTTGCAGGTGGAAGATTGAGGTGTATAATACAGGTTGTGTTGTTTAGTTGGTTTGGCTGCATAGAGCAGACACTGCATTTTGTTGCTGAAGTTGAATAGTTGTGGGGAAATTTAGTCGCTTGATCTGCTATTCTCTCAGCCTTAAATGTTTGCTGTTGCTTTTTGCGCAAGGTGTAAGCGCCAAGTGGTGCTGTGGAAAAGCATACTTTTCTTTTCCATACTGTGGCTGGCAGGCAGTCTGTTGCTTAGATTCCCATTCTTAAACACCTATAAAAACACAGCAGGTTTTTTGCATTAGCATCCACTGCATCACTATTAAATATAAAATGAATAAATATAAATAAACGGTTTTGACCACCTTTTCTCTTGCCTCTGAAGTTTATAGTGAAGGAGCCTACTTTCAGAAAATCCTCTCCACGTGCACTTTGGTCATCATGAGGGAAGACTACCAGGCAGCGGTGGAAAATTGAACTTTGAACACTATTGTCCCCGTTGGTGCATGAAAAAGCCAACAGTGCAGAAGAGGAAGAAAGGCCAAGGTAAGGAACATCTTCTCCATTACAACTAACATGAACAGAAACAGTGCCATGAAGCAGCAGCATCTATATCCAGCAGGAACAGGGGAGCATTCCAGAGCAGCAGTGAGGTCTGTGGAAGGGTGACGGTTGGTTGTTGGGTTTTTTCCCCCTCTTTGGGGGTGCTTGGTGCCTGTATTAGTCAATGTACCTGTATTAGTAGACATACAGACTTTTCCCTTAAAAATGATAGTTGTATGGGAATCAAAGAGGCTGTCAGACTAAATGAAACGTTTAAGGAGTAAATTTACCAATCTCATACCCTCAGTGATGTTACACACCTTAGTGGGGTTTTAAACCCAGGGCTACTAACTCATTTCCTTCATTTTTTCCACTACAGCACAATTTCCCTTAGAAATGAAGGATTTTAATTGTATACTACAATTTCTCTTAGAAATGAAGGATTTTAATTGTATACTTCAACATTGGATTTTAAGACTTTTGAGTCTCCCCTGGTACTTTTTTAGGATAATCACAGATTAAAACAGTTTAAATAAATTAATAAATCAACCAACAAGCAAGGGAGTCTTTCAGTCAGACTTCAAAGAACAGGTGCATTTGTAGAAATTGATTCTGTAATATTGCCTTTGCAGGAGCATCTCTGAAATGAGGAAGAACCTTCTGCATCCTCATAGGAACAAGGGAAGTACTTCAAGGAGTGCATAAGGAAGTGGAGGTCAAAATTTCAGTATACGTATTGGCGTATTAATAAAAGAAGGTGTGTTGTTGTGGTTTCTATCCCTTACTTTAATCTGCATGCTTTCCACACTAACCTTTTCCATAGGAGGATGGGGCAATTTTGATGAGGAAAGAGGAAGACTTCATTTTTTTGAGATGGTTTGACAAAGTTGTCTAAAATAATAGTTTTGTTACATTTGATAATTTACTCAAGAAACCCTTACTTGAAAAGACTAACATGGCTGGCTACTCTCCCCGAAACCTTCTTTTTGGACATCGAGAGGGAATATGACTGGGCAGTGGCGGCAGAGCATGGCTTTCCCACAGCATCACCCCCGTTGGTGCACGAAGAAGCCCAAGTGAGGACGAGGAGGAAAAGCCAAGAGAGAAGCGGGCCAGACAAAGGGAAGCAGTGCCAAGGAGCAGCCGTCTTTCCATTCAGTAGAAAAGGAACATGCCCTCAAGTAGTCATCAGGTCTGTGAGGGGATATTTTTGCTTTTGTGGGTGCTCTCTGCCTGCATTAAGCATACTGAATTAGTCTTTGGCCGTTAGTAGAAATGGGGACTTTATCAATGTTTATGTCTCAGCAGGGATTACACTACCCAATAGAGTGCACTGGATATCTTTGGAAGTAATAGTAATAATAACAAAACAACAGCATTATTATTATTATTATTATTATTATTATTATTATTATTATTATTATTATTATTATTATTATTATTATTATTATTATCCTCCACACAGCTAACAACACTGGATTTTGTAATACAAATCACCCTGAGACCTTTGGGTAGTGGGTGGCATATAAGTTGTACAGTAACCCCACACCGATTGTGGGGGTTAGGGACCCACCCCACCCACGATGCATGAAAATCCGCGATATGCGGAAGCGGGCGGGGGGGCAAGGGGCGTGCGATCGGACAAAGGCGCTTCGCCGTGGAGCCCAGCGCTCGGGCTCCGCGGCCGGAAGCACCCTTGCAATCGCGCACCGCTTGCTCCGACCTGGGAGGTCAGGGCGGGCGGTGCGTGATTGGACAAAGGCGCTTCCCGCCGCGGAGACCAGCGCTCGGGCTCCGCAGCCGAAGCGCCTTTGCAATTGTGTGCCACATGTTCCGACCTGGGAGGTCGGGGCGGGCGGTGCGCAATTGGATAAAGGCGCTTCGGCTGGGGAGCCCAGCGCTGGGGCTCCACAGCCCGAAGCATCCTAGGAGGTGCGGGCGGGCGGTGTGCAATCCCCCCTCCCTCAAGCCCTTTCCTGGTACTGTGGTCCCACGATATAGCGGGACTGCGGGACCGGAACCGCTAAAGGGCGGGGGACCACTCGATAAATAAATATAAATAGTCAAACGCTTCTCAAGCATTTAGGACTATGTGATGTATTGGCGAATTATGCAAGCAGATCCCAGTAAGGCGGCTTTATGCAGCTGACTGATGATGATTTTGTCAACTGCAATTTCTTCTAAATATTTGCTTAGCTCTTTAGGCACCGCACCCAGCGTGCCAATTACCACTGGGACCACAGTTTATGCCAGTCTCTGAAGTTCAATTTTCCATGATGATGATGATGATGATGATGATGATGATGATGATGATGATGATGATGATGATGATGTGTTGCACTCTTTGTTAGGAGAAAGGTTGCCAATTTTAAAAAAATACATTAATAAATTCCTGATCTTTGAACCACGAATGTGGAAGAGAACTTATGGAGGAGACTGAACAGAAGAAGCGTATTCTTACGAAGCAATCCTACAAAACTAAATATTTGTCTTCCCTTTCAGGAGCATCTTTGAGAAGAGATGGAGCCATTTGCAGCTTCTTTGCAACACTGCAAGTTGTTCTGTGCAACTGTGTGGATGGGGACAAGTGTGGTGTAGTTAGGATTTCTGTATCAGTGTTAGTAAAGGAAGATGTGTTGTGTTTTCTTTCCACACACCCGCCACAAACCTGGATCCATATTGTGGTTTTGATTATTATTAGTGGTTTAAATAAAAAATCAAACTGGCCCATAATCAGACTGACCTACTTTGCTTTCTTTGACAGTGGAGTGAAAGAGTTCTTAGTTGGAGTCTGGGTCCTCTCGCCCCGCCTTTTCTGGGAAGTGCTGCCATGGTGATGAGGTAGCATCTTGGTAGCCTTTCCTGGTCCTCCAACAAGAATTCCTGGAGGGGACTTCTTGGGAAGCAGGTTCTTGTACATTAGGCTCCTGCCATCTGGTCCTCCATGCTTTCTGATGAGAATTCCTAGAGGGTGCTCCTTTGCAGGGCAGGGGCAGGTTCTATATAAGGCTCCTGCCATTTAGTCCTCTGGCCTGTTTCTCCCTCAAAAGGCTTGCACTGTTTCAGAAGCCTCGCCTGTGTGCCCCTGCGCCCATACTCCGCCAGGTAACGAGGCAGGGATCAGGGTTGGGCAAGCTAGCAAGAGCATTCTCCCGTCCTGCCGTGTGGTTCGGTCACGGGCTCCTTCCCCTTCGCCCCCCTCCTGCCCTTCTCATTGTCCCCTAGTTCCCTAGGAAAGGAGACCCATTGAGGCGGAAAACGCGGTCCTGGTTGTTCTCAACGCCCTTGGGCATGTACAGAGTGCCAGCCATGGTTCCCCACTCTGCCCTTGTAATTGCTGCAAATCGTAAAGGTATGCGAGAGGATTAAAATGACAATTAAAACAAGCAGTCCTATTATTTTCCAGAGGCTCTGGGCATCCACTTCAGGTTTCTTCTCTTTCAGTTTCCTTCCTTTCTAAATATTTTTGTCTGGCCCGAAGGAGGGAGGGAGCAGCATTGAGAGGAAGGATGCAGTTTCAGTGAGGGTCAAGAAGCGGGTAGTACTCTCTTGCCTGGTACCATGTTCTTATTGACAGAGGAGACCTTTATTCTTTTCTCTGTTTATGCCACCTGGAAACATCCTTGTCTCTTTATTTTATCTACCCAAGTAGTTTAAGAAGCAGTGGGGTACAATCAGTACGGTTACAGGAATTTCAGGCATTGTGAATGAAAGCTCCTGTTTTTAAAAACCCAGATCATAATTGTATGTTTTAAGTAAATGCAATTCAGTTTATTCATATTTTTACCCTGTTATTTTGCTTACATGACCAGAAGAGGGAGAAGAGGTTGTCATCAGATCAGTGCTCGTCGATTACTTGCGTTGCTACAGATCCGACATTTAAAGGGTTCAGTTTCCTTAGGTGTTTGTATTTTAAAGAGGTACATTAGCTTAGACACAACACTTCCTCATTGACGGTCTTCCTAGCCTTCGTAATGGGCAGCTTTCGCATGAGAAAAAAGAAGCCTTTTTTTCCGAATATAAGAAGTGTGCAGGAGTGTAAGGAGCTCCTGTCATGACTGTTCCTTGGCCTGGCTCAGCACTGGAGGTGACTTTGTTCCCAGGGCTCCCACAGGATGACACCCTTCCCAGCACTGCACTCTGCCTGTGTGTGTGTCCTTGGCTGCTCTTTTAGTGTGGGTGTGTGCTGTGTCAAACCCAGGTGGCCTTTCATGAGTGGAAGGGCATCAAAGAAGCAGACAAGTAAATGGGCATCAGCCACTGGGCTAGGAGCAAAGAGGCCTGTGTTATCTTCAAGGCAGAAAGTACAGGCACTTTGAAGACAGAGACTTTATTTATCCCGCACTTCTCCAAGGTTTCACTTTCCAATCTGGAAAGGGAAGAGTAAAATTTTTATTCCTAATTATTTTAAACCATCTGTGACGATCTCCCTTTCACATAGTCAATTTCAGAGAAACTTTATTTCGAATCCCAGACATAAATTGTGATGACACATCCAGACATTGACTTCTGGGATGGCAAATGGTAAAGCTGGCCACCTTTTATTCAGAGGAGAATGACACACCTTTTACACTCCTTCCTCTTCCTTGGGACTGACTCTGCCTTATATAATATCTGTCCTAATGGCTGCTCTTTATTGAGAAGATAATAACTATAACAATATCTGAGGATGGTTTTCCTTTTCCTTTAACATATATGGAAGGGATTTAATCAACTCCACAAGCCTCCCTGTCTTAAATAGCATCAGCCAACTGGGCTAGCCCTCAAAGAGGCCTGACAGAACTCTCAGAGAAAGCCAGGTGCCTGGCCCAGCACTCATTCTCAACTTAACTTAACTCACTGAACTGCATATCTCCACCCTTTTCCATATCCTCACCATTCCCGCCCTCCTGCTGGGACCCATGATGATTTGTAAATTCAATGTGTCTCCTGTCTGCAGGGTTTGTCAAACCATCCTAAAAGATAAAGTTAATAGTCACATCAAAGAGAAGGCACTGGTGAAGAAGAGCCAAAATGGGTTTTGCAAAGGAAAATGATGCCTTACTGATCTGTTGCAATTTTTTGAGACCATGAATAAGGGAGCTGCAGTTGACATTGTTGGTCTGGACTTTTCAGAAGGCTTTGGACAAGGTTCCACACCAGAGGGTCTTGAATAAACTTGCTAGTCACGGAATAAAGGGACGGGTCTTGTCCCAGATCAGCAACCGGCTAAGGGACAGGAAACAGAGGGTAGCACTAAATGAACATGTGTTCAAGCGGAGGGAGGTAAAGAGTGGGGTCCCCAAAGTTCAGTACTGGGAGCCCTGCTTTAAATTTATTAAGAAACAATCTAAAGCAGGAGCAAATAGCAAGGTAGTCAGATTTGCTGAGAACACTAAATTATACAGGGCTGTAAAAAAAGAGATTGCGAGGAGCTCCAGAGGGATTTCTCGACGCAGGGGGAGCGGGCAAACCAGTGGCAAATGAGCTTCAACACCAGTAATTGCAGAGCGATGCACATCTGGGCAAAAAAAAGCCAATTACTGTACATATTTCCATGATGTCATTACAAGATCTGGTCCCTAGAGGGAGCCAGAGACTATGCTATGCATAATATTCAATATTATAATAGCATAGCAAAATGTTCAGCTTATATATTGCCCCATAGCACTTAAAGCACTCTTGGGGCACTTTACAGTTTATTTTTGGAGGCTACACCTTGCCCCCCACCTCCGCAAGCTGGGTATTCATTTTACCGACCCCAGAAGGATGGAAGTCTGAGTGAACCTTGAGATGGCTCCCTGGGATTGAACCCCAGCTTGTGTGCACAGTTATGGCTGCAGTTACAGCAATTTAACCAATGAGCCACTAGGCTCTGAAGGTCTTAAGAGCCTCTCCTTCATGAATACCAAAAACCTAGTTCCAAAGGAAACCTTTCCGGTCTGTAAGGTGGGGCAAGGCTCTTCTAAAGCTGGATTTCATTCCTCATGGCTACTGCTGAATTCAGCATACTGTTTTTTTTTCGAGACATCCCTGCCAACGCCCTCCATAAGGAGGCTTTCTAGGAATCCTGAGGTCCCTTTTTCTTTTCCACACCCTGCCTACTACCAACCAGCTTTTCTGACCATGCAACACCCTTCATCCTCAGAGCAACTTTGTCAAAGCAGGAGGCCTCAAACCGTCATCATTTCAGGCTGCCAGTGCTCCAGCTTTCTGTTCTGCTTTCCTATCTCGGATAGCTTAAGAGAGGTGGTTGGGTTTGTCCGTCTCTTGATAACAAAAGGGAACCAAACCCGCATTCTTCTCATTACCAATAACAGTGATCACTATTAAGTCCTCGTCCTTCCAATTTAAAATGTAGCCCTTCCTGTAACCTGCTCCGTATAACCTTCACAGGAGAATGAAGTATCCTTGCCAATTACTGCAAGATAGCTTTATAAACTCGTTTCCTCCACGTATATTTGAGCAGGGAGGGAGAAATCATACGAGAAAAGGTTCACCTTCCTTTGAGCAATGTCACTTAAAGATGTTGACCGTCCAGGGGAGATGCTGGTGCCGCAACACGTCTTGGAATGAAAATCAGGTGTGCTGCCTTGTGGGCACCTGGATTGTTTGGGCCTACGTCACTGCCGCAGTTCTGACAGAAAAAGTAATTTTGATGTTTCTAAGTCCCCGCACCCCTCTGACATGTACAATTTGTCTGCTCATCCCTCAGGACCAAAGAATAAATGGAGGGCAACTTTATTATCTTCTAAATGAGATGTAAAACCAAGGTCTTGACCACCGGTGATCATTATAAATCCCATGGCACCGACTGTGAAATGGAACAAGGCCATTAGCCCTAATGCCTTGGCCAACTTCCAGTTTGGGTAATTATAATTATATTCCATCTCTCTCTCTCTCTCTCTCTCTCTCTCTCTCTCTCTCTCTCTCTCTCTCTCCCGGCCTTCTTCCTTTTTGAAAAGAGATGATTTCCACCTCACCACTATCACCACTTCCACCTCCAGTCTTTAGGATGCCTTCATGCTGCCCGCCGTCCGCCCCGCTAATGGGCTTTCAATTAGCTTGGCTCCTTTCCATCGGGAATAAGAGAGGGCTTCACCCAGACCCCCCAAGGACTTCTGTCTGAGGCCTCAGCCTGCGATGTGGCTGTGAAGAAATGTCCCTGTTACACTGTTGACAAACATAACTTGATCTATTGAGCCTGGCATCACATCATCTCCGTTGTTGATGCCAGCTCTAACGCAATTGTTCCCAACCTTGTGTCACCCGAGGGGTTCTTGGACTGCAATTCCCAGGAGCCTTTGCCAGCAGCTGTGTTGCCCATGGCTTCTGGGCATTGCAGTCCAAGAATACTAGTCTGGGAATGACGGCTGATGTCAGGCACGGTTGGGAACCATGGCGGTAACTCACCAGGCAAGAGTAGGAGCAACTGATACTCTGACCCATTGTGCTGAGAGATGTGGGACAAACCACCCCATCATCCCCCAGCCTCTTTCTGTCCCTAATGAAGCATCAGGGAAATACCAAATGAGATGAATATCTCCAGCTTTTTTCCTATTATCTTTAAGTGGATGGCTTGTCTATGGAACTCCCCTTATGCCAGAGAATAATTGTTCCTTCCAATGGTGATGAATGGCTTGCGTGAGCTCCTTGGAGTTTTCTTTAGAAATTAGGAAAAGTACACACAGTCTTCCCCTACCCCCCCCAAAAAAAAAACCTCATAGTTGGCAAGAGAGTCTGTTACACAATAGCAGGATGGAGAGGCCGTGCAAGCAACCCCTTTTTTTCTGGGAAGATCCTGCCTCATTTGCAAGGCTTCCTTCCGCTTATATGCTCCACAGGGCAGAGTAAAGCTCCTTTCTTCACAAATTAAATGCAATCAAGCTAAGCAGTGAGGAAGAAATGACGGATGGGTGGTATTGCTGTGACAAACACATCTCTTATGACCCCACTTATCTCAATGACATAAGAGGACTAGGGAGCCTGGATGGAGAATAAATGCAAATAGAAGCATCGCGTACTGTGCCGGAGAGTAATGGAGCCAGGCGATGGGCCTAGCGTAACATGATTTTTCATCATGGCGATGTGGGGTGGATCCCCCTCCCCTCATGGTGTGTGAAGCTTAAAGAATCAGAGCTGGGGAATGAGAAGAAAATGGAGGGAAGGGGTAGCTGTTTGTTTCCTGCAATGTTCTGCTTTGGAAAATGGGTCTTTGCTGCAAGCCAGCAATGGTGCAATGCTGCCTTCGTTTATTTATTAGTTACAAAGTGCTTGAGGTTATGGTTTCCCTGATTCCAAAGGGGCTTACAACATGTGACTGAGCACAAGAGTGTCCAGGAGCGATACTTCACATACCTCTCGCTGCGCGTCATGGCCCCTTCTCTGTGCGATTCGATGGAACAGAACCGCACGGCCTTGTGGGGTGGCTCTGAAGTCGCCCTGACCATGCCCCCTGAAGTGAGCTCCAATCGGGCTGAGGGACTCCCTTCCTGGAGCTCGGGAATTGTTTGATGCGCTTCTCGATCTGCACCCAATGCGACGTTCGGTTCCTAAGAACCCGGATCAAAAATATAATTTGTACCTTTTTAAAAAAAAAGGCATACGTGGTCGAAACACCGATGTGCCGATGCATCGAAATAACTGTTATGTTACTTCCTCAATTGCAGCACTTTTTTCACCCTTTCCAACATTTTCCTACACTAATTCCATTGTTAACTAACCCCCGGGTTGTGTGCTTAAATTTCCGCCAGGTGGCTCTGTTCCTGCCCCCCCCAAAAGGTGGTGGCATGTCTCCTTTTAAATACTCCATGCGGTGGCGATGTTCTGCATGTTACTTCCTTTTAAATAGGTTTTGCCCCCTTTTCCCCCGCCATCTGATGTTGCTTCCGCCAGTGCTGGGTTACAGAATGAAAAATAAAACAGATGCATAAATGGCTGCCTTGTACCAGCCGAGGCATGCAATTGTTTTCGATTCAGTGCTATGCTTTCCAAACCTTTAAAGCAAACCAGGCAGGGATGATCGATACATCGATACGCCATTGTCATTCAAGACCACCGTGACAGCTGAGCTGAGACTGAGGGGACAGAACACAACTGACCCCCCTCCCTTTCACACCATCTTCAAAAAAATATTTTTTTTTTTACGCAGGGATGATCAGGCTTACGGTCCCCTCCCCTGGTTGTCGCTACGTTACTGCCTGCCTGCTGCCAGCCCCAAACACCGGCACTGATTCAATCCATTGACAGTAATGCCCTCTGCCCATGCACAGAGTGCTCTCCAATGAAACACCACCCTTTCTCCCCCCCCGCTTCCAAAGTGTTACTTGACGGGAAAGCCTCTGTTGCCAAAAGAGGGGACTACCTCCGCGGGCTGAGACTGAGGGGATAGAACACAACTGACCCTCCTCCCTTTCACGCCTTCTGCAAAATAACCTTTTTTTTTAACGCAGGAATGATCAGGCTTGCGGTTTCCCCCCGGTTGTCCCTACGTTACTGCCCACCTGCTGCCAGCCCCAAACACCGGCACTGATTCAATCCATTGACAGTAATGCCCTCTGCCCATGCACAGAGTGTTAATGGAATGGCCCCAGCCTGCCGCCCACACACAGATACAATCTCAGCCAGGGTTGTTTTCCACAGATAGAACTAAAAGGTTAGAGTACTTGGCTGCCTCCAATACTCTTTCTTATTTGGCCATTGAAAAACATAAAAGGTGAATGACAACTGTGCTACTCCCCACAATGGTACTTATTGACCTGTTATTTGACTCTATAAAGACTTGCTCCTTCTGGTTTTTTAAGCCTGTTTACTAAATTAAAGGAATACATGTCTCCTCTTCCACAGGGGCTTTCTGGCTGAGAGGTGGCCTCAGTCACAGAACCGACCCTTTCTTAAGATGCTCAATGCCCCTGAGGAACAGCAGGAGGTGGAGAAGCAGGCCCCGGAGGAGGAGGAACTGCTGGAAGATGAACCCGCAGTTGGGGAACAGGCGGGCCAAGAGCCGCCTCAGGAAGAAGCAGCAGGTAGTTAGTTCCTAACAAAGCAGAAATCTACCCATTTCAAAGTATCTCAAAATCCGTTTCCATGCTGCGACAGTTTTAATGCATGATGTTACATTGTGCTTCATATTCTTTACATACACAGCAGAAGAGGCACCACCCGTAGACATCATGCAGCAGGCTGTTTTACGGGCTGAAATGGAAAACTGGGTGGCGGTGGTTCAAGACCTTGCCCAGAGAGGTATGCTCCCTTATTAAAGTTATGTTTAGTCACTGTTTCCCAATGTTTAAAGGGCGGAACTCCCTGAATCATAGCATGCTTCTGAAAAGGAAGTTAATGGAACAGTTACCACTGCAGATGCAGTGCATGGTTATCGCCCCCATGAAGTTGATATTTTAATTACTGAACCCAGATACAATGGTTCCAATGTAGTGGTAAACAGGAACAGGAACATGTTAAATGAGGGAGGGAAGTGCACTAATGATTCAGTTAGAATGCCGAGAACCTCATGTGCCTTCATATATAGCATGCTGGAAATCCTTTCCCTTAAAATTTGGGCAGTAAAGGCACTAACAGAACCCTTTCCTCTGCCTGATCCCACAGTGGCTGCAATTGAGGAGATTCTCCGAGGCGGCAGAGGACGACATGTCCGAAGAAGAAGACGCCGTTAAGGGAAAGACATTAACATGGACAGTTAAATATATTTGAAAATGTTTTGCACTACACTTACTGCCCTGTTTTAATGGCAGTTGTTACGTTTTTAGGGGGAGAAGTTTCCCCATATAAATATTTATATTGCTTGCTAGGTTAACTATTTCTTCCCTTTCTGGTCCAAAAGGAAACTTTTTATAAGGAGAAGAAGCACTTTTTGCAGTAAAAAATAGTTTATTACAAACCATGTCTGTTATTATTTATCTCTACAACCGGAATACTAGCCAACAATAACAACAACTAGCACTTGCTTTGTATCACACATAAGGCATGTGGCATGTTATTTACAATCGGTAATGCCTACTAGGGAAAGAAGATTTTTTTCTTCTTACGAATCCTTTTAACTGGTGTGGCAGTTACTTTCTCCTGTGGAGCTACTTCTTCCTCCTCCTTTATCATTAAATATGGAGACTGGGAGGAGGAGGACTCACCTACTGGTCATAATGCGCCTACACTCCTGACAGGTATTGGAATTCGTGAGGCAGTCCGTTTGCCTGCTCTAACTCCAGTTGGGGTGCTGTGGGCAAAAGATTTCCAGTCCTTACTAGTTTGAGATATGGGCTCCTTATCAAGAAGGAACTGAGAGCAATCCTCATCCAAGTCAGTGTCAGTTTCGTTATCACAACTAGTTAAGTTACCAGAAAAAAGGTTATTTTCAGTTCCTTTTTTGAGAGGACCATTTTCAAAGTCAACATCAGTAAATTGCTTTTGGAACCTATTTTCAGCTGCAGGTCCATCGAAACCCTTACGAATAGCACTGGATTCTGGGATCTGATGTCCAAAGTATAATGGAATGCTTGAAGAGACGTATGACCGCGTTGTAGATTCCTTCTTACATGTACCTCCCCCATTGGCTTTACACCCTGGGCCGGGGCATGTCCTTAGTGATGATAATTAGAGGGGGGAGGTGGAAGTTGCCAAAAGGAAATGATGAGTCATCAGTGCTGGGTTTCTCAGTTTCATTTCACCGCCTCTCCTTACCTACATAGTATGTTGGAAATGTGCTTAGGGCCAACAGTACCATTATGTGTGAGCATTATAAATATTTTTTGCTATGTAACTGGTACGTTTAGCTTATCTGCCCAGAAATCAACTAGTAATAAATTTGCACCACAGAGCTACACACAGCTAGGATAGTGGAGGATGGTCACGGTAAAGCGAGGGGGGAGTAAGCAACCTTCATTCCATTAGTAATGTATCCCTTTACAGCTTGTTTTACATAGCATGTGGTCAGCTAATTCTAAGGGGCCAACGTTTGCCTCTTGCGAATAAAAAACAAGTGTTCCTTTGAAGCCTTGCAGGACTATTTCAGCAACAGAATACGTCACATAAGAGGACTACTGGTCAAAAAAAAAAAAAAACTGCTAGGACTAGGGGGAAGGGGGAGGGTTTTTGAAGGGGTGATACGTAGCCCTGTGATGGAGACCTCATTGCTATTTCAGTAGTACAAATAATTCAATTAACAAAGGCATATTTTACATCACATTACTACTAATGCTGATTATATGTAGAACTATATATATATTGCGGATTCTCTTTTATTAAAAGCAGTAAGCAGAAAGGAGGAGCAAGTTAATATCTAAGTATACCGTAGTTAATGAACCAAACTTCCCATCTGTTCTGATACTGCGAAAGTTGGGAATCAGTAGTCCCCAAGTAGGAGGGAGCAAAAACCAGTGCTGTGCGGTGTGAAGTGCGAATATCGATCTATCGATATTCCGACGGTTGAAATAAATATATTTAGAAATGTTACTTGAGGATTCTATTTTTGCTTACCTGTGTCTGCCGCGGACTCACTCTCAGTAGTCCTGAGTGGATGAATAGATGTGTCAGTTCTGAATATCTGGGCCAAATCGTCAAACCAGATAAATTTGGATCTCCCAGAGCCGGAGGAGTTGTTCTGAATCACCGCCTGTTTATAAAGTTTCCTAAGCGATTTGGTCTTTGTCCTACATTCCTCAGTGGTTCTTTTGAACCCAAGTTCGAGCAACTCAGATGAAATCACCTCGAAAATCTCAATATTTCTCTTGAGGGAGGACAAAGCATATCTAATCTCGGCTTCGCCCCATACTTTTATGAGTGCAGCAGTCTCCACGTTTCCCAATATTACCCCCCTCTTTATTTTCGAAGAAGGCAAGATACCCTGACTACCCTCAGAGCTCTCGTCATTCTCCATGTTCTCTATAAAATGGTGGCAGCAATCGATTCCTCAGAAAATTCACCCTGCAGTGGAAGGTGTTAGAGAAGTAATAGGTGGCTTCCTGTTTTTACAATTAGCCTGGCCATTCATCTGCATTACAAATAGAAGGTGAGATGTCTCCTAGGAAATAGTTTTCTTTGGTTGGGGTGGGGAGCAGAACTGCAAACCCCTTACTTCCAGCAGGCAAGTGTTACTTTTCGTTAGTAGGATCAGTTACCAATTCATTCAAACGGTTGCCGCTGCATCACCCAGAAACCAAATTTATTCTTGCAGTTCATGGTATTTATTCATGGCAGTTCATTTATACCGGCAGTTCATGGTAACTTGGACCAGGGAACCAATTGTGTGGTTTTCTTAACAGTATTAGTATTAAGCAGACATCTCGGAGTAATATGGCTTGGAAATGAGGGGACTGCTGTGAAAACCTGTACACATTTCATTTGTAACAAATTTGAAAGAGAAATGGATCTTTGGGTAAGGAAGGCTTATTTATTCAATGTTACATGCGCATCTTAGGACATCTAACCTTGAAGATTGTTGAAAAGCAGAATTTGTTCATTAGGTCTGATTGAAGGACAACGTGGTTCCAAATGTTTTCCAGGAGGCAGCTCAGAGTAAACACGTACCCGAAAGTTGAAATCAGTAACGTGCTGATTTGGATGAATGGAAAGGTTTTTGGAAAGGGCCACCTTTAACTTAGGTTTGGCATATGGTTTGAACAAGCTCCGGGCCACTTTTGCACAGTTGAGCCCTCCCGGAGCCAGCACTTTGGGGCGGGCCGCAAATTCGACACGGGTGATCCACTGCCGGTAGACTGGATGGGGGTTGGTGGGGGAGGTGGGGAAGGCAAGCGGGGGGTGGATGAGTCCTGGAGGAGGTGCAAAGTCTCCCTGTGTCGGTCTCTTGGCATCAGAGATGGCGGAGGATGCTTCTCACTCAACTGGAATTAAGGAAAGAGCCTGGTTCCCTTTTCCCCAGTTTAGCCTCACAAACGTGCCACAGGCAGCAACATGTTTTGGGGCGGACTGGTGCAAAGGGGCTTGCTCAGCAGCTGCCCGGGCCTGTGCCTCCTCCCCCCTTTCTTGCACCTGGGGCATCCCTTTAGTGCAGTGGTTCTCCATCTGTGGGTGCCCAGATGCTCCTGGACTGCATTTCCCGGAAGGCACCACCACTACTCGCTGTGCTGGAAGGGGTTTCTGGGAGTTGCAGTCCATGAGCATCTGGGGACCCACAGATGGAGAACCACTGCTGAAGTGCCGCTTCTGGGGGAAGCATTTTCCCCCTTTTTTAAACTTTCCTTTCTGTTCCTTTCCCTTTTTTAAATAAAACCTCTCCTTTATTTCTCTGGGCTCCCCCCCCCCGCACCAACCCGCCTGCTTTCAACCCCAAAAAGGCAGTGGACCATACACCCTTAAAGAAAATGATTATTACCCACCTCAGAACCCCCCCTTGGGCTGGGGGGGTAAGAGAGAGTGTGGTTTGTGTGTGTGTGTGTGTGTGTGTGTGTGTTTGTGTGTATGTATAGGGTAAAGGCTTTAAAGGCAGGCTTCTTGTGAACTGGCTGAAAAATGAGAAGAAGAAACAGGGGGAGGCAGGGATTCCTTTGGGGTTGCGGAGGAGATGCCAGACGCCTCCAGGGAACTCAAAGCCCTTGTTTATGCTCTGTTATGGCCATTGGCATTTATTGCAGTATCAACCAGGCTCCTATACTGTATAAAGTGATATGTTGTAGTGCACTCACCGAAACAGTATTATCGAAGTTTGTGACAACAAACTTCAACCAGTACTGGAGTGCTGGGTTCTACTGCAAGCAAGCCAATTGTGGTGTAAAGAAAAACACATTGGCATATGTAGAACAGGTTTATTAACACCCAGGTAACGTTACTGAAGAAAGGCCTAGAGTGATTTCCCTCAAATATTATTATACGATTATATTCAATGTCTTTCAGCAAGTCAACTTGTTAATAATGCCATAACTGTATTAAACTCATATCAGTAAGAACTTGTAACAGAAGCAGAATGAAACAGAAGCAGAATGGCTATATTATCAGAAGCATGGCATTAACATAGCACTGCTACTGACCCTATCACAACATTAAAAGTCAATGGATTGCGCAATTCAGTGATGCGGGTAGCTGTTGCACATGTATTCAAAATAGAAATTTAGAAGGAAATGATATGAATAAACACTCTAAGAACTTTTCTTTACTTGGGTAAACAGATATTCAGATAATGCGGTTCGTACCGCCTCTGCCTCACTTCTGTCTGTGGTTCCCCTGTTTGTATCAGAATCCGCAATGTCAATTATGCAGGCACCTGGTGAATGTAATTGCATGTCATCCTCAGGTATATAGTGTTTCTTCTTCTCACAAATGTTATGCAGAATTACAGCTGATGCAATTATGGAGTTCACATTCTGAATGTGTACTTCCATCCTGACTAGACATGGGCACGACTCGGCGAAATCCTCGTTTCTGTTTCCATTCCTCGTTTCCGTTACGTAACGAAACGAAGAACGACAATTACTCCGCCAGAACTCAAACTCGAACCGACTAAAGAAAAATTGGGTCTGATTTGTCATGGTTGTTCCTGGCAGCATCGCAGTGATCGCGCGATGCCAAGCGGCTCAGGAAAAAAGTTTTAAAAATAAAAAAACCCCAATTCCCGGCCAAAAAAGCAGGCGAAAATATGTCTGCCTGAGGGCACCTACCAGAGGGGTGGTTTCTGGGGGGGGGTCCTCCAGCCTCCCCCCCTCTCCTCTCTTGGGCTGCGCATCCTCGTCGTCTCGCCAACTCGCCAAGCGGCGCGGCTCAGGAAAAAAGTTTTAAAAATTAAAAAAAAAAAAACCGATTCCCGGCCAAAAAAGCAGGCGAAAATATGCCTGCCTGAGTGAGGGCACCTACCAGAGGGGTGGTTTCTGGGGGGGTCCCCGGCCTCTCCCCCCTCTCCTCTCCTGGGCTGCGCATCCTCGTCGTCTCGCCAACTCGCCATGCCATGCGGTGCGGGTGGGGGATCCAAAATGGGGCGACTGCAAGCAATATTTATTTATTTTGAAATCGTGGTGGTCCAAAAACACACCAAAGCACCACAGAAACATGCGAAAATAGCTATTTTAAAACAGCCTGAATTTTTACAGTAGCAGCAGTGGGTTTTTCTTGCAACAAAACATCTCCATTGATTTTATTTTATTTTATTTTTATTTTTATTTTTTTTACACCTGCGCAATGATGGGCTGGCCATGGGAGTGGACCATGCAAATTTTTGGAGCCATTCCACCAATTGCATGGCCACTTGACCAGGTTTTGACCGAGACTTCTGGGATGTGCCTGTCGGGCATAAAAAGCCCACTAACCGTAGCCCAAACCCAAACCCTAACCCTAACCCTAACCCATACGCCAGTACACTGTCCTTCTTAGTGGGTCAGAGAGGCACCCAGAGGTGCACCCCACGAACTCACCCTAACCTTACCTGTAACAACCTTAAGCCTAGCCCTTGCGCTAACCCCCCTAACCCTAAGCCAAATCTGTACTCGCATTGCACTCACGCAAGCACAGTTCCCTTCTTGGTGAACCACAGAGCGCTGAGACTGAGGAGGAGCCTTCCCCCAGTGTGCGCACTGTGACATTGCAGTTAGCAGTGGGCCTGTGGTCAACAGAGAGAGGCACCCAAAAAAGAGGTGCCTCGAGTCTCAACTTGGTATGCATATCCAATTGGCTATGCATGCCATTTTGTACCGGGCCAGAGGAGGCACCCACCCCAGAGAGGTGCCTCCAGGATCCCGCTCCCCCCCAAACCAGTACTAACAACAGAGAGGTGCCTCCAGGAAAAACGAAACCAGTAAACGACAGACGACAAATTTTTGAAAATTTTTGCGAAAAATGGAAACGGGCCGGCTCCGACACACGACAACTCAAAAACGTCATTTTCCCTGGATGTGCCCATCTCTAATCCTGACAGACAACCTATGAAACCTAGCCTTTAGACCAGGGGTCCTCAAAGTTTTCAACCAGTGGGCTGGTCCATCACCACCCAGACACCACTGGGGGCCGGATCACAGTCCAAAAGCAGCTGTGGAGGCTGGCTTGCTCACAAAACAGGGGGTAGGTGGGGGTTGCAATTGGTCCCAGGGGCCAGATTCAGGACCTTGGGGGGCCGCATCCGGCCCTGGGGCCTTAGGTTGAGGACCCCTGCTTTAGACGGCCAAATGCTCTCTCAACAGTGTTTCTTGAATGATTAAAAACCTTATTGTAATGCCTCTCCTTGTCATTCCTTGGGACAGTGTACGGCTTCATGAGCCACTTGCACAGTGGGTAAGCGCCGTCTCCCAATATAATTGGAGGAATGGATACTCCAGCATAGTGGAACATTGGGTTTCCAGGTATAAGGCTGCCTTCCTCCATTTTTCTGAAAAGCAGTGAAGACCTAAAGACATGAGCATCATGATTCACACCTGAGTGTCCTGCTAGCATCGAGAAGAATATGCCGTCACCGTCGCATGCTGCTTGTAGGAGAACAGAATGAAAGGATTTCCTATTATAATATGCGGCCCCCTGCAATTTGGGCACGGTTATAGGAATATGCGTTCCGTCAATCGATTCGGTACAATGAGGGAAACCTAATATATTCATCTATGACGTCATCTGAAAGAAGAAGAAAAACAGCTGTTTGATCTGCTGAGAAATGTCCATGGTGGTTAATGTAAAACGCAATGAGTAGCAAAGGAAGGGACACGGTTTGGTATGGAGATGAAGAAGTGGTGGTGTGTAGAACAGGATAAGTATAATTAATTGAGGAGGGTGGTAGTACCCTTCATTAGGGGAAAGGTATGATAGGAATCAGCACTGTAAGGCATATGGTTACTGGAAGTCAAGGCTAACCACATCAATTTGTACATTGCATAGAACAGTAGCAGATCAAACATGGGCAAACAGCAGCTATGGTTTGGATCCTATGCTTACAAGGAAACACTACAGAAGCAATGTTGCCACACACCTTATTGAAGTCAGAAAAGCGAACCTCCTCCTTCAGAAGAATATGCTCCATCGCTAAGCAAACTTCAACCACGACGCTTGCAACTGTAGATGTTCCCTTCTGGAAAACAAGTGCAATGGTTCGGTAACAGGAGCGACTGGCCAAGAAGTAGACACCAATGGCCACACATTCTTCTACTGGAACTGCGGAACACATTACTGTGTCCTTCCGCATTAAACACGGCCTGAGCTTCTCTGCAATTTCGAACAGTGTTCGTCTGGTCATCTGGAAGTTTTCCAACCACTGCCTATCATCCCATAGCTGAAGGACCGTTTCGTGAAACCATTGAGAATGGCCAGGGTAGCACCAGCAAAGTTTTAGTCTTGGCGATGTGATTCTCCACTCTGCAACTGCCCAAAAAACAGTATACGAAAGCATCCTAGCAGCATTGAGTAATTCACTGTGGTCCTGGCCAGGTTTTCTTCCCCCGTGCTTCAGTAGCGCAGCACAGTTCAGTATTGTGTAAACGTTCTGGAGAACAGCACTCAGGAAGGGAGATTACCGAAGGTAATTTCTCTTGCGGCAAGGAGGACGCAAGGCAGGCATGGTGAAGACCAAGAAGTTTGAAGCGGAAGCGGATATCGGAATAGGGCGGAGATCTATGGGGGGTTTTTGATGTTTTGGAGGACCAAGGCATCAGTAGTGACATGCATGGCACAGGAAGCCATCTAGTGTCAGAAGGAGGGAATAACGGCTGATACTGCTTTGTCTATGAGAAATGCAATGAAAATGTCTCCAAATGAATAACAAATTCATTCAGTTAAATAAATGTGATTCCATGACGGATAACTATCGATGTATCAAAAATTTGAAAAAACAGAAGCTATACCGAAGGGGGGCACTCGAAAAATGAACTGATTTAATACCATCGTAACGCGGATGGAGGACGTGCAGTTATAGTACGCCCGGAGCCAACTAGCATGCCAGTGAGTACACAGAAACAAGGGTGGAACCAGCTTCAGGTCACATGACCTCGGCCGAATTCAAACCGGAGGCAAGTTAGGTTCGAATCGAGAAACTAGGTGAAGTAACCATCCAGGTCAAAGGAAGACACAATAAGCATTGTTTCCTTCTGCCCGGGTCAGATCTCATTGTGGAATGCTGAATCCAACGCTGGGCTACCCAGTTTAAGAGAGAAAGATGATGGAAGATGTTGAGAGGAAGTTGACCAAGATGGTCAAGGAGGCGGCAGCAACAGTGGTTCGACAGAGAGTCCCGGCTTCCTGACACACCACCTCCTTGCCATTTGGTGGCTACACAAGGTGGCGCTTCCTAGAGAGCTCAAAGGGTCAAAGGAGCTAAATGTATAGCCACCCAGCTAACTGGCATCATCCTTTCACTCCTTTCAGCAAAACCTGAACAGCTGTGGATTGGAGTTGCGCTCGCTCTGGAGTTCCTGCCTCAGGTGGACCATGTGGACTTACACAAACCCTCAATATGTGTGGTTTGACTTTGCCTGGTTCAAGGAGCCCACAGGACAATTTAGCAAACACCAGGGCCCAATGTTTTGTCAATAAGGATTCCTATCCTCCTATCCTAAAAATATCAAGTGCCTCCTGCACGTTGGGGTTTTGCCAGACACTCGATAGGTCGGGAGTCTCCTTCCAGCTGTATTATTGCTGCTTCTGAGCCCCTCTTAATGGACTTGAGCATCAATCATGGCATGCCGGTGGAAGGAATTGTTTGTTTTAGGCAACCATCCTTACATATTCCTGTGGAATATTACATTGGAATCACGTCTGTGCTCCTACGGAAGTAGGTCACCCGTCCGTTCTGTTTAGCAGCTATAACGCCACGTGTCACCTTGCATAAATCACGGGGTTGTTCATGTATCCATGAAGCCGGTGGAGAGAGTAAATGGCTCATTTGGGTAAAATGCCAAGAGTTGGGGTGAACTGTATTTCATGACATTTTAACCCACTTTTTGCTGCTGTTTCAGGGGTGGGCATGGGGCTGAGGGCATCATAAGACTGAGAGTTGATTGAAGAAAGGAGGAGGAAAACCAGGGGTTAGCAGCAGCTCAGAATAAAACCAAGACTAATCCAAGCCTGGCTTATTTATTATTGCACATACATCCTTAATCCAGTGGAGTGCTCTTATTTCAGGAGAAGCTGGTGGCTTGGATGTTTGTTTATTATTTATTTGATGTATATATTCTGGCTCGAAGGCTAGTCTGGGTTTTAGTCTGGACTTCATAGAACTACTCAAAGTGTTAATCTCCCCACACCCACCCACCGACCCAAATAGGTTCAGTCTCTATCCTAGCTCATCACTAGCAGAGCAGAGTCACTGACTCAGATACAACATCTGTGTATGTGCACCGTTTGTGTGTTCTGTGATGATGGGAAAGGGACATGTTTCTAAAGGCAAAATAACTGACTATTCCAAGCCATGACTGTCTGCTGCCCCATCTGTAGGCCAGATACATACACAAACACCTTGATAAAAACATGCTCCCCCACAACCCCCCAAATCATGCCGGGTGACTGATTGTATGTTTGTACAGTTCCTCCAAATGCCCAAATCTGTTAAATGCTTCCCCTTGCTATCCCCCCCCCCCAATAATTTGTGGAAACATTGGCCATGTAAGGGCTGGCATGCAACATGTGCCCAAAGAAAGGGGGAGGGGGCAGCACAGCTTTAGCACCTCACCTGACGTCAGGAATTCTGCCCGCTAATCTGCAATTAATTCCAGAGGAGCGGAACACACGGCCAAGTAATTAGGGATGAATTTGCTCAGCCCTGTTGGGAAGTATGGCTTACCTGGGTCGGATTGGCTCTTGACTCCATGGGCATCATGCCTTTGGCAACTATGTGTTGGCTTGTTTGAGTCACCAGGAGCCATCTGCTCTGAAATCTCCCTGTTGGGAGCAGACCAACTTTCTGATTATGGCCTGATAGCACGGTGAAGGAATAGATGAGTGCCCTGGGATGAAAACAGTTCCCTTCTCAAGGCCAACCAGGGATGTTTTAACCTCCTGAAGTGTTTTACCCTCCTGTGACTTCCAGGCTCACAATCTAGCATGGCCACTTGCTTGAGAGATCAGTGGAGCGGGTGTTTGAGGAACACCACCAGGACAACAATGAGTGGTAAAGAACATCACACCCGTGTGCGTGATAGTTCTTCCCATCTACTTGCAGTCTGGCAGCACCTCACATCTGAAACAGTGCTGTCTGGTGGGTTATGGGGATTGTAGTCCTGGAAATATTTCCCACTCCCACTCCCCAGGTCTAATCAGACAATGGCAGTGGTGTTATCCAAGGAGACAGAAATGCCCCCTCTTTTTTTCATACTGCAAATCTCAGAATTCCTCAGCTGGCATGGGAACATGAGTTCTGGAAGGTGGAGAGCCAAAGGAGGAGGTGTAGCTTTATATATTAAGGACATTTATACTGCTGAAGAAATACAAGATAAACAGCAGAGGAACCATGTTGAGAGTATTTGGGTGAAAATCAGGGGTGAAAAAACCAGGAGGGATGTCACTGTGGGGGTATATTATAGACCCCCAAGCCAGCCGGAAGAGTGGGATGATGCCTTCTTTGAGCAGATGGCCACACAGTCAAAAGGGAGAGATGTAGTACTAATGGGAGATTTTAACTATCCTGATATATGCTGGCAGTCCTACTCAGCTAAGAATGCAAGGTCTAACAAATTCCTTACTGCCCTTGCAGACAATTTCATGGTCCAGAAGGTAGAGGAGGCAACAAGAGGCAAAACCATTTTAGCTCTGGTCTTAACCAATAAGGAGGACCTTGTAAATGGGGTCTAAGTGGTGGGATCATTAGGTAAAAGTGACCATGCCCTCTTGGAATTTGTTATACAATTGGAAGGTGAAGTTAAGCATAGTCAGACAAGAATCCTGGACGTTAAGAAAGCCAATTTTTGTAAACTTGGGAAATTATTGGCTGTGATTCTATGGACCGACACACTGAAAGAGAAGGGAGTCCAAGATGAATGGGAGTTCCTTAAAAGCGAGATATTAAAGGCACAATTTAAAACTGTTCCAACAAGAAGAAAAAATGGGAGAGGTCTAAAAAAACCGCAATGGTTTACTAAAGAACTTTCAACTCAGCTAACTATAAAGAAAAACAAGTACAAGGAATGGAAAAGTGGGAAATGCACCAAAGAGAAATATAAGCAAACAGCTAATATATGCAGGGGGATGGTAAAAAAAAGCTAAAGCGCAAAACAAACTTAGACTTGCCAAAGAGATTAAAAGTAGCAAAAAGGGTTTCTTTAGTTATGTCCACAGCAAAAGGAAACATAAGGAAATGATAGGCTCTCTGTGTGGCGATAATCAGGGCCGGCGCGTCCATTAAAGCGAACTAGGCAGTTGCCTAGGGTGCCAAAATGGACAGGGGGCGCTGCCCAGCCGGCTGCCCCCCCGCCCCCACCCCCCCGCCCAACCCCCCTGCTGCCTCTGCCGCCCGACCCCCCTGCTGCTGCCGCCGCTGCCCAACCCCCCCTGCCGCTGCCGCTGCCGCTGCCGCCCCCCGCCCCTTGCCTAGGGCACGAAAAACCCTAGCGCCGGCCCTGGCGATAATAAGGAAAAGGCAGAACTACTCAACACTTTCTTTGCCTCCGGTTTCTCCAAAAAGGAAGAAAGAGATCTGCTGGGACAAAGAGTAGATGAGGTAGGATGGGAATTGCAACATAGAATAGGTAGAGAGCTAGTACTGGAACACCTGGAAGCATTAAATGAATTTAAGTCTCCAGGGCCAGATGAATTACACCCAAGGATATTAAAAGAACTGGCAGAAGTAATTTCGAACCATTGGCAATAATCTTTGAGAAGTCCTGGAGAACAGGGGAAGTCCCCATTGACTGGAGGAGGGCTAATGTTGTCCCCATCTTCAAAAAGGGGGAAAAGAGGACCCAAATAATTACAGCCCAGTCAGCTTGACTTCAATTCCTGGAAAGATCCTAGAGCAGATTATTAAACAGTCAGTCTGCAATTATTTAGAAAATATGCTGTCATTACAAGAAGTCAACATGGGTTTCTTAAAAACAAGTCATGCCAGACTAATTTGATCTCTTTCTTTGATAGAATTACAGGCCTGGTGGATGATCTGTGGTTATTGTTTATCTGGACTTTAGTAAGGCCTTGATATTTCCCCTTGGTATTCTTGCAGGTATTAGTAGGAAGTGGGATAGATAGTGCTACTGTCAAATGGATTTGCAATTGGTTGACTGATCCACCCAGAACCATAAATGGCCTCTTTTCAGCTTGGAGAGACGTGACCAGTGGGGTGCCTCAGGGTTTTGTTCTGGGTCCAGTGCTGTTCAATATCTTTATTAATGACTTGGAGGAAGGAATACTGCAACAGCCGCGGCACACTAGTGTGCCGTGAGATGTTGCCTGGTTGCCGTGGGAAAAATTGAAAAATTCAAAGAAATTCAACCCAGGGCTGAGGGGCGGATGGGAGGCGCAAAATAGAATACCAGGTAGGCTCCTCCCCTTGCGGAGCTAGTACTGGAACACCTGGCCCCGCATTAAATGAATTTTTGTCTCCTGGGCCAGATGAATTACACCCCCTCTCCCCCTATTAAAAGAACTGGGCCACCACCACCCCTTTCCTGGGAACCATTGGACTGAGCCACCCGAATCCCGCCCGAGAAGTCCTGCCCGAAGCCCCAGCCCAGAAGTCCACCAGGTGACTGGAGGAGGAGGGGCGCCCGGCTGTTGTCCCCATCTTCAAAAAGGGGGAGGAGGGGAGGACCTCCGCCGGGCCTGGGCTGAGGAGGCCCAGGGGCTCTGGCAGGCTGGACTTCAATTCCTGGAAAGATCTCTGAGAGCAGATTATTAAACTTTCTTTCTGTCTTGTCTGCAATTATTTAGTGTCTTTTATTTCTTTTTTTACACCTCTCTCTTTCCATTCAACATGGGTTTCATAAAACAAGTCATTTCAGACTAATTTGATCTCTTTCTTTGATAAAATTACAGGCCTGGTGGATGAGGGGTATGCTGTGGAACATTATTTATCTGGACTTTTCCTTCATCCTCCTCCCCTCCTGTCGCTGGACTTGCTGAAGGCATCTGCCTTGGCCACAGTGTTCAAGATGGGCTTTTGGGTCTTATTTGTGTTCCTGGAGAGTCAGTGGGATACTGGACACAGAGTGCTATGCTGGGCAAATGGATTTGCAAAAAACACAACACAGGTTGAACTGGGTGTTAGAGAGAGGGCTGACTCAATCTGTGGCCTCTCTGTCCTGCTTGGAGCAATGGCAAACCTTTGGGAGACTGATATAGGGAGTTAAATTTTTTAACATTTTCAATGGTGGTGTGCAATATCTTTTTTAAAACAAGTGACTTGCCCAAAAAAAAGGTTGAAAAACACTGGAATAGAGAGTATGCTAATTAAATTTGCAGATGATACTAAATTGGGAGGGGTTGCTAATTCCCCAGAGGATAGGATGAAAATCCAAAAAGACCTTGACAGATTAGAGTGCTGGGCCAAAGCTAACAGAATGGATTTCAACAGAGGGAAATGTAGGGTGCTACATCTAGGTAAAAAAATGAATTGCATAGATATAGGATGGGGGATACTTGGCTGGAGAACAGTACCTGTGAAAGGGATCTGGGAGTCTTGGTGGACAACAAATTGAACATGAGTCAGCAGTGTGATGCAGCGGCCAGGAAAGCCAATGCGATTCTTGGTTGCATCAACAGAACCATCATGTCTAGATCAAGGGAAGTGATACCACCACTCTATTCTGCTCTGGTCAGACCCCACCTGGAGTACTGTGTCCAGTTCTGTGTACCTCAATTTAAAAAGGATGTTGAGAACCTCGAGCAGGTGCAGAGGAGGGCGACCAGGATGGTTGAGGGTCTGGAGGAAATGTCTTATGAGGAATGGCTTAGGGAACTGGGAATGTTTAGCCTTTCAAAAAGAAGACTGAGAGGGGATATGATAGCTATGTTTAAATATTTGAAAGGATGTCATATTGAAGAGGGAACAGGTTTGTTTTCCATGGCTTCAGAGACTGGGACTCGGGGCAATGGTTTCAAACTACAGGAAAAGAGATTCCATTTAAACATTAGGAAGAACTTCATGACAGAGCTGTTCAGCAGTGGAATATGCTGCCACAGAGGGTGGTGGAGTCTCCTTCTTTGGAGGTTTTTAAGCAGAGGCTGGATGGCCATTTGTTGGAAATATTGTGATGGGGTTCCTGCATGGCAGGGGGTTGGACTAGATGGCCCTTGAGGTCTCTTCCAACTCTGTGATTCTATGATTCAGATGTCACCCTCATCCACCACAGCCTGTAACCACCACCTACCTGGAGGACAATTGGCTTTAAAAAGTCAAAATCAGTAATTGGAAAACATTCCAGGTTATATCAAGGCTAGATGAGCTCTGGGGACTCCCCCCCCCCCAATATGTGTGTTGCCCGGTTTGGGCAGTTGGCACACTTATTTTTTTTCTCCTTAGTAAAAACACAACAAGCAAACGTGGGATTCATGCACCAGCAGCCATAGATGGACATTTCAATAGATTGCAGCCAACACCTGGCATCATTCAGCACCCCAGATTCCCCCTCTTTGTTCTACAACTTGTTTGGGGCAGGAGAGGGGTGTTCAAACAGAAAACCCAGCTGGAGAACCCTGAATACTGATAAAGCAATAAGCATGCTTCTTGCATAGCGCCGCATAGAGTTGAATGTACTCTCTCGGTGGTTTACAAATTAATTATGCAGGTTATACATTCCTCCCCCCAACCCTGAGCATGCTGGGCACACAGATTCAACCTCAAAACAGGTACCTGAGCCTGTTGGGATCAAACTTGGGCTTTGGGCAGAGACTTGAGTGCAGTACTGCAGTTTGACTATTGCACCATGGGGCTCTGTGGATGTTGAGACAAGTGAATGGAGCCATCTCTGCTCTAGATGGCTCCACAAGGCTGTTGTGACTGAGCTTGTAGTCCATGTCATGAAGATGATAGAATGAGGGGCCTCCATTCACCCATCCATCTGCCCAGCCATCCGACCAGTCATCCATTCAGCTGTCAATCAGTCTGTCTGTCCATCCGTCCATCTGTCCGTCCGTCCGTCAGTCCATCCATGCATGTATGGTTTCTAAAACACGCTAGCATTTTGCAAAAAAAAAAAAAGCTGTTGTTTCTTTGTATGCTTCTTCTACCTGATGTTCGCATTTTTGTTTGCTTGTTTGCTTGCACAGGGTTTGTAACGGGAGGCGTTCCCTGAGAGGGTGCCAGATGGCACAATGGAAGGTTCGGCCGACTCCTCTGTTTGCAGATGAGTTAAATTAATTAACAGTAATCTCTTTCCAACGGATGCCAGAGCTGCATCAGCCTTGCTCACAGTATCAGAGGGTGTTTCCCCTCCCCTCACTTTTCTCCGAGACCTAATAATGTTCTGGGAGTTATTAATTACACACTGACAACACTCCAACACACACACACACACACACACACACACACACACACACACACACACACACACAGAGAGAGAGAGAGAGAGAGAGAGAGAGAGACGGTGCCATAGATCTGCTCGTCGGAAGGTAAGGATTGATGTGTTCTCTCTTCCCATCTCCCGAGACGCCTGCTGACATTTAAGCCTTTTAGCAGCTTTACCGCAGGGCAAGGCATCCAGGCTGTCCGTCCGGTGCAGGGCATGCGGGCTGCCAGCGTCTGCTCTGCCAGATAAAACTCTTGGCATGAGAACAGGCTGGGATGCAGCAGGGGCCAGAAGGAACGTGGCGATTGCAGGCAGAACAATGGTTGTTATCATCTTCCAAGGCCCAGCTAAACACTTTGGCTTCCTCTGCTGTCCCCAAGCCCAACGGGAGCTGTGGCCCACTTAGCAGAGCTATCACTCTCACCCAGGCGTAGAACAGAAAAAGGCTGGCTACGAGATACATGGCTTGCGTAGAGCACCAGAAAGCAACTTTAGGGGATGACAAACAGCTGGAACCCACCTCAGCTCCATGTAACATCCTAGACTATGGACAGGGAAGCTGGCAAATCTTTCAGTCCAGATCCCAAGCCCCAAGTCCCAAGTCTGAGTCTTGGGTACCAAGTCCCAAGACTGAATCTTGGATACTAAGTCCCAAGTCTGAGTTTTGGATACTAAGTACCATGTCTGAGTCTTGGATACTAAGTCCCAAGTCTGAGTCTTGGGTACCAAGTCCCAAGTCTGAGTCTTGAATATTTGAGTGTTAAGATAATCAGGAAAGGCCCTTCTCCCCATCCCGGCACCCTCACAGGTACATCTCATGGGAACCCATGAAAGGGCCTTCTGAGCTGCTGTGCCCAGACTCTGGAACTCTCTCCCACTAGAGGCCAGGACTGCCTCATCTCTGTTGTCCTTCTGGAAACAGGCAAATACCTTTCTCTTCAGGCAAGCTTTCTCTGAAAGATGGTCTATCTATTATGTGTCTTTTATATGAATCTACAGGATCACATAGACTTTGTGTTTATAACTACTTATAACCTTATGGGTTTACATTGACACTATATTTTCACAGTTCCTCATTTTTATCAGTTTAGCCACAGTACAATATGTGTGGTTTTTTTAAAAGAAACATATTTCTTGCTCCTGCTTCCCATAAGTGTTGAAACATGTTGAAAGTCTGAAACAAGCTTAGAGATCTTTGACAACGAATGGTAGAAATTAATTTTCAATACGTTAAGCTTACGCCATTAACATGTACTGTATTTATTTTTAAAGGAACTTCCAAAACTCTGTTCCCAACGCGCCCCCCTCGCTCCCCCTAGAACATCAACCAACTTGTTCTTCTAAGATGGCAAACCATGTTTATTGTTGGTTTGGTGGCTGGCAAGAAAAGAGAGAGTTTCTTTGATCCAGGATATATTTTTCAGCACAAAGGAGAGAAAGAGAGAGCCTACATTTTTCCATATCAGCATTTCTGTGATTCTCTCGTCTCTTTAGAGTGTCTTCTTAATATACACGCAGAGAGAAGGTATATTATTTCTACAATTTTTTTTTGTTCCTGGATTAAAATAGAAGCAGCTGGTGTTTTTCCCCAAGCCTAGGAGCAAAGGAACCTGATGGAAGAGACACAAAGTCTTAGATCAGTTATGTTGCTTTGAAGATGTAAATAGATAACTAGTTAGAGAAATGACAGCAGGCCTGTGAGAAGCTGCCCTGAGGCATGTGACCTGACCCTTGCGAATTTAGGTTCAGAAGAAAGCTAACCCATTTCAACCCCCCCTTCTGCATTTATTGTTATTTTCACTGCCACTGCTCAGACTTACAACATTGGATGAAAGTCTGAGCTTCTACATTGTTTTGTGATTTATATTCACAATGGATGGGAAAATTGGCTTTTAAAATTATTGCTGTCTGTCCGCCCGCCTGCCCTCCCTCCCTCCCTCCCTCCCTCCCTCCCTCCCTATCTATCTATCTATCTATCTATCTATCTATCTATCTATCTATCTATCTATCTATCTATCTATCTATCTATCTATCTATCTATCTGTCTGTCTGTCTGTCTACCTACAGTGGTAGCTCAGCTTACAAATTTAATTCGTTCTGAACGCATGCTCTTAAGTTGAACTACTCTTAAGTCAGGGTACCTATCTAAAAATTGAAAAAATAAGTTAAAAAAATAAAAAAATTGTAAGTCAAGCAGACCATATCTAAAATTTGTAAGACGGCAGTTGAAACACCAACATTTTTCCACTCTTAAATTGAGCTGCTCTTAAGTCGGGGTACCACTGTATCTGTCTGTCTGTCTGTCTGTCTGTCTGTCTGTCTGTCTGTCTGTCTGTCTGTCTGTCTGTCTACCAGAGTTTCTTGGGTGGAAGAAAAGGGACCCAGGTTTTTGAGAGATGTACGGAATCCACAAGGGTGATTTGTCCCTAATTCAGGCTTCCCAGCCTTCTAACCTTTTTAGGGTGGTGGGTGGGTGTTGAACTGACCTTGACTGAATCCTCTGCTGGTCCTTCATTGCATTCTTGTCAGTTTGCCCTGAATGTCTTGTGGTTCTATGTGCTCCCAATAGCTTCAGCTACAGATTGTGGCTTGTTGCCAGAAAACAAAACAATACTCAAAGAAACCATGGCTAGCTGATACATTCGAGCAATCAAACACATCATGGTTTGTTTAATCAACTTAGGGCATTTATACACAACCCCTAAACTCCGGGGCAAATGGCTCCCAGCTCCGGAGCTTAAAAATGTTTCCCCACCAGCTCCAGAGTTTACAGGAAATTAAATGCAGCCACGCCCACTTTAGCGCGTCCCAGCGCACCTTTCAAGTACCTGCTCTTCCAGGGTGAAAATTGCTTGATGTGGTGTAACGATAGTGAGTGCGGGGCTCTCCTCGCTTCTGTTTGTTGCTTTAAGAGCTACTTTACAGAGACAAGAATCTTGCCGCGGCAAGAACGGAGGCAGAACGGAGGTGAGCCACGATCTTTTCTTCCTTTTTTTTCTCCCTCCCCTCACACAGCCAGCAGCCAGGGTGGGGACACAGGAAGAGCGACAAGCCCCTAAGATCTCTGGTCCAAATTTAAGTGGCCAGTGGATCTTAGGGGTTGTGTAAAAGCGCCCTTACTGTGCGGCTACATTGAAATGCAGGCAATATTTCATGGACTTTGCAGGGCCAACTTCCAGATAGTGCTTTCATTTGAGTCTTGAAGTTCCTTGTGCATTGAAGTTTGTCAAACTTTTATCATGTCCTGGTGTTACAGTTAGGAGCCTTCTCTCCTTTCACACCCAAGATCCAGAATATGTGTTGAGGGACTGCAGAATGCCTTCTAAAAATGTTAAGGTGCCTCATGATTCAGCCTGCTGTTTTCTGATTAGGGAATCTAAGCCAGAATGGTCCTGGTTAATACTTGAGTGGGAGACCTTGAGTGCAATTTCTGTGCATGTTTGCATAGCTCACTCTCACACTGCTTCGTAGGAACTGTAGTATTGAACCTGCCAAAGTGGAACTGTTCATGGAAGCTTGCAATGATTTTTTTTTTCCTATAAAGGAATTGCTGGTTGCTTAGTCTTGCATTTGTATTTCATAATGGCCACACCTCTCCCTCTTTTTATTTCAATGACATTGTTGTATTGTGGCTGTGCCACGGGGACACAGTGCAACTTGGAGAATGTCCGTGGTGCCAAATCTATGGTTCCCCCACCCCCTCTCCCCAGTGATCTGAAAACCACCACCTTCTATCTTGCTACGCCATTTTGACCCTAGGAGAAAAGAATTTTCCTTCCCACCTCATAGCACTACATCTGCTCATATTTCATGAGCTTTTAAATAGCTTGTGTCTCTGATGCAATGAAATTACAGTACTGCTGAATGCGGCTGCCAGTCGTGCCAGGATGGCTCTTATCAGCCTCAACTTTGCTAATGTGGCATTTTCTGCTCAACTGAGACCAGGTAGAAGCTGACTGGGATTACCAGTTGTGGGGTATGAGAAGCAAGTTGGTTGAGCGGGTTTTTTTTTTTAAGAAAGACAAGAAATGGAAATGAAAGCTAGGCAAAGCCAGCAGGAAGAAGGGATTCACCAAAGCAAGCATGAGGACATTAAAAAAAAAAAACGCTTAAGACGGTATTTCCGAGAAGCTGTTAATTTTTTATGTGCTTCATTTTATTTACACCCAGATTTCGCTATAAGGAGTCAAATATGCTTGCAATATGAATATACAGTAGTTAAAAGACCAGCACACCCAGTAAAGGGATAATATGAACACTTAGTTCAGATTAGTTCCATACTAAATTAACCTCTGGAGAAAAACATCAGGAAAAATGTAAGAAACAAATAAATAAAACTGGAAAGAACAGGACCTCCCTTTAAAAAGCCTATTTCCAAATGTTCCCAAACCCGTGGGAATAAAAAGCCATTTTTTTTTTTTTTTTTTTTGCTGTAAAGAGAAGAGGGAATCCGCTCTGGTTTTTCTCAGTCTGGGAACACCAGTGGGGCATCCCAAAGGCTTGTGAAAGAGGAACAGAATTTACAACAAGGATGAACAGGTGTCATCCCGAGCAAGGAAAAGCTTCTTTTTGTGAACTCTGAATCCCAGAATCCCCTTTGCCATGCAGGCTGGGGGTTGCTGGGAACTGTAGTCCAGCTGGTGACCCCTTAATGCTCTTGCCTCTTGCCGTTGAGTTCTTCCAACTCTATGATTCCGGTATTCTGGGCTTCAAGGGATTATTTCTCTTCCTGCTAATTTGATTTTAAAAATAAACTTAAACTCTCTTTTGTGTGTGTGTTCGTGGAGAAGGGTTTCAGTCCTCTTTGATTTAAAAAATAAACTTAAACTCTCTTTTGTGTGCCCAGTGGGGGTTTCAGTCCTCTGGATGGCCCAGTGGCGCTCTCTGGATGGCAAGCAAACTCACTCATCCCAGAGTGTCTTGGGACGATGAACAGCAGACTTGGAAGCAACAGTGAGCTTGAGTGATGGGCATATCTGTTGGAGGAGGCGGGGAGGGGGGGAATTCAAGGAGAAAGACCGGTCCCTTCTCTTCCTGTGCATCCTGCTTCCTGGAGACACCCCAAGCTCTCCTCATCAGAAGAGAGAATGCGGTGCTTCAGCATTTTTGGCAGCCAGTTTCATGCCGCCACAGCGGATGAGAGGGTCTCACTTATTCCCTCTCTCACTGAAGTCCAGGAACCCATCCAAGTGCCATCCCGTCACCCGGCCCTCCAGCGGAGAGCTGAAAAGCAATGTCCAAAATCTAAATCTCAGGGAGGGAGTATCGTAGTGAGGGCTAAAGGGTCGTTTATTGGTTTCACTTGAGAAATGAGAATGCATTGACGTCCGGTTCTTGGGCCAAGGTTTGGGAAACCAAAGTTCTGGTTTTTGCTGGGCTGTAGAACTCAAGAGGATGAACGTGGTCCAGTCCCTTGCTCTCGCAGACTGACCTCCCTCACAGGGCTGTTGTGAGAATAGAGTGGGGATAGAGGGAAAAGCTAGGTCTGCCCCCTAAAGTCCCAAGACTTCTTTTGTTTGTGAGCCCAGAAGATCAAAGCAGAAATGAGATTCCATATAATAATAATAATAATAATAATAATAATAATAATAATAATAATAATAATAATAATAATAATAATAATAATAATAATAATAATAATAATAATAATAATAATTTATTGTCATTGTATGTACACACACACACACACACACACACACACACACACACACACACACACACACACACACACACACACACACACACACAAATCCCCAGACACTCTCACACACATTAAAAAACCCATCAACACACACACATAAAAATCCCCGAAAACTCCCCACCCACCAAACCACCCCCTAAAAACACAAGCATCTACACAACAGGCTAGGTAATCCTGTCCAAGTGCTCACTGCTGGTGGTCCTTAAGTTCATTATTAAGTGCAATTATAGCTCTGGGATAAAAACTGTTCAGAGGACGTGTGGTCCGAGTTTTAATTGTTCTGTATCTCCTGCCAGAAGGCAATATGCCTGCCTCCCACACATAATTAGAAGAGCCTCAAACCTTGATGTGGACAAAGTGACTGCAAGGCCTAGCAGTTACACCACTGGTCCTGGTTTCAAGTTGGCACTGAGCTATGGGACTCCAGGAGACCAGGATGTCTGGCTCTTTGGACCCCTTGGAGAAAATTGTAACTAACTAACAGAAAATGTAAATATTGTTACAGATCAGTTGGCCAAAAGGATCCACCCAACCCAATGCAAAAGCTTCTTGCACACACCGTGTCCAGTGGGGTAGGCCAAGGCACGGTACGTTAGGACAAAGAAGTGTGCTGTCTCCTTTTGATCTATTTTGGCTAATAGCGGACAAGGGGATAATGATTCATTTGGGGTGCTGGAGGAGAACTCTTTAGATACGCCGGATGGCCAGAAAGACTAGCAAGTGGGTGCTAGATCGAACCACGCCTGAACTACCTCTGGAGGCAAACATGTGGAAACGGAGGCTGCCCTGCTTTGGGTACATCCTGAGAAAGCAGAATTTCCTCGGGGGCGGGGAGACAAAAATGCTGGGAATGGTGGGAAGAAGCAGGAAAAGAAGAAGACCAGAGATGGGATAGTTTTGCAAGAGCTGTCGGGGACAGGACATTTTGGAACTCGCTCATTCACGGGGAACTTCAAGGGGACTCGAAGGTCCAGAAGAAGAGCAATTGAGGAGAGCCACCAGTAATGGCTGGAGATGCAGGGAAAGAGGGACCTTTGAACACAGCGTGGGCACCTCATTTATATGGGAAAGGCTGCCCTTGACTTGCCCTTAAAAGATAATGCGCCAGTTTGGGCTGTCTTTCCTTTAAAGTCTGGAAACACGATTTGCATGCCGTGCCCATAAAAATGGGGCTGCTTTGAGTGAACCGAGCCAGCTTTCCTACGCCGGCTTCTTCCTCTCTGCTTTGTGGTCTGCTCGCGTCAGCCTGTCCGGGCGTCGATTGTCACGTCAGGACAGGCTGTCTCCTTGTGTGTGGTTGTGTTACTAATGAGCCCTCCGGGGTCCTGGAGTCCGGATGTCTGCCTTTCCAGTAATAACACCCCGTCACTCCAGTGGGGTAAGAGTTTCGTGCTGGCCCAGACTGAGCCCATTTCCAGAGGCATGGTGGCCTAGGACCCCAAATCCAATGAGGAGCCCCAGTTAGAGGAGACCTAGAGTACCACTAGGATTTCACCCAGGGCCTGCTCGCCAATCCATAATGGAGTCAGCAGGTTTGCTCTGTGCTGGAGCAAAGCAAAGGAACTGGTGCATCCACAGAAATCAAAATACGAATGGGAGGCGGAGCCTCAGGATGTAGAAGAGTAGAAAAGACCTTTATTCTCTCTTAAATCATCCTTTAAAAGATCTGGCTCAACCTGTTTTGGCGGGGCCTTCTTCAGGAGTGAGCATTTTTTCTTCTTCAGTCTCTACAGCTCCAGACTTGAAATCAAAATGCAGCGAGCCAGAACTTTAACTGTAAGGCAGCAGTTAAAACGTCAATGGTTTTCTGCTCTTAAGTCAGGGGTGTCCAAACGTTTTGCAAGGAGGGCCAGATTTGGTGAGGTGAAAATGTGGGGGGCCCGACCATTCAGCTGAATTTGGCCCCCAGGCCAGACTTTGCAAAGCCTCTAGGACATGCAAGGAAGTGGGGAGGACACTGTAGCAACACAGCCAAAGGAGGGGAGGGTGGGCAGGTGGCTAGGGGGATGGATAGAGGCAGGGAGGGCAGGCAAACTGTAAAATTGCAAGCTGACGTCTCCATCCTGTATGGGGAGGGGCCAGATGGTGGGGATGCGTGACAGGCTGAGCCGGTGGGGAGAAGAGGTTGTGGGTCACTTGAAATTTGAAAACGGGCCACATTTGGTCCCTGGGCCTGACTTTGGACAGGCCTGCCTTAAGTCAAGTCGCCCTTAAGTGGAGTTACCCCTGTATTTGTTTATTGGTTCTTTTCTTTACTAGTTTATTCTACTTTATTTATTTGTTCTCTTTTTATTTCTCTTGTACTTATTATGCCAATAAAGATATGTGGAGATGGAGGAGGAGGAGGAGGGACTAGGAGGTGGGCCAGAACGGACCCAGGGAACCAGGCCCCTTGAGACTAGTGCTGAGCCAATGGTTCCAGAAGGGTCCATTGACTGGGATTGCAACTTGCTTAGGTCTGCCAAGGTTCAATGGGAGGAGGCCCATTTAAGCCAGTGGGCAGACAAAGGAGCAACTTCAGCACCTACCTCAGTGGGTCTCCTCTAGTGTGTGGGTGCCAGCTACTCCAGCCCACTGGTGGGTCTCCAAAGCTTTTTAAGAACCTCCGTGGAGAAGTGGTTAAATGCCTGTACTACAGGTAAAACTGTGCTCACATCTGGGGTTCCATCCCAGGTCCCAGGCTCATGGTTGACTCAGCCTTCCATCCATCTGAGGTCGGTAAAAGTATCCAGCGTGGGGGGGGATGTGCAGCCTGCATAATGTAATTAAAACTGCAAACTGCCCAGAGTCTACTTGAAGTGGTCTGGGGCGGTATATAAGCAGACCACGTTGTTTGTTTTTTTCTTGTGCACGGGGAACTAAGGAGCGCATCCTCGGGTCCCGCGGTTCCCTAGACCTAGAGAACAGGGAAGGGGACCGCCGGCTATTCGCTCGGCCGAGGGCTGTGCGTGGGTGGGGTCTCTCTCCCCTCCCCTCCTGAGAGCCCACGGTCCCGAGGAGAGCTTCCGCCGCAGCGATCGCGCCGCGTGTCCCGAAGGGAGGGTGGCGGGAGCCGGCCGGGGATGCGTGCGTCCGGAGCGGGCCGGGCTGGGGCGCGCCGTCCAGCAGCGGGGGCCGCCTGGATCGGAGACCTCCTCCTCCCCTCGCTCCCGCCCGCGAGAAAGCAGGCAGGCGGGCTGTCCGTCCGGACAAAGGCGGCCGCGGGAGAGACCGAGGCCGGGGCGGGGACTGGAGCCGTCAAGGGGCGGTTCGGAGGCGGGCGCTGGAGCCGCAGCAGGCGGGCGGGCGGGCCGAGGCTTGGCGAGGCGAGCGGAGGAGGCGGCGGCGGCGGCGGAGGGAGCGAGCTCGGCGCCGTCTGCTTCAGGATCCACCTCGCCGGATCGGATCGGACCGGGCCGGATCGGGACGGGCCTGGGGCGCTCCTCCTCGCCGGCTGGGCGGCCTGCCGTGGGGCCGCGCTCGCGGGGGCGCTCCGGCCGTGCGCCCTGGCGTAGGGCGCGGGAGCGCGGCCTGCCCGGGCGGCGGCATGGAAGAAGCGGCGTCGGCGTCGGCGGCAGGAGGAGAAGCGGCGTCGGCGGGCGCGATGCCGGGGGCGTCGGAGCGGCATCGGTGGCGGCGGGCGGCGGCGGCGGGGCCCCGAGATCGGTGACCGGGCGGCGGAGGCCGGAGGCGGCGGCGGCGATGCGCCCTCCGCGGCCACCATGGAGGAGCGCTGCCCCCGGGTGCTGGTGGCGCTGGTGATGCTTCTGCTCTTCGGCGGGCTGGTGCTGCAGTACGTGTGCCCGGGCAGCGAGTGCCAGCTGCGGCAGCGCCTCGCCGGCGGCGGCGGCGGCGGCGGCCCGTCCTCGGGCGTCCCGGCTCTGCTGGGGCGGCCGGGCGGCGGCGGCGTCGCCGGCAGCGCGGGGGACCCGTACCAGGCGGAGGACGAAAGCCCGTCGCGCTTCGTGCCGCGCCAGAACTTCTCGGCCGCCGACCTGCTCCGCCGCGTGGACTTCCGCATCGCCGGCGACGACCTGATCGTCTTCCTGCACATCCAGAAGACGGGCGGCACCACCTTCGGGCGGCACCTGGTGCGCAACATCCAGCTGGAGCAGCCGTGCGAGTGCAAGGCCGGCCAGAAGAAGTGCACCTGCCTGCGGCCGGGCAAGCGCGAGACGTGGCTCTTCTCCCGCTTCTCCACCGGCTGGAGCTGCGGCTTGCACGCCGACTGGACCGAGCTCACCAACTGCGTGCCCGCCGTGGTGGACAGCAAGAAAGAGGCCAAGCTGAGACCTACCAGGTGAGCGCCCGGCCCGGCCCGGCTCGGGGTGGGAGGCTGGGGCGGATCCGGGATCGGGACCGCGGGGAGACCCCCCCCCCATCCTCCTCCTGCTCCTCCTCCTCCTCCACGCAGCTGGAAGAGAACAGCGACTGGCTGCGATCCTGCCCGCCTTGCATCCTGCGCGGTGATTTTTTTTGGGGGGGCGGAAGTGGGTAGAAAGCCCTGGGCAACCCTCTCACACGAGGTTACTCTGGAGGAGGGCCGGCGAATCCTTCCGTGCTGTTGGGTGGGTGGGGTGGGGGAGGGGGAGGATCCGGCTCCTGGCGAACCCACCGACGGGCAGCATTGCGTGTGGACCCGATCTCCCACCGCACCGATGGGCGACCCTCCTTCCAACCGGACCGGCTCCTTTCCGGGCAGGGGGGCGGTAAACAGGTTGAGGACTAGTAGGGGAAGCGTGAACATGATGTTTACATAGGGCATAGATTTCAGGTCTTCTTTTAAAAGCGACTTGTGTACGGTCTTGCCTGCCTGCTGCCTGCTTAAAACAGCCCTTAACACCTAGAAGAAGCCTCCTGCCTGAGGCTGGGAGGGACACCTTTTGTTTCCCTTCTGAAAATGGGTCCTGCCTTACTCCAGAGTAGCTTTAACGCCATAGCTGGACGGGGCAGTTCATGAGACCCCAAATGACATCCTGGACACCTTCTCCCCCTGCCCAAATGTTGATGCACCTCCCTCCAAGCCTGCTCAAGCTGCTTTGAAGGGACTGCTTCACGTGGTCCTTATCTCCTTTTCCTTGTGCGATTGGAGAAGGCCCCTTTGTCCCGTGATTCTTTGTTCCCTGAGCTCAGCTGGAGGCGAAACTCAGGAACCCCAGCCTGCATTAGGGACCGGTTGGTCGCTTTCTGGAAGCAGGCTGGCTTGTGGATCTGGGTTCCCTTCTGAGACATAAACCTCATTTGCCCCTTGCTGAAAACTCCGCCTGAGTTGAAAACAAAAAAAAGGTGAAGAGGAATCACTCCTAGACAAGTCGCAGGATCTGACCCCTTCTTTGGGGCCTCTTCGTTTTGGACATCTCCCACAATGTGTCAAAATTTTAAATCAACTATGATACAGTAACATAAAGTGCCACCAGTCCCCATTCCTTTGTGCTTAGGGCAGTGATGGCGAACCTTTTAGAGACCTAGTGCCCAAACTGTGATTAAAAACCCACTAATTTTTTTGCAAAGTGCCAATACAGCAATTTAACCTAAATACAGGTGGCTGTGAAGGAGCGATGTTGGGTTACAGGCTCCGAGTACCACCTTTGGCACCAGAAAGGGCTCCGAGTGCCACCTTTGACACCTGTGCCATAGGTTCGCCAACACAGGCTTAGGGGGTTGCTGGGACATTTTTGTCAACCTTTTCAACACAGTCTTCAAATGGAAGCACTCCACTGCTTGTCACCAGAGAGTTATCCGTTTTGCGTCTTACGGAGGTGCTGCTTGCGACTGCGTTTGTCTCCGTGTCTGGCAACAAGACACACAGGAGCAGAGAGTGTCTCTGGTCATTCAACGCAGGGTTGGTTAAAAGTGCTCGGGTTGTGTGTTGAGGCACATTAGGGGAGACCCAGGCTTCAGGGTGAGAAGGATCTTGTGGATTTCTGTAGGCTTCAAAAGAAAAGGCTCCTCTCCCTTGCTGGGTTGATGGAGGAAAGCTGAACGGCTCTGCAGCTCTTTGTTGGACGTTCGCATTCAGTGCTGCTTTCCTGTGCTGTACATTTTTGCGGATCAGAATCCCTTCATAAAGCATGAAGGAGGACCAGGAAGAGAAAGGAGGTCCTTTGGTCTTGCTTACTTTTAATTTGACGTATGCGGCGTTGATGGCTTCCTTGTGATGATGGAGTGAGCTGGTGCTGGGGGGTGGCATGTTGATTTCTCCTCAAGTCCTGGTTTCACGTAAAACTCCAAATTTCCACCTTTTACCTGCACCATAGGAGCAATCAACAAGGGGCAATCCAGAGGGTGTTTTGCGTATTAACCTGGCCCTCTGTGGCTTCCTAATGGCCAATTGTGGCATGCTCTCTCTCTCTCTCTCTCTCTCTCTCTCTCTCTCTGTGTGTGTGTGTGTGTGTGTGTGTGTGTGTGTGTGTGTGTGTGTGTGTGTTTCCTGCCAAAACAAAGCAGATGCTTGTCACGCAGAGGAAGGATTCTTTAATCAGCTACCCTTACTATCAGGCGACCCTTTTCCAGAGATGAGCGAGGCAAGTTTTCCGGGGGTCCTTTCTCCAGTAATTGGCTTTTCAACATGTTGCCTTGTTTTGGGAGGTCCTTTGCATTACCGCTGGCGTGTGCTTTTGTGTCGCTGAGATATGATAGGAAAGTCTTCTAGAGGCTGTTTCCTCCCAAACTAGACATCTGTTTGGGCTGCAGTGCAATAATGCATCCGGTATCTCTCCCTCCCCCACTCCCTTTATTCCAAGCTGACCTGATGCATTTCAAGCATTCAGATTGCACAGCCATCAGTCAGGGACCTCTAACTTGGAGAACGGTGGAGCTGCAGAGCCTATTTGGGTGAAGGGGACTGCTGCTTTGGGTGGGTCTGAGGGGGGTGGGGGGAGAAGAGGGTTTGCGATGTGAGGAGCAGAGTGGGGACCCATCCAGGAGCAGAACAAAGAGGCTGTGCGTGCAAGGCCATTTGGCGCGTCTTCAAACAAAGCCTGCAGTGGGTCCAAGTCATCCGTCAAGGAAGGGGCTGCGCCATGTACACGAAGGTTGCCCTTTCTGGGTAAATTGCCGGGTGGGTTTTCTTATCTGTTTTCTACTCAGCGCAATCAGGGCCCGATCCTTTTCTAAGTCCCCTTTCTTTTGTTGACTTTGATTTATATCTGGGGGAGGGGGGTTGGCTCAGCTGGTTGATCTGTTTTAAGCCTGCCAGGGGACACAACTGCAGCACTATAAAACCACAGAGGCACGCTTTTTTGAACCATGATAGGTGTTTGTTTATTAATTGGTTTATTTTAAAGTAGCCAGCTTCAGATACTCTTTGATATTTTCTGGAAGTGGTTCCTCCCCTCCCCCCCTATATTTGAACTATGAAAATGAACACTACATGGCAATCAGGTCTCTTTGCCTTTCTCAAAAGCATATATATTTTGGTGTGTGTGTGTGTGTGTGTGTGTGTGTGTGTGTGTGTGTGTGTGTGTGTGTGTGTGTGTGTGTGTGTGAGAGAGAGAGAGAGAGAGAGAGAGAGAGAGAGAGAGAGAGAGAGAGAGCATTCTGAATATTCCACTAATATAATTAGAGAGAGATGGTGTACATATGATTGTTGTGACCCAGACAGAAGCTGGTTAAAAATGATCTGTGGGCAGTCCAGTAGGAACCCCGTATCCACTGATTCATTATCCACTGATTCAGTTATCCACGGTTGGCAGAGGAAAAAAATTAAATAATTCAGCAGCCACAAAGCAAGCTATTGTCACAAACATCAGCTGTAAAGCAAGCTATTGTCACAAATAGCATCAGTAAAGCAAGTTACTGTCACAAACAGCAGTCATAAAGCAAGCTACTGTCTCAAAACAACAATTATAAAGCAAGCTACTGCCAGGAAAGCAGTTTGGAGGTGGGTGGGCAGGCGTTCTCTCTTAGCCACGGTTTTCATTATCCATGCGAAGGCCTGGAACCCATCCCCAGCGGATACCGGGGTCCTACTGTAGATAAGAGTGCTGTTCTGCATCTGATACCATCGCAATGTCTCTGCTCAATAGCTCTCCTATGTACTCTAAACCAGGAAGTCCAAGGCTAGATTTAAGAGGAGTAAAAGGAGTGTACTTTTCAAGAATTCCTTTATCCCTGGGTTGACACCACCCTGCTGTCCATGGAAGGGACTTAGGATTCATGGCCTTTCGGAGCGAGATTCCAGACTCTTTCAGTCCGGAATGCCTTTCCCCCACTTTCTCAGGAGTCCTGCCTTCCACTGCAAATCCTCTGGGAAGTTCAAAAGAAAAGAAAAGGAATCTTCACAGCTACTGATTCAGGGCCTCTGTTGTTTTGGTTCTCTGTAATGCCACCCACCATTGAGAGAGGATGAAACTGGAGCCTTGTTACCCTGAGCTCCGGGTTTGTGGCAGCAGTTGCTAACCTCTTCCATCTCTTCGGCTCTCCAAAGTCGGGTCCTGTCCCCAACGGCTCTTGGGAGACTGTCTCATCTCTGGTCTTCCTCTTTTCCTGCTTCCTCCCAACATTTCCAGCATTTTTGAACCTCCCCCCCAGGAAATTTTGCTTTTTCAGGATGTACCCAAAGCAGGGCAGCCTCAGTTTCCACGTGTTTGCCTCCATGGTCCTCCACCTTGGAGGGCTTTAATGGAGGGGTTGAATTCCTTCATAGAGGACAGGCCCGCCTCTCCCTGCTAAGTCAAAGGCACCTGATGGAGCCAGTCACTTTGAAGCCAGAGCACATCTCGATACCAATTGTGGGAGGACACAAGGAACCAGCTGTCTTTTTAGTGAGTTTCCCATAATCAGCCAACCAGCCACTTAGTGAACCATGCTAGATTGAAGAAAGCAAAGTGGTCTGCTTATAAAGTGGTCTGCTTCTATACCGCCCCATGCCACTTCAAGTAGTCTCTGGGTGGTTTACAGTTTAATTACAGTATTCAGGCTACACATGGCTCCCCCCTCCCCAGCAAGCTGGGTACTCATTTTACCAACCTTGGAAGGCTGGAAGGCTGAATGAACCTTGAGCCTGCTGTCTGGGATTGAACCTCAGGTCGTGAGCACAGTTTTACCTGCAGTACAGGCATTTAACCACTGTGCCCTGAACTGACCCAAGAAGGACCTTCTTGGGTCCCGTTGTTGAATCCCATGCCTACAGGCCAGTGGTTCCCAGCTGGGGGTCCCAAGATGTTCTTGGACTGCCACTCCCAGAAGCCTCCATCATTAGCTTGGCTGGCTAAGTTTTCCGCGAGCTCTGGTCCGAGAACATCTCAAGGCCCAACATCTGGATTGTGCTCTTGGCCTTTAGACCACACCCATAAATGTGTCTGTTTTAGGCAGAAACCGTACCTTTGCCTGGCTAGACCCTTTGAAATAAACGAACCATCATCTCTTACCTGTTGGCGGTGCTAGTCCAGGCTCGTAAGGTTTGCTGGAAGTTTAAGCATTTCACTTTGAGGGGTCTGTGCAAATGAATGTGTGTTTGGTCGCTTAAAAGAGGGAGGCAGGTTTGCCTCCAGGTGACCCTGTAGAGTGAATCTTAGGGAACTGGGAATGTTTAGCCTCTCTAAAAGAAGACTGAGAGGGGATATGATAGCTATGTTTAAATATTTGAAAGGATGTCATATTGAAGAGGGAACAGGTTTGTTTTCCATGGCTTCAGAGACTAGGACTCGGGGCAATGGTTTCAAACTACAGGAAAAGAGATTCCATTTGAACATTAGGAAGAACTTCATGACAGTTAGAGCTATTCGGCAGTGGAATATGCTGCCCCAAAGGAGGGTGGTGGAGTCTCCTTCTTTGGAGGTTTTTAAGCAGAGGCTGGATGGCCATCTGTCGGAAATATTGTGACAGGGGTTCCTGCACGGCAGGGGGTTGGACTAGATGGTCCTTGAGGTCTCTTCCAACTCTATGATTCTATGGACACAAATAGAGGGGGGGGGCTACTCCTGACTTTGGTTTTGCTGCTGGTTTGGACAGTTGGGCCATAGGAACACATCACCAATATTCTGTGGATTTTCTTTGGCATTAACCTATGGCAGCTGTTGATGGCCAGACTGAGGAGAGACCAGCCCCAAATATTATTTATTTATTTATTGCATTTTTATACCGCGCTGATTTCCCAGAAGGGACTCTGGGCGGTTTACATAAATGCAAATAAATAGTCTACAGCTAAATTCAACAAATGAAAACAACAAGACAAATAAGACAATCACACAATAACGTACGATAAAATGAAATAAAATAAAATACTGCTGTGCTGACCGTGGGTCTCTGCCTCTCATCTCTTGTTTCCAAAAATGAGAAGACAAGTTGCATTGCTGACAGACTCTTCCTTTTATTTTAATAAAACAATTGCTCAGCTTGCTTAATCACTATAGTGACACTTTCCCCTGTAAACACTGTCTCTTTGACGAGCAATTATGCTGATTGTCATTTGTGTGCAGGCTAAGAAAGGAAACATGGGTGTGAACCACGCTTTTTCTTTTCTCCTCCTTCGCACCTGTTAGATGAACTTCTGTTCCCATTTTTATGTGTGTGTGTGTTTGTGTGCGTGTGCATGTGTGCGCGCCGTCAGTTTAACCTTCACCAGCTGGCAAGGGAATAGCTTGAGATTTTGGTGTTGAGATCACGTCAAAACAAATGTTTCACCTTTGTATGGGGAGAGATTCTCCCTAGAACTGCAGGTCTTCTTCTCACTTGGGTAGGTCAATACCTACATTCTAGCACCAATTGTCACCCTTGCTGAGAATATTCCTTAAGCATATCTAATAGACCCCGTTGGACATGGTGGTAGATTCCTAGTTCTTTCTCTTCCATTGCTTTTGTCAGATTGTGTTTCAGGGTGTGCAGCTGGGGAAACAAGCCAGGGACAAACTCTAGTTGCTGGTCTGGCTGTCACAACAATCCATGATTAGAATGAGCCATAGCATGCATAACTATAACAGGCCTGGATTCAGATTTGTGGGTTGTGGTTGGTTAGCAGATGATGGCTTGGTAGAAGAGGTAGGTGCCAGCCAGAGTTGACCCTACTGGGTTTCAATGTCTGGGAGAACCTCAAGTGGCTTCCCTCTGTTTCACATGATTGCTTGTAATCAGTGAACACAGTCACTTGGTAGTAATTGGAGACAACATAAAAATACCGGAGAATGTGTTTTTAAGACAATTTTGGAGTTTGGGCAGCTGAGAATGAAACAAAAATCAATGAAACAGTACATATAAAGAATTTTGATGAGATCTCGGAGGTATCTGAGGATCTTCAGTGTTGTAGGATTTTAGTGTGAGTCCCTATTTCTTTATTGACAAATATTTATATGTTGCTTAGATCTGGAGAATACAAAGCAGTGTGTCCAATACCTAAAAATTGATTTGTTTTTCTATAACCTGTCTTGCATTTTCCCATAGCATTCTCCTTTTCTGTTAATGTTTGTGAATAGGGATGCTTTTAACTGTTCCAGTGTTTTTAATCTTGATCTTGACCTGGCTTGTCTAATGGCCTTCACGGCAGGGCATATTTGCAATTTATTTAGGTACAAGGCATGTGTTTTGATGTTTGTAATGATGGAGGCCTAGGTTTTTTTTTTTGGCAAACAGCAGACTCCAGTGGTTTCATGATGTCCGCTAGACACATCCTCTTTCGCAGTTCTTGGTTTGTTTGCCCTTGCAGCTGTTGCTGCCGTTCTATTCTGTGAAAGAGACCATTTCACCATGAAATTGCTGGAAATGTGCAGTTGTGGGTAGATTAGCTCATTTGGCAGGTCCTTGTGTGACCTAGTGTCCTGCATATGTTTTGAACTTAGTTTCCCATGACTGTTCACAATTGGCCATTTTATGGCTGATGGAGCAAGGTAGAAAAGTCTGGATCTATGTATATTTTGGGGTGTGTGTTGTTTTCTTTCTTTCTTTCTTTCTTTCTTTCTTTCTTTCTTTCTTTCTTTCTTTCTTTCTTTCTTTCTTTCTTTCTTTCTTTCTTTCTTTCATCATTTTAAGGTCGTCCAAGACACCCTGCTGCCTGAGGCCAGGAACCCAATGGCACACACTCCTACTCTGTGTACAAAGACTGACTGGTTTTACTACGGACTCCTCTTTCAACACCACCCTGTGAGTTAGGTTGCCCAGGATGGACAATACAGCCCAGAAGCTCTTCCTCAATTCTTTGCGTCCATCTCTTGGCCTCTGCCACCTGAGGTGACTGCCTCACACTTGCCAAAGGTTAGGGCCGGCCCTGGTTTGTTATAAAAGCATCGGTCCAACTTCTTTTGAAGAAAGAGGGGACGCAGAGAGGACATGGGGATTTGATCTTTTGTTATTTTTGAAAGAGGCCTGGAGAAATCTTTGTATATAATGCGTTTAAATTGGTTTGAGGTTGAGCTGCTGTGTTGCACGTGTATCCTAGCAACACATGGGGGCTGCTATTTTGGTGTAGAGGTTAGTTAAAGGAAACAGACCTCACCTTATATGAAATTTCCCTTTTAATTTATCCAGACTGGAAATGGTATTAAGCTTGTCTTGTGTGTGTCTCTGCTGGAGCCCCTGGTCTTGTTTCCCATCTCAAGTGAGATCCCACTTCTGAGAAACCAAATGTCTTCTTAAAATGTTCATTTCTTTAATGCCTTCCACCCCACCCCTTCTCTCTCTCTCTCTCTCTCTCTCTCTCTCTGTTATTCAGCCAAGCTATGCACAGGGTGCTTCAAAGCCAAAATAAAATCAATGCCACAAAACAGAACAAAATCAATTGCCATTAACAACAACCATCAAAAGCAATCAAAACTCCCAACTTAAAAAGCCAGCGAGAACATAAAGGTTTACTCAGTTCCGTCAACAGGCTTTCTGGCTTGGCCCCAGCCAATAAGGTAGAGACTTTGGGGTGTCAATGTGTGTCCACACTACGTAGTTAACGGCAGATGGGATGCCTCTTTTACAGCTGCGGCTGCATCTTGCGGGAATCTTTTGATTTGCTGTTTGTTGAGGTCCTTGGCCTTTTCTTCTTGAGATCTCCTGACCACTAACCCCCCCCCTTGGACTACTGTTCTGAGAATGGTAGTCCAAATCAGTAACTTTCCCAGCCTTTGGTGTATATTGTTCTCAGCTCTTGAGGATGAAGGCAGGCTGTCTTGAGAGCGAAGGTGATGGACCCAAACAGTTGGAGGGAACCCTGGGTTGCTTCTGAGTTAGCTGAATAGCAAATGGTGGAACGATGGGATCCCACAGATATTTTAACTCCTTGGTAGGTGGGCGCTTCTTAGAGGGGGCCCCGGATTCCTGCTTCCTCCTCCTTCCAAGCACTGGCGCCGCCATTTTGGATTCCTCCAACGGTGCAGCTTGGCCATGCAGCATCGTCCTGAGCATCCCTGCCTTGAGAATACTGGTCTTCCTTGGCACAGGATTGTGCCTGAATGTCTTAAGTGCTAACGAGCACCAGTGGGAGAATGAATTAGGCAAAAAATGTCCGTTTCTTGGGCCATTTGATTGTTGAAGCCTCAGAGCCTTCTACAAGGAGAGCAAAAAACCGTTGGAGGAGGAGAGGAACTGTTCAAGGGGATGTTGGTGAACTGAGGACCACCTAAGGCTCAATGATTGTAGAAAGTGTTTCCCTAACTCCCTCTGGGAGTCTGGTTCCAGAAGGAGAAAAGAAAACCATCAATGGGAGCAACTCTCTTCTGGAGCAGAACATATAACGAGCTTAGTTCAAGGGCTTTCTAGAATCAATGCGCTCTGCTAAGCTTGCCAGTGATGGAGGCTGGTGGCTCCCATGAGAGGGAAGGCCAACATATCTGCTCTGGGTTTTCCTCTGAACTTTATAGAACTACCTAAGGTGTACTGCTGGATGGTTTTCTTCTTCTTCTTATAACACGCAGGGTGCCTTCACATGAAGGAGTAGAGAGTTCTGTTAGGATGCTGTTCCACAAATCCATGACTCCATGTGGGATTCCTTACTGATCCATGGTTAGGTTGGTTACATGGGTCTCTTTTCTTTCCTCTCATGGGATTCAAGGAAGTCTCCATGGCTCTCCCGTTCGCCTCCAAAATCACAGGCTGAGAGTAGACAGGAGTTGGCCGAAAAATTACCCAGTGGCTTCAGCGCTTTGTGGAGAATTTGAAACGAGGTCTCCCATCTTCTAAATGCAGCCTTGATGTCATGTTGATTTCTCTTGGGTGAACCTAGGACCATATGTCACCATGGTTTGCTGCTGTTCCAACAAGCCAGAGATGGAATCCATGGCTTGTTTGAGGCTTTGCTGAGTTCTAGATTTATTTATTTATTGCTGTTCCTCCAAGATCTGCATCTCACTTTGATCAACTCCTTCATAAGGAAAAGGTGCCAAGGCTAGGCTGGAGAAAAAACCATTCACTCTCCAGCTGTTTGGACTGACAGATTCTTTAATTCCTTATAATTAGCCATGCTGGCTAGGCATGGGAGGCAAAACCCCAAACATCTGGAGGGCCAGAGGTGCCTCATCTCGGCCCTAAGCACACGGTTGCCTCTACTTTTTATCTACCTTGTTAAAACCAGGCCGCTAATTTGTGCGCCATCTCCCTTGCCTGTCTCTGGCAAAACCAGACCGTGTTGGATGACCCTGTTCTCTCGTCTCTCCGACTGGGCTCAAGTGGAGGGGAAAGGTGGTCTCTTTTCTTGCTTGTCACAAAGTGCAGGACACATAGCCGTGGGCCCACGCTACAGGAAGCCAAATCTGGACTGAATATCAGAGAAAACCTCTCAACCGGTAGAGCAGTGGGGCAATGGAACTCCCTGCCTCAAGAGATGGCACCATCGTAGGTCCAATCTGCTTTGATTTGGGTCCCTGCCTTGAGAAGGGGGTTGAACTCGCCGGTGTTGTAGTCCCCTTTCCACTCTGTTAAGCTATGATTGTGGGATGCAGCCTGTGTTCCAGATCTTCCTTAGGGTCCTTGAGACCAGTGGGAGGCGATGCCTGTTGTGGTGGGTGGGGGCCAAAGGTCCAGCAGCTACTGGTGGGTGGATGGATGGAGGAGGTGGTGATAGCCTTCTGATTGGAAGTGGCTTGCCTCTTCTTATTCTCCCTTGATTTCCCCCTAAGGGCTGAAATTGGATGGCAGAGAGAACCAAGGCAGAAGCCCGACCCTTTCTTTGTTGTAAGGAGGCCAGCGTATAGGCAGGACGTGGCGGGGTAACTTTCCCCATCTGTCTTCTTGGGCAGCTGCCACTGCCTTCCGTGCTGATGTGTGGTGGAAGCTTAATTTTTTTTTTTCTGGGGAATGAAGGAGAGCTTTTTGGTATCACCCGGTCGCTTGCCGTCCCCTGAGCTGACGGCAACGAAGGGGTGTGCGAGCGTCCGCCGAGGAGAAAAGCTCCTTCGGTTGTCAGGGACATTTTTCTCATCCTTGCAATAGATGTCATTTTAATAGACCTCCCCCATTGAGAAGGCAGACAGGTTGCACTGAAGGGTGTGAGTGTGCGCGCGTGATCAAGAACGAGAGAAATTGCGGGGGAGAGCAGAACAAAGACAGAAGAACCAACACAGCAGTCGGACAGACAAGGGATTGTTGTCTAGGAAAAGGCACCTTTGTAGGTACATAACACAAGGTTTCCGTTCCAAATCTTCTGCCGTATCTGCCTAAAGTCACACCATCTCTGCCTGTGCAATTGGACCGTGCCATTTGAGATTATGTGTCTGTGCGCATCGCTGAACAGGGAACTGATGAAGCCACGGTCCTTTGACAGCCTGGCTCTCATCTACGAGGACTCCACGGTGCAGCTGGAGAAATCAGAAAAGACAGCCTAATAATTTAGGCAGCACACAGGAGAGGGTTGGGTAACCTTAGGCCCTTAGGGCCAAATCTGGCCAGCTTAGTTTCCGTAGGCAGCCACGGTCTCTTTCTTGTGGCACCCCCATGTTTTGCTTTGCTGTTCTCCCTTCCCCCTCATGGAAGACATCTGGAAAACATCTTCAAAGGCTTTGACAGTCACAATAATTTTCAACTAAAATAGCCTTCCACCCACCCCATTTTTACTATCTCTCTTTTCCTTTGATCCTGTCTGTGACTGGCATGTGCTCAGCCAACTACAACTGTGCTGGATCTGAGGACACAGTTACACTGTTGAAATACATCGTGTGATGGATTGGTTTTTTAAAAATCGGTTTAAGGCATATGGTAATCACATGGGGTTTGGGCGTGGTTATCCTCTCGGGAAAAATCCTGTAATTCATTTTTAAGATGTGTTATATATTTAGAGAGGGGGTTGTATGGTTTTCCAGCCAAAAGGCATACTACACAGCCATCCCTAAATTTAGTGCTTCCATGTACGTCATGTAGCCCCCTTTTAACAAACTGATTTCAAATGTACTAAACCCAGATCAACTATAGGCTTTTTCCCCTATGTGTAACCATGACCTGAGTTTTGCCCATGGCTTGAAAAAGAACCCTCCCCTTGATTTCTGTAGTAGAGCATTTGCTGTGCATGAATTAGAGAACAGGATATTAGAGAATATTTGAAATATTTGTCAGAATGCCAGCTTGGCAAATAATGGGTGGTGGTGTCTTCCAGAAACTAGGGACCATGACCGGAAAGACCCTGTTCTCTTCTTCTGCTTGCTTTGCATTGGAAAGTGTGCATAAAAGAAGAAAGGAGATGGTAAGAAGATTGGAATTGTCAAGGGACCCTGGCATTGTGACGTAAGAGAGAGCAATGTACCTTTGGGGATTTTAGAGGTTGAATCTCAGACCACAAACTGGGTTCGGAAGCAAACTTGGTTCTTCTATCTAGTCTGCCCGGGATGTGTAAGTAGAGTGACTCGATTCTCAAACATATGTTGGTGAAACACGTTACAGACTCTACTTCAGGTGCCACTCTGGAAATCCCCATACTAACACATCTATCTTTCCCATGGTGTTGACAAGACATAAGTGCCGCACGGCCCTACTGGATCGGGACCATGTTTGTCTCTGGATCCTGACTGGAAGAGTAATTATTTTGTGAAATCCTAGCCCAAATCCAGTTGCTTAGTGTAATCGATCGCAATAGTGTTGGCCCTCTTAATCAGTTTGGTGAGTCAACTCCTCCATAAGTTCTGTTGGCTCAAAGGAGTCTACTCTGGCCGCCGCTGACTGTAGCGTCGTAACTCACAGCAGGGTAAGCCCACTTGGATCAGTGGAGTTGACGGAGGGGGCTAGCTCACCAAATCCCCATTGATTCGGTGGGTCTACTTTGTTGGCCACTGAAATATGGCTGTGTGTGAGGGCTGGAGAAGGGTTTGGCCTCAGTAAAACGGGTAAAAGCATCTCTTTCGTGGAAAGATACATTACTGGAAGGAGTTGTCTCAACAGGGTGAACACGAATCATTCATTACGTTCCATTTCATCCAATCTGTCACTGGTGCCAGTCCTTATTTGAGAAAGGGTGCGTTCCACACCGTAAGCAAATCCTTCTTCTTCTTGGCTGCATCCGTTCTTTCCCCGACATCAAGCCGGCTTCTCTTCTGTTTTCCTGGGGTATTATAAATTTTAAAGCAATGCCATCAATGATTGCTCCAAATGGTGCTGAAATACGTTGAAGCTGTACGAGCGATTCGTATTGATGGGTTGCGATCCGCTCCGATCTTGGCAGCACGTTCTATTCAATTATCAAATGCTGTTTTGAGCTCAGGAGAAGAATGGGCATTTAAATAAATTAAAGAGGGGTGTGTGTGTGTGTGTGTGACGTTTTGCCGGGGGGGGGAGGTTTTCATTCTGGTGCGTGTTCGCTGGGGTTGATTTGCCCCTCGTTCATTTGAATCCGAATGGTTAAGGATGATTTTCCTCTGCGGTATCAGTAGACTTGATTGCTTTTTAAATTTGTCGACCAGAGATGTTCCAGCATGCCAAGGAGAATGGCTCCTGCTCCTTGTGAACGGCGCAGCACCTTAATGAATCACTTCAATGTACTTTCCTGAAAGAAAGCAGAGCAATTTAAATGTGCCGTGCATTGATTTACATCAAATGGATGAGGCCTCGGTGTGCCATCTTTTGCATTAATTCTGGCTGCTCCACCAACTGTACTGATAAAAGCAGACTTTGGGCCCAGCTTTTGGCTGAAATGAGCTTGTGTCGACCGCGGCAGCTTTCCATGGAAATGGCAGGGTTAATGTGGTGCAGAGGGGATTCATTCTGCCTCTGGAGCTTTATTGGTTTCCCTCCTTCTTTTTTAGCAAAAGGGAGAGAGATTGTTGGTAAGATTGCAGAAACCAGTGCAAGGAGAAGGTTTTTCCAGGAGTCGCTGGAGTGGTCCCTGGTGGTGGTGGTGGTGGGGAGACTGGGATCATATTGCAGGGAAATGCCCCAAGTGGTTTTCCCCCCATTTTCTGGCTATTGATTGTGTGCCTGGTCTTACAACTGCTAGCACAACCTGGCTTGTGTGTATGTGTGAAGGAGGGAGAGATGGGAGAAAGGGGGAGACTATGCAACCAGAAAAGTAACTGTGGATAAAATTTCCAAAGGCAACCACAGCCATTTCCCATAAATTAGTGTACTATCTACTGTCTTTTATAATGAAAGAGGCATCTCCGTGGCTTCCTTCCCAAAATTGTCAAAACGTGACTGAATTAATGGCCCCGGCTGCTCAGTTTTTCCCCTCTTCTGGAAGTTCTGGTAGGGTTTTCCCACTGCAGCGGTAAATCTACCTTGATGTAGCTAAGAGTGCTTACACACAAAGCACGCACACACCCCAACGCAAAGCCGGCTCCGCACCTGTTTCTCAAAGAAATGAAAAGAACGATGACAAGAACATAATAAGAACGGAGTTAGCCTCCCCCAGGAATCTGAAATCTTTTCTGGTCCTGAACATTAAAGGGGTTGTTTTTTGGGGGAGGGTGGTTATAGGATATAAGGCAGTTCTTCTTTAAAACAAAAAAGAAAGAAAGAAAACAAACTTGGGAAGGAAACAGGAGGGTGCCGTGATCTGTCTGGATGATGGATGGCTGTGGAGCCAACATATGGCCCCATCTCTTGGCAAGTCCAGAAGGAATACGGCAGGATCTGGAGCAGGGTTTTGTTGGTCGTTGGGATTGGCAGCCAGGGCAGCTGGCAGGCTGGGATGGATATATCGGGAGGGGCTTGGGGTGCATTGGCTCTGTGCACGCTTGCCTCTGCCTTTCTGTTTTTGGGTGTGCTAAAAAGGGAAGGCAGGTAGCCACGGGCTTCCAGTCAGGGCGGCCAGCCTTCTTGTCTAGTTTGCAAGGAAGACGGGGCAGTGCCCTTTTGGAAAGGCAGTTGAATTGGAGCTGAACCCCCCACCATACCCGAGGAGCAACGGGCTGTAGTCCTTTTCTTTTCTTCTTCTTCTTCTTATTACTATTATTATTATGGATGGATGGACAAACAGACAGACAGGATAGGAAAGAAGGGGCAGGCAGGCACGCAGGCAGGCAGGCAGGCAGGCAGGCAGGCAGGCAGGTAGGTAGGTAGGTAGCTAGATTGATAGATAGATAGATAGCCTGCCAGCCTTTTGGAAAGCATTAAAACCTGTCTCTTCCGAGAGGCGTTTGGTGACTAATTCCCCCCCCCATCTGTTATTTGCTGTTGTTTTTGGTCTATTGATTGATTGATTGTTAGTGTTTTTAATTGTTTTATTTAATTGTCTTGATTCTGTTTACATTTTTTGTTGTGAACTGCCCGGAGTTCCTCCGGGAAGACGGGCAGTATACAAGTTTAATAGATAGATAGATAGATAGATAGATAGATAGATAGATAGATAGATAGATAGATAGATAGATAGATAGATAGATAGAGGAAGGAAGGAAGGGATAGATAGATAGATAGATAGATAGATAGATAGATAGATAGATAGATAGATAGATAGATAGATAGATAGATAGATAGATAGATAGATAGATAGATAGATAGATGGGTCAACAGCTGCTTCCATCTGACATTTTCCAGGCCTGTTTCATTATTATTTGAAGGATACTGATATATGTTTCTGGACAGTGGCGGCTCAAATTTCTGTAAACAGCTACCCATGAACCCACTTTTTTTTTTTTTTTAAAAAAGAGGGGTATCTGGTTTATTTCCACATGGGACTATCTCATTAATGGACGACTTTCATTCACTCTCAGTGTAACAGCACCTTCCTTTCCCAGTCAGGCCATGAATCTGTGTCTCTTTTGGGATCTGTTCTGTGTTTTGCTTAATTAACTCGTCTTACTAATCCCCCTCCCCCAGTTTAACTCTTGTAAAGCTTCTCTCTTCTCTTCCCTCTCTCTCTTAAACAAGGGTGTGTGTGTTCCTTTTTCATCTCATCCTTTTTTGTTTTCACTTAGTAGGGCTTCTTTGACAATTGAACTGCATGTTGGTTTCCTAAAACCAATGATGACTGCAGTAAGGCATTTGTGGGGGAGGGTTAATGATGCAAGCAACATTATATGTCCTCTAATTCGTTCCTTCTGTATCGATTTCCCATCCTCAGCTTTCTCTCTGTGCCTCCCATGTCAGTTTGTCTGTCCATCTGCTCAGAGATCAAGCTTGATTGGTATGATGAAAGGAAGTTTTAAGGGCAGGTCTTTGGTGTACCTTAATGGTTTCCGAGGCTGTGATTGAGTTAGAAAGCGACAGAATGCTCCTGGGAAACCTTTGCAATGTCTGCCAATTAACTCACAAACAAAGCATGTTGTTTACCTCCTGAGGACTGGTCGCCAAGCAGATGCAGGCTAATCTGCAACCTGTGGAATTTTAAAACAACATGAGGGATTATCCAATGTCTTTTGTTTCTTGAGGCAGCTCTGCTTCCAATGATGATGCTGATGTCTCCTTTGGTTTTGCCCTTTCTGTTATGCAGTAGAACCTGTGCATATTGCACCTTGGGGCCCCACCCATGGAAAGGAATGCTTGGTCAAATGCTTGGTTTAACGTGTACGTTTGACCCATCACCTCAGTTGGCAAGCCACCGGTCAATTCTCCTTGCCAGTAGGATCGAAAGGCAATGCTGGAACTCTAAATGTGTTGCCTCCACTTCAAAGTGCCCATACCTTGGTTGATATTAGAAAACTTTGTCCATTTCTAATTCTATTACTTTTGTTTTTCCAAAGAAAGATCTACTGCCATGGGGAATCCTGCACTCTCCCCCACTCTCTCAGGGACTACCTAACCATACCAATGTGGCCCTCAAGACATTTTACAATGCCTGTCATCATTCTTTATCAGCGGGCACTCTCAGCCATGTTGGTTGGGCATTATGGGTATTGTGGTCCAACATGGCTAGAGGGTGCTCAGCTGGGGAGAGCAGTCTTATCATGAAACCAGTTGCTTGGTCTTTCGAGATCTCTTGATCTTGGTCTCCATGTTTAGATATGGTTTTAGCTTTCCAGATCAGGAAATGGGCACCAAAATATTCAGGAGATATACACACACATAATATATATATAATATATAATATATATAAAGGTGTTGTTCTTGAGAAAGCTGTCGACCTGACAGTGCACACGGTGACGGATGCTCATTTTAAAAGTGAGTAATTAACGATGAAGATTATATTAGTCATAAATCTTTCCCTCCTTTTCGAAATTGGTTTTGCGGAGCCGAGCGATCTGTCTGCACAAGAGGCGTGTGTGCAGCTGGTGGGCTCGCGGTGCGGCCCTCGGTGAGGTTTATTAACTAAAATGCCTCTTTATAACATTTTTATGTTCCAAATTGGCTTTTTCCAGCTCTTGCGTGTAGTGCTTTTGTCGGCGCTGCGTCGGCTTTGTTCCACCGGCGGAATCTTGAAAAGAGTGCTGGATGTGACATCGTGGGGAAGGAACGGTGTCAAAAATAGATTGCAGGGATCCCCTTTCCAGACCGTGGGTTTCTTTTTTTTCTATTAAAAAGCAACATTTTGGCAGTGCTGGGGTTTCAGAACATTTGAATTTTAGGCTGTGCTGACCCGGATACCATTTTAAGAGGTGGTTTTTCTTGGAGGGTTGGTTCCACTTGTGGTCGGCTCCGATGGCCCAGTCATTTCCTGCGATGTCTAATTGTTACCACTAATATTTCACATCCATGTTCTTGGTTAGCTGGCTGGAGTGGATTTCATTATTATTATTATTTTAAAAAAACCTCTGTTACAGTTTGTTCCCAAGAACCCCAGTTGTAGAAACAAGGATGGGGTGTGCACAAATCAACGAATCAACTACGGATTTTAGTCCAAACCTTGTGTAGGAGCAATGCGGGCCACTGAACCTTCATCCCAGGAATAGATTACATTATTTTTGTACTGCAGCTAAAACTGTGCTCAGGACCTGGGGTTCAATCCCTGGTAGCTGGCTTAGGGGTCACCCAGCTTTCGATCCTTCCAAGGTCGGTAAAACGAGTACCCAACTTACTTGGGGGGGGGCACAACTTGTAGCCTGCATAATTGAATTGTAAACTCCCCAGAGAGTGCTTTAGACCCTATGGGGTGGTATATAAGCAGCACATTGCTTTGCCCCTTAAATGTGGACTGTAACCTGGAGCGGATTCCCCTGCTCCCCTTGGTAACTGAGCCGTCAGTCTCTGCCATGATATTAACTTTAATCTAATTTTCTCCAGAAAATTTCCAGAAACAGCAGGGGGTTATCTGGAGAAGGCTCCTTGTCAGGCTCAATTGGGTGGGTTATGCAAAGCAAGGAACTGCCCAGGGCTGCTGTTCTCCCAAGCTAGCGCTGCCCATCAACAAAGAATGGCATCTAAAAGAGACCGTCCTATTTCAAGTTGGGGAGAGGTGATGGCTAGACAGGCTTGGTGGCTTTTTCTAATGTTTAAGAAACAAAAGTGCTGTAACGTTGTAATTAAGAAACATATTTGTAACTCAGAAACAAAGTAGCTACTAAAAAGTAAAAAGGCCACTTTGTTTCAACAGCAACAAAACCACAATTGGAAAATTGGATGTATCTTGAATGGGGCAGAACAGAACTGAGAATTTCCTTCCTTCCTTCCTTCCTTCCTTCCTTCCTTCCTTCCTTCCTTCCTTCCTTCCTTCCTTCCTTCCTTTGAACTGGACTAGAAGGAAGGATGTTTCCCAGAATCCCTGAGCCAGCACAACCATACTGTAGTCTGATGAAGTAACTTTTCCAGGTTCTGCTAGTTAGCCACAAAACTGATGGAGGGGAAAAGAGAATTCAGAGTACCTGGCAAAGCTATTGATTTGGCTGGGGATTGGCCTTGCCCCACCTATGATGGCCCTTGATCCTTCCCCGGCAGGATGGACCATAGCAAGGGTTTCCTGTTTCTGCAGCACAGGGTCTTCTTGAGAACCTGGCTTGTGCCTTTTGCCCTTCGTGTCTGGAGTCGCCTTCTATTCTTAGGGGATGACCCCTGGTTTCCCCTCTGCTGAATGTTACTTAGTTCCTTCCTTGTTCCCTTGGATGGTTCATGGCTCCTCTTGGACCTTTCTGGTTGAGAATGGTCCATCTTGGTTGAGAACCCTACACGGAGAATATATCCATTTCTCCAGACCTTTCTAATCCCCCCCCCAGCATTTTTCGAGTTTTAAGTCTCTAGCAAAACATGCCCAGAGCACAGGTTCACCTTTTAGAGGTCCCCAAGGAATCACATTTCTCCAAGTGATTATGATTTAAATAGATTTTTAAAAAAACATATGTTAATTTTAATCCCTCCTAGATTAAGTAGCCATCTGCATTGGGACAATGGACCTGATCCCTTTTGAGATTGTTTAGGACTTGTTTGTTTTTTCACTGTCGACTTTGTCAAGAACAATCTTTTCACCCTGATTATGTGAGTCCAGAGCAAACTTATGGAATCAGAATGCAAATTTGAGAACGGATTCCTGGAATTAAGTTGGTTTCCTTTCCTCAAGAGATGAGAATGTTTTTTTCCAAAAGTGGGAAAAGCTGGGCAGGCCATCACAATTAATTCAGGTGTAACAATGAAGTGAACTTTCAGCCAAAAGGAGAGATCGAGTGGGAGAGTAATTGAGCAGATGACTAATTGCCAAGGGGGAGGGATAATTATTCTCCATCAAGCCCAACACCAATCTAAAAAGGTTGATTTTGACGCTATCTGGAAGTGGTTTTGGGAAAAAAATACAAGTAAAGTTGACGATAATGAAGAAGCATCCGGTATTTTTCTAATTAACATCAACAGGCTAATCAACAGGTGGTTTTCATGCAGCCGAGAGTAATTAAATGGAAGTTTTGAGTGTATTAAAAATGATAGCTGAACATGATGGATAATAGGATGTGAGGAGTTATGGAGGTGAAAACTCATAAAAACAGCAGAAGTGTGTTGAGTTTCAAAGAGTTGTAGAGCTCAGAAGCACAAAGCTGCCTTTGAAGTCTGGGACAAAATGCCTCATGATCCCCGGTTGAAGCCTCTTCCACAGACCTCTGGGTGTGCAAGCCCAGCAACCACAGCCAGCGTGGCCACTGAGATGATTACATCCTCCTTCACAAATGGGCCAGGCTGGCTGGAGATGATGAAGGCAGCATCAGCGACCCTACAGCAGTTGTAGAGATGCACACATCCCCTCCTGTCCCCCTACAGTTGGGGTGGTTGACCATTCTTCATCGGAGGCGTTTGAGCAGATGATGGATGTTTGTCTGCTAAGTGCTCTTTTGCTATGCATTTCCCACTTGGGGTGGGGGGAAGTGGTTTGAGCTGGATGACCCTTGGGCTCCCTTCTAATGCCACAAGGCAGTGGTTTTCCATGGAGGTGTCGTATACGATAGCTTATACAGCACCAGCCTCCCACTGCCCTCATATGCCTGTGCTGTACGGCTCTGCCTATTTTTGGCACACACTCGTCTTTGCAGCTGTCACTGCTAACTTGCCCACACGCAGAAGGAGGATGCCTCTTCACTCTGAAAAGATGAAGTCATTCTCTTCCCTCCCCTCCTCCTGCAAGCTTGATGAAAAGGGTGTTGTTTCCCCTCCCCTTGCCTGTCTGCCCCTCGGCAGATGTCCCTTGACACCGCCTGGCACAGAGGAGATCATTTCAGCAGCCAGGCTGAACATCTCAAGAGGGCGGGGGTTGAACCTGGTGGACAAAGGAGGTGGTCCTCTGAGTGGCTTGGGCAGAAGTGGGACTGGACAGCTGGGCTGGCACCTTTGATGTGCCTTCAAATTAACCACATTAAATGTGGGCACAAGGTCATTCAGAAGGATTTTTCACCCAGTGGCTCCTTGGAGCAAGCTGGCGCTAACGGACAATGTGCAGTTTGCTGAGAAGACCAGAAGCATTTCCTGCTAAATCCCCTCACAAAATTCCTCCTAGTATCTGCCTCTGGTCACTAAACCAGTCCCTGAGTTTCCCCTGATTGTTGGTCAAGTGGCATTCTTCTTCCTCGCTCAATAAAAACCATCCATCAACCACCTTCTGCTGTGAACTTGGCACTTTCCTTTGGTTTCCAGTGCTCTTTGGATTATCCTTAACCATGCATCATCGTCGTGTTAAAATTTATGGAGTTAAAGGAATCATGGGATATGTAGTCCCAGCAGGGAGGAATACAATCATTTCCCTTACGTGCCCAGCTAGCACAGCTTGGTGCTGGGACTGGATCAACACATCCCTAGAAAACACCCCCCTCACCCACGGCATAAATACGCTAGTTTAAAAGAAATTTCTCAGACACTGCTTTCAGGCAAAAAGGAAGTGGACCTTGACTCACTGCGGTCCCTTCCCCATGGCAGGCTGAAGATGGATTCAGAAAGTTGCCATAGTAAATAAGCAATATCAGGTACTTCAAAGGTTGGCAAGAAGGTTTAAAGGAAAGGTTAAAATAGTAAAAATGCCAAGTGGTTTCTCTCAGGCCACATGGCTTGAGGAAACCAACATGGTGGACATCAGTAGGGCACCTTCCTGGCTGTCTTATCTAAAAGGCTTCCAGAGAGCTTGTGCCCTAAATAAAAGGAGCAAACCATTTAAATCAGAAAAGAGGGTTATCTTTGTCCACCAAGCAAGAGGCCAGCTCTGCTGGCCAGTTTAAGATATGTTAGACTCTCTGAACTCTGTTACCTTTCTTACAAGTAGTTTGCATATATCCATGGATCAGGTTCGAGGGGTGGCCCCATGTCTCCCTTTTCTGGCTGAGACTGGGTAGTTCATCTCACCATCCCTGGTGCGATGCCTGACCATTCCTAGTCTTTATGACCTTGGAGGTCTCTTTCAACAATTATGATCTGTGATAAGCTCTGTTGTTGGGTGAGTCACAGTTAAAGAAAATAACTTCCCAAGCTCTGGAAGGCATACATACTGACTCCTGATTAATGCAACTAACAGCTCTTCAGAAAATTGCAAGAAGCGTGATACCCTCTGCAGTGTAGCTGTAAATCTGCATCATTCTCTCCCTGCTTTTTCTGAAGGAGTTAGTCCACAAAAGGAAGATATGATTGCGATGTTTTCCTAGTAGTTTTAGATCAAGAGTTGGCTGCATCATACTCAGCTTCCCAGCTCTGTAGAGGTTCCACTCCTCTTCCGAAGGTCAGCCTGGACCGACAGCTTTCTTTCTTCTGGGGCTTGGGGGGGAGGGCAGCGGAGGGCTGGGTCCCATGTGGAGCGTTCTTGCCGTCCACAGCCACCACCTCCATTGTCTCACTTGCTGCTGTTGCACCGTCTGGAGTGCTCCTCCTGTCCATGGCTGCCGCCTCCACTGGTCTCCGCCGTCACTCGGCCGGCTTGGGTAGGGTGGCAGAAGGCAAGTCCTGCCCATCCCGCTGCCTCCCAAGTGCTTGGACAGCTTGGCAGTGCGGGTCCGCCTGGGCAGCATTGGGGGAGAGCGAGGTGGTAAGGGCATGCGGGCAGTGCCAGACACGCTGGGCCCACTGGAGGTCACCTTGGTGGTGAGATGAGTCCAGCCCTGGGTCGCCGACCGCTCGAGACCAGTGTCAGGCGAGGAATATAAACTGACCTGAATATAACCCCTCAGCTTATACTCGAGTCAATACATTTTACCAGTTTTTTGTGGTTAAAAAAAAACATACGCCCTTGGCTTATATTCAGGTTGGCTTATATTCGAGTATGTACGGTATTTTAAATAAATGAACTTTCAAAAACCCAGCCTGTGTTCTTGTGCTCAAGGGCAGTTTATGTAATCTGTGATAAAAATTGTGCCCTGCCACATTCAAACCTAGAGCGAGTGATAAGGCCTGAAAAAAAAGGGGGGAAAGCAACCAACAGTAATGAATAAGGTTCAGCAGCATGTCCGCTGTTAAGATAAGCAAACAGCCTTTTTTGCTTCCCCGTGGGCTAGTTCTGAATTTATGTCAGAGCATCAGAAGCCACCTGGAATAGGTGCCCTTTGGAAAGGGCACCGGGGAAAGAGGGTGTGGACTTTCGTAGCAAGATCACTCCCAAGCCTTGGGTAGAAAGGAATAAACAGAGGTGACAGCTGACGGTTCCGTCTCGTGAAACTTATTTGTTACTGAACAAAATAAATCCTGCATGATGTTCAAGGATTTCAAAGCAGAAGGCACGATCTATTTCCCTTTCTGGTTTTATCCCACTTTCTGATTTTATCCTTCTGACGTTCCTGTGAGGCAGGCTAAAGAGAGCGAACATGATGATCAAGGTAAGAGATGAAACAAGATCATCCTTAACCCATGTTAAGGCATTGGAACTCAGGGAAAAGTGGCCATAGTATCACATCGTAGAGACTTTCAAAGGGTGTGATGAGTATCTCTTCCCATGCGCTTCTTCACTTCTCTGTGGGATGATGGACAGAAGAGAAGAAGGGTCACAATGAAAGCCATCTTCCTAATCTCATTGAATGGCGGAGTCAGCAAGATCCAAGCATACCCCTTATCTACAGCAGAAAGTTTAACTACTTACATAGCATCACAGAGGTGGACAGGGAGTAGGTGAGCTGTCTGACTCTTATCTGTATTGGCTGATGACTTCACATACTTGACATTATCTTTGCTTTGTGGACGCTGCCTATTGGTTGCTCCTTCTTTCTCTAGCAATCCCATGGGGCTTCCCACCTACTGAAGTCAGAAATCTGTGATCTGATCCAGTGTTTTTCAACCACTGTTCCGCGGCACACTAGTGTGCCACGAGATGTTGCCTGGTGTGCCGTTGGAAAAATTGTCGCCCCTGGAGCCGTTATTCGGCGTGAAAGGAGGAGGACACGTGACTCCCGGGGTGTGCGGGGATCAAAGCCCTTAAAAGGGCCGCCCGCACACCAGTCCTCTTGACAGGAACTCCGGAGTACCTCCGGCAACGTTGGATGCCTTTTGGGGCTGACTTCAGCCGATACAGTGGGTTTCGCCGGGGTGGTAGTTGGGAGCTTCTTGTCTTGTTTGCCGCAGCCCACCCGCCCTCAACTGCCACTTAGCAGCCCGACCTGACCTGTTCGTCAGGTACTTTTGTTATTAAAAAAAAAAACTCCACCGCTTCTTACCCTCCTATCCTTGTTTGCCTGCCAGCTGGAGAGGCTTCGGGTGTCGGGTGGTGCCGGCTGCGGCCGCAGGGCGGGGGCCCACAGCGTTTACTCCAGCTGACTGGCGGTTCCTCGCCGGAGCTCGCCCGCCCACTGGGGCTTAGCCGGCTTTGCGGGCTTCCTGCCGGCTCGTCCTTAGGCAATGGGCGGCCTTTTTAAAGCCGCCTCTCAAGTCCTAGGGGCACCGTCCTCGCCCGTGTGGGGTCGAGCTCACCCTGGCCTGCTTAGGGGCCTTGCTCAGGCCTTTGAGCTCCCTGGACGCGTTGAACTCTCGCCGCGGCATTTTCTTTGGTGGAGGGTGGCTGTCCTGCCCCCCCTGCCACTTAGGGGTTCGACCCGACCTGTTGCGCCCCCCCCCACTGCTTCTTCCTTATGCAGCCTTTACCCGTTCATCGGGTCCTTCTATAAAACAAAAAAAAACCCCAAAAGGAGTAGAGAATTACTTTATATATAGTCAATATAGGCACATTCCATGTGCCTATTTATTTTTTTCATGAAACAAGTGTGCCTTTGCCCAAAAAAGGTTGAAAAACACTGATCTGATCACATGTGGACAGATTAAGACAACCTACCACCTGCCCTTTGCCTTCAATACGTGTTTGATTCCAACTTATTTATTTATTTATATAGCTTGTTTGCTGCCCACTACCTCTGGGCAGCTCACAATCAAAATAGACAATTAAAACATCAAAATTACAAATTACAACTTCCATTAGCTTCAGCACCACGGCCTTTGGTCAGGGATGATGGGAGCTGAGAGTCCAGTGGATGTGGAGAGCATCGACTTGAGAACAGTTGGCTTAGGTTAAAAAAAAATAAGCATATATTACTTGGGTAGCTGCACAGTAATCTTACGATTATCCTCACTTTCCCAATTGCGGAGCTGGAAGATCAGTGCAGGTATGTCCAAACTTTGGCCCACCTGATGTTTTGGACCACAACACCCAAAATTCTAAGCTTAGATTGCCAGTGGCAAAGGACTGTGGGAGTTGCTGTCTAAAACATATGGAGGGCCGACGTTTGGACATGCCTGGATTAGTGAGTCCGGCCAGCCCCTGACAAGGTGTCTCAGTAGGAAACCAAACTCTCAGACTCTGGCTTTTCAGCCAGAGACTGCAACCACAGAGCCATGCAAGTGGAGTCTGGTTCAAAGTTTAATCCAAGTTCTCCCTTTCAGGCTGTCCTCTCCTGTTAAGCCGAGTGTCACTGCTGAGATTCTCAGGGTAGTTAGCTTCGTGCATGCATTATTTATTTATTTATTTATTATTTTTTATTATATTTATATCCCGCTTATCTAAGCTAAGCTTATCTTAGCTAAGCGGCTAACAACAGGTGATCAAGCGCCAACAGCCAATAATAAATAAATAAATAAATAAAATAAAAATTACACCCTCTCCCACTAAGAATTGGTGTTGGAATACATTGTGCAATAGGAATTGCCTGGAATTTGCAACTGGGCTTCTGCTACAAAGAGGATTCCAGCCAATATGTGGTTGTGCAATGTGTGGTATTCAGAAAATAGTCTGATAATAGGTTTCGTGGCCTATTTTAGGTCTGGGAGCCAGAACGTGCCCTTTATAGGACGGAGACTCTTTCATCAGTACTTTTCTCCCAATAAAATACAGATGCAATTTCCTCAGGCACCGCTTGCGTTAATTATGGTTTTGAACAGTGATTTCCTGTGGTTAACATTGTTGCCTTTTTGATTAATGCTGGGTTTTGCTTTCGAGGCTTTTAGCAAAAGCCAAACACTGAAGGAACGGAGGAGGCTTTAGGAAATGTGTTTTCTTATCCAGTAAAAGATGGTGGAATGGGGGTGGGGGATGGGGAATCGTCGTTCATTCTGAGGGTTTTCTACAGTGATGCAAGCAGGCCCAGAGTTGCTTCAGAGACAAGGGACATTAGAGGCTTCCATTAGGCCAGCCATGTCCAAAGTCAGACCCATGGGCCAAATGTGTCCCATTTTCAAATTTTGAACAACCTGCGGCCTCTTCTGCCCACCGGCTCAGCCTGGCACGCATCCCCACCAGCTGGCCCCTCCCCATACCAGATGGAGACGTCAGCTTGCAGTTTAACGGTTTGCCTGCCCTCCCTGCCTCTGTCCATCCACCACCACCCCGTCACCTGCCCAGCCTACCCGCCCCTGGCTCCATTGCTGCAGCGTCCTCCCTGCCTCCTTGCATGTTATAGAGACTTGTCCAATGTCTGGCCCAGGGGCCAAATGTGGCTGAATGGTCCCCCCCCACCCATTTTCACCTCACCAAATCTGGCCTCCTTGCAAAAAGTTTGGACACCCCTGCATTAGGCGGACTGAGATGCTTGCTTCAGGCAGCAAACAGTGGGTGTCGGGAGTAGCATCAGATTGGCCCTCGTACCTTCCACTCTGTGGAAGGACATAGCTCTGGATCGTGCCCATCTCAGTGAGGCTGTGTAAGTACTTAGACTTTCTTCTGTAGATGAGGGGTAGGCTTAAAGATAGCTCACCCTCCCATGCCGTGAGATTAGGAAGGTGTCTCTCAGCTTGAGTCTTACCCTGAAGCGCAGGTAGCTCTTCAAAGTCCTTGGACGCCAATTGGCAAGATCTGTTTGCACCCCTTTATTGAGGGATCAGCGGGCAGCAAAAATGCCCTCCTTGTGGTTGTCGAAGGCCAAGGCACGCCGCGCTGAGCATTTATTTAATGACTATATGCATTCTCCTGTTTGCCAAAGGGAAAACGGATGCTTTCGCACAGAAAAAAATGTGTTATCTCCTTTCCACCTTTAATTGCTCGCGGCATCGTTATTAATGAAGCAGTAAATCTTTTAAGCAATGAGCCCCATGAATGCACATAATATGGTAGCAAAGGGTCTGTGAAAGGAGAGCAAGATAGATCAGTAAGTGGAAACGTTTTGGGGAGGGTACGAGGGAAGGGTGCAGGGTGCCAGGCAATATTCCCGTGGTGTCATTTTGCGAAGGGGCCTCGGTGGGAAGCAGCAACCTGCCTGTGTATGTGTAAGTTGGAGCTGAAGAGCTTGAAAAGTTACTTTTTTAAGAGTTGCGGAAGGGGAAGCTGTCTTAGTCTGGGCGAGCGTTACAGGTCAAAACAAAATCAAACGTGAAAAAAGACAAAACATAATGGTGGCTGCATTTCTGTAATGTCAGCTTTTGTGGACACGGCCACGTCATAATTTTGTGGCCTTGGCCACAAAAGCCCGCAATGAAAACAGTATTGTCTTTCAGGTGCCACCAGGGTTTAGTCTTGTTTTACTTCTGATTTTAAAACAAATGTTTATTTTTCAACCCATGATTTTAAAAAAAATGGCTGGGGAGGTGGGTGGTTTAGCTCTCTGGCTGCAGAGACCGAAGCTGAGGGTTTGATTCCCCCACTCGGCCTCCTTGAAAGGATGGCAGATGAGGGTGTGATGTCTGGTGATGGTGCACCAAAGGTTATCCAGGTGGGTCGGTCATTGCGCTTGGCTAGGATTCCAAATGGGATTGAGCAAAAGCCGCCTTCTGTTGCAAGGCAATGCTGAAATTTCAGGTGGTGCTGCCTCCCGAGGTGCCTCTCTCTGATTCTCTTTCTTTCCTATGTGCTTTCAAGTGTTAAAGAAAGTCCATTGCTTTTGTTCATCTGGATGGTTTCACCGATCTGCATTTCTGGGCAGCGTGGCCTTTTGCTCCGCCCCAGCCTCTGTGTAAGTAGAAAGAATGTTCCCCATTACACTTTTATGAGTATAGATTCCGCCCCCCCGCCCGCTTTGCATGCTTCAGAGCGTGGAAATGTGATTAATGCGAAAAAATTGTCAAACGGCATTCATCATAGTTGATTTCTTATTGATTTTTTTTTTTTTGCTCACCCCTGAGATTTTTTTTTTTTTTTTTGGCCACATAAGCTCTTGCTGTGAACCTTTGCACACAACGGCACCTATCCACACTGATGAGAAGGCAAAAGGAAATAAATACATGGATGTGTAACACTCGCATTGCCAATTAATCGCAAAGACGTCTTTATAAATGTTTACACAGACAGACTTCGGTGGGTGTTCATTTGGTGAAAATATCACAGGCACCATCCTGGGAAGAAAATGTGTCGACTTGGCAACAGAAATATCAGTCATTGCCTGTCTTGCAGCTGAGGATGATGGTCTTTGGAATTGTTATCCCTACCTCCAGGAGAGGGTAATTTTTTCTGCCCCTTTTATCTACAGAGAAGGTGTGGTGTTTTTTGGGGGGAGGGGCATTGTTCGTTGTTTGCACACAATGAGCAAAATCACATAACACAACACGGCAGTGGAGGTAACACTTAAATGGAGATCTTGCCACTTGCCCCAAATTATTCTTCTTGCATCCTTATTAAATGAAGCTTGAAGAATTAGAAGGCTAATAGAGGTTATTTGCCTCTTCGTTAAAACAAGAGGTGGGTGGGTGGCTCTGTTCCAGTGGACTGCACAACCTCTGGAGACACACACACACACACACACACAAGCTGAGGGGGAGAACAATTGTCATTGAACACAATCTGTATCGTTCGTTATGAATAAAGAAACCCGTGCCGATTTACGAGAGACTAAACAGTAAGTGAGATCCAGCAATATCCAGCAAGTAAGTCTGCTTACCATGAATGAAGACGTCATTATGTGGTGCTAAGTCATTTCTGATTTAAGGGTGCCTGTGAATTAATAACCTTCCAAAGGGTTCTGTTGTGAACAGCTCAGACACAAGGCTGTGGCTTCGTTATAGAGTCAGTCCCTCTGGTGTCAGGTCTTCCTCTTTTCCTGTTACCATAGTATTACTGTATTTTCCTTTTTTTTTTTTTACATATATATTTGAAAATAAAACTTTTATTACCATATTTTCCACTGAGTCTTGTCTTTTTTACAGTCTAGCCAAAGGGTCCCTGTGTTGTCATTTTTCAGTTTTTAAGGAAAGTCCTGCCATGATTTGCTCTGGAACCCACTTAATTTGCGTTTCTGGTGCTCCTGGTATAAAGGATTGCCACGCCATCACGTTCCCCTCAGATTGCAAGGCAAGGAGGTTTTGCATCTGACACAGGTGTTTCAGCAGGGTGACGTTTGTCGAGTGATAAATGACAGCAGGTGAGCAAACTGCTTATGAAAGTAAGACAACGAGGGCTCCATTTTTCAAAGGTTAAGGTGTGTGAGAGCATACCTGTACATCCTCGGAGTCATTAGCGCCATGCGCTACACGCAGCATGTGGTATTTAGAAAGGCCAGAGTAACCTTTTCAATTGCAGCGCATGCTAAAATGAATATATCTCCTCAACGTTTCTCGAGGGTGGAAAAGAGGGAAGAGAAACAGTGGTCCCCTCCTGCTGAAAATCACCAAACAAAATAAAATATCAAGAGCTAAATGAGGAGCAGGAAATGCTCGTCAAAATATTTCCATTATTACAAACATTATGTAGTACCTGATACATTAAGTCACTAAGACTTTTGCCTAGTGACTGTCTGGGAGTGTTTGTTTGTTTGTTTGTTTGTTTTAGAGTATTTTTAACCCTACTTTCCTCCATTTTGAAGTGGTTTTTTTTAGGGTTGATTTTGTTTCCATTTTGGGCCCTGCCCAACTCAGGTGGTGAATTTTTGTCACAGCCCTAGCTGCTTTCCCTCACAGCACTAGCAACCAGGTGACTCTGGGCCTTTTCACACGACCCCTAAGATCCGCTGGTCCCTTAAATTCGGACCAGAGATCTTGGGGGTTCGCTTCTGTTCCTGCGTCCCCATCCCTCAGCACTTCCTGCTCCTGTCGGCGTGAGGGGGGGGGAGGGAAAAAAAGGACAAAAGAAGCCTTTACTAACCTGCCGGTGCTGGTCGAACTTGCCCCGTTACTTCCTGGTTCCGGCTCAAGGAGCTCTTAAAGGGGCGGGAGGCAAAAAAACAACAGACAAGCCAGGAGAGCCCGGCACTCTTATCCGCATCAAATTTTTTTCACCTGCAGAGAGCAGGTACATGAAAAATGCGCTGGGTCATGCTAAAGTGGGTGGGGTTGCACTTAATTGTCTCCAAACTCCAGAGCTGGTGGGAAAACATTTCTAAGCTCTGGAGCTGGGGGCCATTTGCAGCGCAGCTTAGGGGTCGTGTATAAACACCCTCTCTCTTCTCTGGCCTGAGTGATGTTCTCTATGGAAGGCTCTTTATGGAGCCGCCCGTTTACTTGAAGCATTAGCGCTGTTTCAGTGAAGCCACTCTGGGCATCTCCTTCACTCTGCACAAGCGCGACGTTGGGAATCTGTTGACATCGAAACCCCAAGCTTGCCTTACGGGGCTTCTCCTGGCCACTTTCTCCTGGCGGCTCTCTTTCATCTGCCGAGGCTTGCAGGCAGCAGGTTGCTGAGCTGTGTGGAGGAACACCAGTTAAGCCCCTGATAGCGATCAGAGGAGGAGAGGAACAGAAGAACGCCAGGCATCAGACAGGATGTCAAAACTTGTCACTTCTCCGCCACTGAGTTGCTCTCCTCTTTCACTCTTCCCACTTCCTTTCTGTCACCCTGCCTTGACAAGGTTAGCTGCTGGCTGACAAGGATGCAACTGGGGAGGCCAGTGGTGGAGGATTAAGTAGAAGAATGCTGGGGGAGGAATTGGAAAAGTTAAGTAGGAAAGGAGGGGGATTTTCGGTTGTCTCCTGCAGAGCAGAAACTTCAGCCGTGACCCATGGCATATGTTTGTGGGGTGCAGAATGTGACGGAGGGTCAGACTTTGAATCCTTAATAGTGTCATATTTAGCTTCACCTCAACAGACTTCATCACTTTTGCCATATTGTGTGTTTGAAATGTGGGATGCATGGCATTTATTGGCTTCATGGGCCATTGGGAAGGAGATTTTGGAATGCATTGTTGCAGAGCTTTTGAAATTTTGGTTAAATCCTTCTAGCTGGGCCGCATGGGTTCGGGGACTCACAGAGCAGAATAACTGCAAGTTCCCCAAAGTAGTCCACTTCTTTTCTCATGAACTGGCACTTAGCATCTCAATAACTCACTCTCAGGCTTTCACAGGTGAAAGAATAGAAGATTTCATTTACTTACAATTAAAGAAATCATGCAGCGAATGGACAAACACTATTGATTTCAGTCACAGACTTGAGAGAGGGAAAAGGCACTGAGGAGAGAGGTGGGGCTCTCTTTGAATTCAGAGGCAGGGAAAGAACAATTGGCTAGTGCTGGATAGACTGACAGTCTTCCCAGCCAAGAAGGGTCCCTCTCAGCCAGACTTACTAGCTGCAGCATGCAAGGTTGCAAAACACATATATACGAACAAGCACTTTGTCTCAGCTGCAGTTACTGACACACTTGGAAAGCTATGGCATTTCTGTTTCTCGTAATCTTCCTCCTCTTTGGCAGGGGCACACACATTTGATGTGTTTGAACTGCAGTTCTGCGTAACCTGCACACTTCCACTTTTCCATGCCTGCGAAACAAGCAATCCCATCAATTACAATTAAAGGGGACAGGGTGGGAGAAAGCGTGTTCATTAAAAACCTAAAAGACCCTGAAGCCTGTACCACTTGGTTTTCACATTTTCCAGCTACCTGTGCCTTGCAGTACCCAGTGTGGAGTCATAGACAGCGCAATGGGCTAGAACTCAGAAGAACTGGGTTTGAATCCCCTCTCGGCCATGGAGACCCACTGGAACATGTGGAGCTGATAAACACTTTCCTCAAATGAAAGACCTCACCTTCCTAAATTAAAAACCAGACCTTCAATCCTACTTAGGTCAAATTGCATTAATGAACCTTGTAACTCAGGATTCCCTTCAGGAAACATTCTTTCTTAGCTTTACCTCTAGCAGTCAGTGATTGAATCTAGAACTTCCCATGTGAAGTTCAAGTTCTGCCACTGAGCTGTGAACTTCCCCAGCAGAGAAAGCCCTTCTGGGGTTGCTGTGAGTCGGTTCTGCCTTGATGGGTGCATAACCACACCACTGTGTCATGTGGTTTTCAGTGGCTCAGCACTGCCTTTGTAACCCACCTGGTTCTTTTCTGCCTGTTTTCTCAATGGTTCCCCCCCTCCCAAATCTCCCCTGCTTCCCTGCAAACTAATAAGTGTGGCATTCAGATGTTACTCTGCTCCAGCCTGGGGTTTGCAGCTCCTTGGCATGGCTTCTGTTCAGAAGAGCCTTCTCCTTGCCTGCCCACTTGGGGTGATTGATGGTTCCCAGATCAGCTCTTTAACCCCCCTTTCCGTGTGGGTTTCCAGGCAGGGTGCCTTCAAAGTCACAGTGTCACTCCGAGCGCTGGTTGGCAGGTGTGGAGCTTTGCTCTCCATGTGAAGCCTCATTGCAGTGAATTCTGGGAAGGAAGGAGATTTTGATGGGAGGGAGGCCTGCTTTTTTTTTTTTTTTAGTGGAGGGGAGCATGACAGTTTGCCCTGGAAACCTGCCTCTCCTTGGCAATGTTGGCTCAAATAAGAGGGACGTTTGCCCACACCCCATGCCATCCCGCCCCCTCAGATTTCTGTCATGGCTGCGCTGGGGAAAGAGATGTGGGCTGTGCGTGCAAGAGAGAACAACCGGAGCGGATTGATGGTTGAGTTAACTCGGTTAGATAGGACAGTGGGAAGTGGGAAGTGGGGAGGGTGAAAACTTCACAGGAGAGTTGCAAGGCACCTTGTGAGAGTGACAATGGCAGAGAGCAATTCCGATCTGTGCGTTAAAAAAATGTTTCTTTGAACAAAGGCTGGACAGACCCACCTTGGAGAAGAGGTGATGGGAGTGGAGCTGAAGATCTGTCATTTGCTAGAGGTTCCCCGAAAGAGTTCCTTTTTCAGACCGTTAGAACTGCAGAACTGGAAGGGATTCTGGAGGAGGCCGAGTGGAGAATCAAACTGCCAGCCTCTGACTCCACAGCTATAGTCCTAAGCCACGGAGCTATCCAGGAGTTCACTTAACTCCTGGAGCAGAGAGAATTAGGGCCGGCATTGATTCCAAGAACCCCAAAGTTCAGGATCCTATTTTGGTATGAATTACATGCTCTGACATTTTTCAAAAAGGATAGGGTTTCTCCAGAAAACCCAATAACCTTCAGGCGGAGAAGCTGAAAACAAGGCGTACCATCTCAGAGGGGACTGGGTTGGTCTTGAAGCTTGTTGGCTGGTTGGTTCCTGATTCTTTGCTTTTTATGTTTATAGCTCATCTTTTCTTTGGTGAATTCAAGGATCTCCTCCTCACAACTTCCTCCTCACGGCCACCTTGTAAGGTAGCTCTCAGGGAGGGGACATCATTTAAAGCAGTGGTTCTCAACCTGGGGGTCCCCAGATGTTCTTGGACTGCAACTCCCAGAATCCCCCACCACTTGCTGTGCTGGAAGGGATATCTGGGAGTTGCAGTCCAGGAACCTCTGGGGACCCCCAGGTTGAGAACCACTGATTTAAAGGATGTTTAAATGATTAGCCCACAGTCAACAAGTGGCTCAAGTCTGGGGTTTAAACCCAGATTTCCTGAGTCCAAACCATAAGTACTGGGATGCAAACAAGTTTGAATCCGGGCTCAGAAAGGTGAGTTTTTTGTGGGGGGAGGTGTAAATTCTACAACTGCCCCTCCCCAGTTGGTCTAGAAACTAATTCCCCCAATCTGTAGTGATGCGGAAAATTGAATTCTCCTTGAGATAAAAACATGCTTTTAAGGCTCATTCTCGTGGGCTGAGCCGCTGCCCACCCCGACTCGTCTGCCCCTTTATCAAGCCAAGATTTAGGGCGGTTTTTCAACTATGCAAGAAGATCAGAACAAAATGGCAGATTGACTTTTTCCTCATTGGGCTGGGTGAGTTTTAAAAAGAAGAAGAAGAAAAGGGTGGATGGATTTCAACCTTGGTGGGTTGGACCAGGCATCCAACCATGTTTGCCAGAGACAAAGATCTGACTTTAAAAGTTCCATAATGATGGGTCGGCTGTCATGGATTTTTCCTCGTGGGAAGGCAGAAGGTTCAGAGAACATGTGTCCCTCAAATAGCAGGCGGGGAATGCCCCCTTTCTCTCTCTCTCTCTCTGCACCTTATGAGGAGGAGGTCGAGTCAATGGGGGTGACCGTGGCAGACTGCCCAGTGTAGGTTCAACTGCCAGCTCATGTGGATGAGAACAAATGGACTGTGTCGGCCTGCCAGCTCAGCCCGCCTTGCCAGCTGGAGAGTCTCTTGGTGTTTTCTGTCCCTTTCCCAGGCAAAAATAAATAAATAGAGAGAGAGAGAGAGAGAGAGAGAGAGAGAGAGAGAGAGAGAGTTGCCACCGATTCCGCCTTCCTATTTAGAAATACACTGAGTGGCCCCAATTGTCCATCCAGAGCTCAGCTTTGTTTTTGTGGATGGTCAAAAGCTCCCCAAAGATGCAGGCAGAGAGAGAGAGAGAAAGAGAGGGACCCCCACCCACCCACCCCGGTTTCATCCTTGGGTCCATCTACTTTTAGATGCCAGATATTTGGAAGGCAGCCCTGTGGGGGAGGGGGGGGAATTACATTTTGTGTGTCACGTTAAAGCCTTCTGAGTGATTGGTGTGTATAGCTAGCTTCGGCTCTACATGGTCCACTCTTAGTCATCATCAGAACTCTGAGATAGTCGCGAATCACAAAGTGATAACCCGGTAGAGGAGGGAAGGCGCCTGACGCATTTCCGGTGGCATGCCAAAAGGAGGGTGCAACAGCCAAGAAAACCCTGCTCCTGGTAGATGATGCCTCGTGGTGTTCTCTTGGGGGTCAACACCCACAGGCGTGAAGCTTGAGGGGACCATGCAGCCCAACTTGTATAAAGAGGTTGTAACTGGTAGTGAGGCCCCAAACCACTCGGGGCGTTTTCTTTTTATGCTTCCGTTTGAGGAACCTTGCAAGGGAGGCTGGACTGACCCTGCTCAAGGTGTGTTTCAACACACCTAGATTGTGCCTCTCCCCCCTCATTCTGTGGCGTTGTGGTTGTGATCACAAGAAGGCCCAATGCTTTTAATGTTATCTTCCACCTCCCAGGACCATCCATCTGCCAGCTGAGATTTCAGCCTGATGTGGCATTCTCCCGGAAGGGAATGTAGCTGTTTTTATACCCTAGCTTGGGTTTATTTATTTATTTATTTATTTATTTATTTTGGATGCTGGGGGCTTGAATATGTTTATCACCTTTAAAAATGGACTGGGAGTCTGGAAAAGCTGTCGACTAGCCTGTCCCACTCAGCAGGCCCCCATATACCTGCCGCTGCTGTCCTTGGAGCTGACAAATGGTTCAATAAGAATTATTGATATTGCCTGCTGTTTATTCTATCATAAACTCCATCAGCAATTATAAAAAAAGAGCCTTCAACGGTTCCATCTCCAGCCGTTAATTAAGGCTAAAATAAGGTACTTGGTCATAAAGTGTGTGTGTGTGTGTGTGTGTGTGTGTGTGTGTGTGTGTGTGTGTGTGTGTGTGTGTGTGTGTGTGTGTGTGAGAGAGAGAGAGAGAGAGAGAGATGACTAGGCAGGCAAAAATGCTCCTTTAAATGATGGTCATGCATTCTTGCCTTACGTTTGCACCCTTAGGTTCAGCCAGGTGAGTCTGTATGGCTCATCCAGACATTTATGAGACTAATGAATTTTGATGCGTTTTGACCCCTTTGCTCCCCAGAGTTGGGAATTTAATGGACAGAACATGCAACGTAAGCCCGCTCCCATGCTCGCCTCTGTAATGTGGATTTTCTTTCCCTGTAGAGGAATAAAAGTGAGCGCCAAAGAGGGGAGAAGGGAGCTTAGCAACTCCCACCTCTGATGGGGAACATCCTTTCTACAAGGGAGATTATGACCGTGCCCCCCCTTCTTACAGGAGAGAAACAGGGGCAGACAAAGAGACGGGTGCGTATAAATAATTTACCATGCAGTAATACAGAGGAAATAACAAGCCTCCTAAATAATGAATTTGCCCAACTGCTGATTCATAGGTAACTATCTCTTGCAAGGCAGAACATTTTCTTTTTAGGGACTTGCAACACTTCTGAACGACACCGAGGGTGGTGTGGGAAGGAAGGTGAGGGTGGGAGGTGGGCAGCAGAGGGAGCAGAGGCAGTAAGTTCCTCCCCCGCCAGGCACAAACCAGGGACAACAAACCACGAAGCATCACGAACCACTGGTTTTCTGGTTCGTGCCCATATTGGGTCTGTTCCTCTTCCCATCTCTTGGCTGGAGTTGTCTCTTGTGTGGTAGAAGACGTTAACGAGGAAAGCCAAGAATTCCCCTCCCATTTGGAGTGTAACCTGAGCTGTAAAGAGTCAAGGGGGTGGCTTGGTTGGTTCGCCTCTCTCCTCTACCTTTAGAAGCTCATTTTCTTCTAAGGGCCTTTTCACACAACCCCTAATATCTGCTGGCCACTTAAATTCGGACCAGGGATCTTGGGGGTTCGTTAATCTTTCTGCGTCCCCACCCCTCCGCACTTCCTTGCTCCTGTCTGCGTGAGGGGAGGGAGGAAAAAAGAGAGGAAAAATGCAGGCTCTCCTCCAAAGCTGCCTGGAGCCCCATCCTTGTCCTGATTCCTTCTCTTCTGTTTGTTTTTTTGCCTCCCGCCCCAGAAGCGAGGAGAGCCCCGCACTCACCAAATTAATCCGGACCTGGGGATTTTCACCCTCCTAAAGCAGCAGGTACAAGAAAAGTGCGCTGGGACGCGCTTAGGTGGGCATGGTCGCACTTGATTTCCTGCAAACTCCGGAGCTGGTGGGGAAACAATTGTAAGCTCCGGAGCTGGCAGCCATTTGCTGCGGAGTTTAGGGGTCGTGTACAAAGGCTCTAAGAGAGGCTCCCTCCATTTGTATTCATCATTGCATCCCTGAGTGATGATTGGTTATCGTCAAAAATAGGGATGGGATTAACACCCCGCACCCCCACCCCCAGCAAGCATCAAGCCTGAATTGAGACTTGAACCCAGATCTGCAGCCCTATGACACTCGCCACCTTGCCAAGACTTGTATTTCCTTCTGAATTCGGCTCTTACAAGTCCTCTTATCCAGCTCCCCAGCGCCCCCCCCCACACACACACACACATTGTGCTTGGAGCACATTTCATGCGCCTCCTTGTTAGTTGACTAGGAAGCAGGTTTTGAAATAGTTCATCAGCGGTTTGGATCATTAAAAATGACACATTTGGAATCTGTGGCCAAGAAGTTGAACTGATTCGGATGATGTTTAACAAATCGGGGTCCAAGCGTGGGCGGGAAAGTAGCCAGAGGGGAACATTTGTTGGTGGGTTTACCTGTTGGAGCCTGGCAGGCAAACATTTCCCTCACGGCCGACGAAGCTTTTTTGATGCCCTAGAAAGGGGTCGTTTGTTCTTTTGGAGGGTGGGCCGTAGAAGGAGCATAAGCACCTCAGAGGGCTGCTTCTCCCCTCTGCTTCTGGCCATAAATAATGCATTCCTCTCTCCTCTGAATGGGCTCCAGACGTGGCTTGAAAAAAAAGAAAAAGAAATTTGTGTGTCTGCAAGGACTGGGAGGTTTCAAACGGGACTCAAAAACAGAAGGCAAACCTGCTGCCCCCTCTGAGGGCTGTGCGTATTCTCGAGCATGCACACACCTACGTACACTCACTGCCCTGGTGAGTAGCCAGTTTGCTGTCGTTCAGTAACTCCCCATTCCTGACTGGAAGACTGGGAAGAGCAAAACAGGTCCCGCTTCTCCACAACGTGCCTGTTCCCTAAAGTTGAGTTGTAACAAGGAGGTCCTAAGCCAGTTGCTACTAGGCTGTGGGGTTGGGGGCAATTTCTGACCCCCGTCTGGGCACTTGGGCCCCCCCGGTGACTCATCCCACCAGATGAATCTCAGTGGTTTAGGCATGCTGGGTGCAGTGTCAGAGCTTCGGACAGGCATGTCCAAACTTTGGCCCTCCAGATGTTTTGGACCACAACTCCCACAGTCCTTTGCCATTGGCAATCTAAGCTTAGAATTCTGGGAATTGTGGTCCAAAACATCAGAAAGGGTCAAAGTTTGGACATGCCTGGCTTAGGAGTTTGATTCCCCCCCCTCCCCACCCAGCACTGTGTTTCCTTGACGTAGGCTGGCTCCATTGGGTCCCTTCCCACTCTGGAGTCCTAAGATGATGGTAGTGAGGATGATGCCTGAGTCAGTGGGGGAGACTGGACTGTCTTCCAGCCCATGAGAATGGCACCACTCAATGTCCCAAGCCTGTTCTTGCTTGCAAGAGTCCCCATAGCAACTCCAGGTGTTGGTAAGATGCCATTTTCCAAAGCAAGGTGGCAGAAAGGGATTTGAGTAACGCGGAGCTTCTTTAGATGAAGTTTCCCCCTTGTCACTGGTGTTTTTATCTGTAAAAGTGGATTTAATGTTATTGCAGGTGTTAGGTAAATGCAAAGCACAGTCGTTCCAGGTATGAAGGTGTGTGTGTGTGTGTGTGTGTGTGTGTGTGTGTGTGTGTGTGTGTGTGTGTGTGTGTGTGTGTGTGTGTGTGTGTGTGTGTGTTGTGTCGTTACAGTTGTGACTGACTCTTCGTGACTCCATGTCCATTGAGTTTTCTTGGCAGAAATACTGGAGTGGTTTGCCAGTTCCTGCTCCAGGCACCTACAGCACCTGGTATTTCCTGGTGGTCTCCCATCCAAGTACTAACCAGGGCTGACCCTGCTTAGCCTCCGAAATCAAGCGAGATCAGATGTGCTTAGGTCATAGGGAATCCCATTTCTTGCCCTGTCTCTCTTTCTTTCCTTGCTGAAAACTGTTTTCTGTCATCCCCCTCTCTCTTTTTGCTAGAGATGATTTTGGCCAAAGAGGGGAACGTACCCCCCCTCCCCCGCTTCAGAAGAAGAGAAGGTTCCTTGCAGAATTGCCTTCAAAACAATTTTTGAAAAAAGCAGCATTTTCCCAAGCATTATTTCTTGTGTGCGCACATCTCTGTGTTTTAATGCTCCTATCTTTGGCATTGCAGAACAGACTTCTGATGAGGGAAGGCAATCTTGCTGTCATCTTCACAACTAACTTGGCTGCCAGTGCCTTGGAGGCTCCTAGTGTGTTGAAGGATCCTGATAGTTTTAAGGACTCAGGGGCCAAAGATGGTCCATGTTAGTTCTGGAGGCATGATGGCCTAGGGTGTTCTCCTGCACACACACACACACACACACACACACACACACACACACACACACACACACACACACACACACACACACACACACACACACACTTACTTCATGTGAACAATAGCTGCTGCAGCATTCCCCCCCCCCCCGGTTTGGATTTCCTCCATTACATAAAATCAAAAAGTCTGTACAGGCATGAAACAAGATAATTTTCCAAAGTTCAGTTGAACTTCTGCGGTGAATTTATTGGGCATCCTTGCTACAGCACTGAAAACAGCAGATTATGTACGGTGTGGTGATTTAGACTGAGAGGATATTAAATTTGCTTGAGGCAGATTAGATATCCTGTTGCGCTTTCCAACTGCTTTTTTGTGAATGCTTGCTGCTGGTCTGTTGAGAACACTGACGTCCTCTGTTTTCGTTGTGATTGGTGTGGTATTGTCCAGCTTCTTGGACTCACATTAGAACTTTGGGGCCGTTAAGAGCTGCCCTCCATGGAAGCAGAAGCCAAATAGAGTATGGTTATTTCCATCTGCAGTTGCTTCTCACAAAATGCAGTAGTACCCTGAATGGCAACTCCCAGGTGCCCCAGACAACACAGCTGGTGCTGAAGGCCTCTGGGAAGGGCAATCCAAGATGGTCTCCATGACCCAAGGTTGGGGTGGGTTGGGGGAAAACCACTGATCTTCTACCAGTGGACATTGTTCAGTGAGAAACACAACCCGAAGGGACAGAGAAGATAGGTGGTATGAGAGAAGGGGCATGGAAGCCATTCATGTGAGCATTGAAACCCCTTCCCTCAACAGAGTTGGGGGCCTCAGGCAGAGTCTATCTGCTACTTATCAGGCTGTGCTTTCAACAGTACCCAGACAAATCAAAAAGCCTTCACCACCAAGGCCACAGCTAACGACCCATGCTTTATAGGTTTCAGCATCATAGGCCATTGTTCACCTTAAGGCTATGGATACTATTGTCCACCTAATGAGCCTGTTCAGGCCATTGTTCATCTTATGAGCCTATCTCAGACCAGGGTGACAAGAGGTCAAAGCTGTCGATAAGATGGAGGACTCGCACTAGCTGCATCCAGACAGATGAAGCTGTTTGGATGAACAGCAAAACGTTTCTATCTCTCAAGAAAAAGAAGTCCAGTTGGCATGACTCATGAGTCACCTGGATGACTGAGAATCTTCACAGACAACCTGAGGGAAGTTGGTTTCTCACTTAGTTTTGATGATTCTCCCTCAATGTATTCCCCAGCCAGCGGGGCTGGTGGCCAGGGATGATGGAAGTTGTAGTTCTCCAGCCTCTTGGCACCCACTGCCCTCAAAGCTGAGATCCAGATCTTGCTGAAAGAGGCATACTTTGAAATCCTCTTCTTGGATGGGCAGTCGTTCCGGTGCCTTTATCCCAATCCAAAACATTGGTGGTCTGGACTTCTCTCTTGTTGTGGGAAATGGCCCTTTATTCTGAGGATTGCTCCTGATTAGAAAACTCTGGGTAACATCTCTTTGGCACTGTCTCATTGTAGCCCACAAATATGCACCTCTTTCCATGTCCAACAGACAGGTGCTCAATTAATGGATTGTTTTGCTTAGCGGAGAAAACTAAATCCAATCTGTTCCTTGTTGCAAACAGGAGTCGTGGTGGTGGTGCAGGACTGGACACAGACTGGTGTGTGTGTGTGTGTGTGTGTGTGTGTGTGTGTGTGTGTGTGTGTGTGTGTGTGTGTTTATTTTTCCACTTTTAAAAATGTTTATTAAAAAAAAGAACAACATTTACCCCCAAAAAATCACAAAAAATGATGGTGGGTCACAGATGTGATTTTGTGTGTGCTCAGCTCTTTAAAGAAAGCAGTAACAAAGAATCCCCTTTTAAGTAGTGAGCTGAGGTAAATTTACTTCCCATGCATCAAATAGGAAGATAAAAATCAACCTGTCAGAAACTCTTACAGGCCATGAGGAATAATCCTTTGGATTTAAGAGATAGGGGCCTGTTCTTTTCAACCTTCAAATACCCCTCTTTATCTGGGTCTTTTTGCCTAGGCTTAGATTTATCTCTCTCTTACATCAGCCTAAAGCTTCCTCCAAGTTAGTAGCTTTCCATCTTGAGAGGCACGCGCGGAGCAACATAACCCCGATAACAAGCTGTGAATGCGGAGCTTCCTTTGGTGCTGCGCTTTTGATTTTTCTTTTATCTTCACAAAATGCCCATGACAGCTGCGTAGGGCGTGCATTTATTTTTGCATGGTACCTGCAGCAAGAACATGACTTCAAGCGCAGGTGTGCAAATAGCTTCTTTCTTTGGGAATTCTCGGCTGTACCTGGCCCTGCCTTGGGTCTATCATCCTCTCGGTCCGGTCCATTCCTCTCTTCTTGGTCAACCTACTGATGCAACAACACCTCTTGTCTGTGTTAGCAGATCTGCAGTCACCAGCACCCTTTGCTGTCATGAGGGCATCCACCCTGCCATTGTCTCTCCCAAGGTGGCTGTCTCGAACGATTCCACAGAACTAACCCAATGGGTTACTCTGAGCTAGCTGAATCTCTGTTTAAAGCTGGTATAGGCTTGTTAGGTTCTGATGGGGGAGAGGAAAAAGGTGGGATGATCTCATGTCATTGAGGGCTTCCTGGAAGCATCCAGTTTTTCTGAGATAAAGGTTGCACTGGACCATCACAACAAGATGGAATTCAAAACAATGGATAATTGTCACAAGGCAATACAAGCTGTAATTGTGAAACAGACCATGGTTATTCACCACAGTACTTGCCTAGAGTTAGCTAGCTAGCTTGTTAGTTTTATAGGCCATCTTTCTGCTGATAAGCCCAACCCAAGATGGCTCACAAGATTAAAAAGAATAAAATAAAAACATAATAAGTTGAACATTATAAACAATTCAACTACTGTGTGTGCAAATTAAAATACAAATGAATAATTAAAAGCAAGAACAAGTTTAAAACTATCTTGACCTGAAAAAGTTTGCAAACTGAGAAATAACCCTGTAACAAACCATGGTTTATTTACCTGGCTTGTTTGTGTTTGGATATGACAGATAATGAGTGATTTTTAGCTCCTTCCATGACAAACAGGAACAGCTGGCCACAATGGACCAGTGGATGCCTCACCTCTGGTAAGCCAGGATTCCGTCACAACACAGTTTGTTGTAACCTCTGGATCCTGCCTGAGAGAGACTTTAGGTTTCCTCCCTTAGGGCAGTTCTTATTCAAAAGCAGGGTGTTGGTTTTGGAATGGGTGGCTTTCTAAACCACAAGCCCGAGACCAGCTTTCATTTCTGTTAAGAGTTTGCTTAATTAATGGAGCAAATCTTATATTTTGGAGAGGCAGCCAAAAATATATGGGACCAATGTACTCCTTCCTTTTTAAAAACTATTTTTATGGAAAGATATGGGATTTCAGCTTTGCACACACATACGCATGTATTGCATATTGCGTACAATTTTCCCTGCTAATTCGACACCCTGGGATGCGGCTTGGTTTTTACTTTTAGTCTCTAATCACTGGAAATTACAATGAGAGGCATACACTTGGGTGTTGCTTTCCTGTGTCTTGCTTGCATTCATTTGTACGAAGGGACCAGATGTGCCGCATTGGATCCATTTAATGTTTTTCTCCTCCGTAGCAGCATGAATTTCTAATACTCGGGAGTTTCATTACTTTGTGCAGGATGCTAAATCTAGGGGTTTTCTGTTTTCTGAACTTTGGTCTCCTCCAGATATACATCTTATCTATTATTCATTTTCACCAGGGGTTTAAGTACAGGTGTTTGTTTGTTTTTCTTCTTGTTTCGCATTGTTCAGTTTTTGTGTGTGTGTTTTTTAAAAATGAAAAACAGCCAGCAGTTGTACCTCATTGTAATGTAAAAGGAAGCAGTGTTGAATTGGTTGTTTTCAACGAGTTATTAAAACAATAACAACCTGGCGTTACACCTTGCATCTAAAATATACAAGATGTTTCACGTTCTACATTTTGTTTTTGTTTTCTAAAAAAGCAATTCTGGATACAAGACAAGGAGATGGTGATTTTTGGAAACTGAAATTGGCAAGCAGCCTGCCCAGAGAACACAAACCTTTTGGTCAGTCCTGAACTCCAAGAGTCGATGTTTGAATTGCGAACCAGCATCTGCTGCTGACCGTGACGTGGAATTCATCTATTTTAGGCCAAGAAGCCCTGTGTGTAAGACTCCAGGAGGCTCTTCTAGAGCCTTCATCTTACAAAAAGGACAGTTGGATCCTTAAAACCAAGGAATGCTTGGAAGAAACAAGCTGCTGGGGTTTTTGGAGCTGGGGAGGGGCCTTGGTTAACAGTTTGTTTCCGCTGGTCTTGGTCCATATTTTTTATTTTGCAGAAACAGGAAGCTTTGATTTCCACCCTCCGTAATATTCATCTTACGCTATTAAGTCAATTCTGACTGATGGTGATCCTTATGAGAGGCTTCCAGTTAGAGTTACTCAGAGGTGGTTTCTGGTTCCCTTTCTCTAGGGGTGCTCTGGGTCCGTCCAACTTGCCCAAGGCTACCCAGCTGAGCTCTGATCACAGGAGGCAAAGCGGGCAACCAGACTGCCCACTTCTGGCTCCACAGCCACAAACCACTGCGATATCCAGCCACCACCTGAAATATCCCATGACTTGCAGGCCTACTAGGACTTTCTCTGATTGTTTCGATGCAAATCTGTCATGAAACCCCCCTTGAAATGACGGGGAAAGTACAAGAGGTGGATACAGATAATCACTTAGAACCAAAGCACTTCATCGCTGAAAAGCATCAAACGTGTTGCGTTGTGAAGTGTTGGTTCGTCCCAGTGGATTGGATCGCAGGCCGTAATGGTGGATCGGGCCCCTGGTGGCTGCTGGCATCCCTTGGTCCTCCCTCATTCATGTCGTTCACCAACTGAGCTTTTAACGTAAGCCCTGAAAAGCAGGGGGGAAATATCCTTTTGTTGCTGGTTTCAGCTCATCTGCCAGAAACCTTACCCTGGCACCGCATATCCCAAGAGCCAGGCCCATTCATATCAAGGAGAATTGCAGGTTGACGATGAAACCCTTTATGGACTCACTCAACCATGAAATGCCTTTATGACAGCTTGTTGCATTTCCAAGTGGCTCAGAACAAGTGTCTGGAGCAGTCTCCCTCGAAGTAGCATGACACCGTTAAACGTGGTCGTGTAGAAGCCCCGCCGTCTCTGAAATAAATGCCTCACCGTTCATTTCAAGAGCTTCTGACCCCCCACACACACCCAAAAAATCCCGTTATTCTTGGAACAGAACCATAACTAAGCGACAATTACCAGGATCCAGCTTTTCAGTGGCTTTACTCAAAGACGGCAGCTTCCGTCACTGATGGGGGGGAAAACCCACTAAAATGTTTGTAATTGCCCATCAGATGAAAAGTAGAGAATTACGTGCCTTCGTGTAATCATGCCCGAACACACAGAGAACCCATTCATTCCGTCAGATCAAATTGCAACGGCTTGGCTTTTTAAAAAGGTTTTAGCTTTCCGGGGATTGTGCTTGGGAAAATGAGATGTAAATACAAATCCGTTGTCGAATGCAAGGGATCTAAATAGCTTGGCGGAACAAAAGCATTCTCATTTCCCCACCCCACCCCTACCCCCACCCTAATACTTCTTCCCTTTCTGTGAAGTACTGTAATCTGGAATGAATGGCTGTGGTTGAGAGTGCAGTATGCATTTCAAGGCTATCTGTACAAATACACATTTATTATTATTATTATTATTATTATTATTATTATTATTATTATTATTATTATTATTATTATTATTATTATTATTATTATTATTATTATTGTTGTTGTTGTTGTTGTTGTTGTTGTTGTTGTTGTTGTTGTTGTTATGATGATGATGATGATGATGATGATGATGATGATGATGATGATGATGATGATGATTGATAATGTTTTTTAATCCTTCAGTGCCAGAATATTCGGGGGTGAACGGGGTCCTTCATTAGCTGCACAGCTGGATGGCCCTTTTTTCACATTCCACCTTGAGGACTGCATGCTCCCCTCCCCCCATCCACCCCCACCACCCCACAAAAAGGGGGTTGGAGCATATGGTACCTCCCATCCCCCCAAAGAAAGAGAAACTTCACACAGTCCCACCCAAAAAAGGGGGCAGAACACAAATTTTGGCCCCCTGGGGGAAAGCCCTGGGACAGACAATACATCTGGCCCCAAATTTAGGGCCTCTCTCTCATTCATTCATTCTCTCTCTCTCTCTCTCTCTCTCTCTCTCTCTCTCTCTCTCTGTGTGTGTGTGTGTGTGTGTGTGTGTAAAAAGAGACCCTAAATTTTGGAGCTGGGCATATATGTTCAACTGGGATTCATAGGCGCTGGATGTTGGGAGAGGTTAGTGACCAGTGTATTTTATTTGAACTTTTAAACTGGTTTGTTAAATGGAAGACGGTCAGGCAGGGGGGCAGGTAGGTAGGCAGGGGGGGTGGAGAGATGCATAGATTGCCTATTTCTGAATTTTATTTGTTAGACGTACCCTAATGGCGTACAAGGAACTCGATCTAAAGTTCACCATGTTAGATCTAACACATGATGGCCATGCTCTGAGCTCTACTTTCAAATAAGGAAAAAGATCAGCCACAGCCGTGTGCTGTGGATTGACAGTAATACATACTTTATTTCAAGGGTTAAAGTTTTTCCAGGATGTTTCTGTCTCTTCAGGCATTCAGTTGTCCCCTTATGTGGAATCACAGAAACATGGGGTTGGAAGGGACCTCTAAGGTCTTCATGCCCAACTCCTTTGCTCAGCGCAGGAATCCATGTTAAAGTCTGGTTAAAGGCAAGGGGAGATCAGCTTGGGAGGGCAAAGAGGAACTGAGACACCCTCCCTCTTCTCTCTCTCTCTCTCTTTCTGTCTCACACACTCTTTCATTCTTTGATATCTGCCATCTTGACCACTAATTTTTCTGTTTTCCTGCCTGCCCAGAAGAATGAGCTGTCCAGTTAGCTCCATCAAAGGCTCAAGTAACAGGATGCCATGGCAGTAAACGTCAGCAAATAGACAGGAAGCAAAGCTTTAAAAAGACGAGGCTGATCAGATTTCAAGGAAGTTTTATAGACCCTGCTATCAGGATTTCTAGATGCGATTTGATCTGGAAGGAAAGTGGAGGGAGCGGGGTGGTGGTGGTGGTGGTGGAATCTCATACCATCTCATCCGCTCAGATGTTTCCTTCATCATTTTAAAACCCATTTCATGCTTCATCAGTCCTTCACTTTTCTGTCTTCTTGGTGCTAGAGGTTAAGGACCTCCTCTTGGTCAACTAGTGCATGTCAGACGCTGGCAAATCTACCTCAGAGCCCTTCTGATGTTTCGTGAACAGTCAGCCTGTTGTGTCATATCCACTTGGAAGAGTCCTTATAAAATTTGAGACGTTGGAAACTATGGAAGTATTTCCGACAACTGTATAGGGCAGTTGGCACTCGGAGCCCTTTCTGTGGGCACCCGACATCATCCCTTCACCGCCCCCTGTATTCAGGTTAAATTGCTGTATTGGCACTTTGTGAAAAATTCGTGGGTTCTGAATCGCAGCTTGGGCACTTGGTCTCTAAAAGGTTTGCCATCACTGGTATAGGGAGATGGTCAAGTAAGATTTGCATCTCTCCCACTGCGGAAATTAAGTATGAAGTCACAATTTGGTTTTAAATAAATCCTTCAGTTTCCCATCGCTTTAGTGTGAGCATTGACTTCTAGGGAGGGTTAAAAGATTTGCTTCTCATTTGAGATGGGCAGGCCATTCATAGTTCCCTATCAAACATGGTCTGCAATTTTTTGGCTGGTTGGTCAACCCTAGTCCCCATCTTTGATCACAGCTTAGAAGACACTGCTTTCTGTACTACAGTTCCCAGCATCCTTTAGCCAGCATGGGCCCAGCAGGCCAGAGTCCAAGACAAAGTAACTTCTACAGCCTCTGTTTGTTGTAAACCTTTGTAGTTTATAGCCTGTTAATTCAAATGCAGCCAACCGCCAGAAGGACAAACAAGTGAACCCTAGATCAGGCGTGTCCAAACTTTGGCCCTCCAGGTGTTTTGGACCACAACTGCCACAGTCCTTTGCCATTGGAAGTACAGGCTTGGAATTTTGGGAGTTGTGGTCCAAAAACATCAGGAGGGCTGACGTTTCGACATGCCTGCCCTAGATCACATCAAGCCTGAACAATGTTTGGAGGCAAAAATGATAAAACTGAGGTTGTCCTCTTGGACACATCACAAGAAGGCATAAATTGACTGCCTAAAGCAGGGGTGCCCAAACTTTTTGTAAGGAGGGCCAGATTTGGTGGCTGAGAATGTGTCAGGGGCCAGTTGCTTCCCGACCCTGCCACCCCACTGCAAGCCCCACCCACTGACCCATAAGCCCCACCCACTGACCCATAAGCCCCACCCACTGATCCCTTGCAACCCCACCCGCAGGAAGGAAGGCGGGGACGAAGGGAGGGAGGGAGGAAAGAAGGAAATTGGGGACCAAAGGAAGCACAGGGAGCCGTGGCCACAGGTCGCCCCTTGGAAGAGGCGATCTGTGCGACCTTGCACCCCCCCCCAAGCTCCCCAGCGGTGGCAACGACTCGCCCGCCAGCCCACCCCAAAGCTCCTTGGCGGTGGCAGAGGCCCGCTGGCCTTCCCACCCCCACACATTCCCCTGCGGTGCCGGTGGCGGCAGACCGCCCATCCACCCAGCCGCCCAGCCTTCCCGGCCGTGTCAGTGTTGGCAGAAGATTTAAAAAAAAAAAAAAAACATGGGGCGAAGGAGTGGGAGGGAGGGGCGGGCCAGCCAGCCGCGGGCCACTCAGAATGGCCTGGCGGGCCAGATTTGGCCCCCGGGCCGGACTTTGTGCAGGCCTGGCCTAAAGGAAGCCATGAGAGCTGAGCAGCCCAGTTGACAACCGGAGCTTTTCAGAGATCACTCATTCATAGGTTCACCATGAGTCAAAGGCAACTTGACAGCACAAGAACAGCAGATCAAATGCATCTGAAGCAGGCAAGCTATTCAAGGTGATGCAAGAGGAACCTTGTTAAGTCTCGAAGGTGCCATGAGAGTCATTGGCTTGTTGCCATGGATTCACGTGGCTCCCCTTCTGTAAGGGCCTTTTTCCACGACCCCTAAGATCCGCTGGTCCCTTAAATTCGGACCAGAGATCTTGAGGGTTTGTCGCTCTCCCTGCGTTCCCACCCCTCTGCACTTCCTTGTTCTGTCTGCATGAGGGGAGGGAGAAAAAAGGGAGAAAAGAATGCACTCTTACCTCCGGAGTGCCGGAGTGCTGAGTGCCGGTTGAAGTTGCTCCGACCCCCCCGTCACTTCCTGGTTCCTCTTAAAGGGGCGGGAGGCAAAAAACAACAACAAAAAGAAGCGAGGAGAGCCCGGCACTCTCCGCATCAAAATTTTTCACTCTCCCAGAGCAGGTACTTGAAAGGTGCGCTGGGTCGCGCTTAGGTGGGCAGGGTCGCACTTAATTTTCTGTTAGCTCCGGAGCTGGTGGGGAAACATTTTTAAGCTCCGGAGCTGGGAGCCATTTGCAGCGGAGCTTAGGGGTCGTGTATAAACGCCCTAAGTCTCTACATGACGTACCAACTCACTCCTCCCCTGTCCTGTCCTGGGTGCCTCTAGCAGCCTTATGAACTTACTTGGGAGGTACAACCAACAAGCAGGCATACGTACTGGAGCCTTAGAGACCTAATTAAGCAGCTGCACGGAATTCTTGCTTTTATTGTTATCTGTAATCGAAGGCTGCAGAAAACATTAACGATGTCCCTTTTTGTCTTACCTGCATAAAAAGCATTGCTCGGCCCATAAAATGGAAGATGTGCCCTGTTTATGTCCACCACAACTCTTTTTTAGAGGACTAGAAAATATTTCAATTAATATTGAGAGTTTGACCCCCTCTTTGATTAGGGAAACCCCAGTAGAGAGAGGGGTTGGTATAGTACAAAATTTAACAGTGGGCAACATGGCATGTTTGCAGGACAGGCTTTTCCTAACAGGAGGTGCCAGCACATTGGAAGGCATATGGATTTTGTGAGAAACGCACTAACAACCTTGATGATAGGGTGCGTCACTGGGGCTGCGTCTTGTGCCTCAAATTGCATGTACTCAGAACAACGTCAGTCAGGCTGCATATATATGTTTTGCACCAAAGGTACAATTATTTTGTTTCCCTTCCCGAAATCCCAGTGGGACTCATTAACACGGAAGGACAGTTCAAACTGGATGCCATCTGGAAGAGGTGAAGAATATGTGCCACTAGGTGAGGTTGAGCCATAGAGCTCCACCACCCCACCCCACCCCCCGCCGTCAGGGTCTCTGCAATTTGCACAAACTCCCTTTGAGCAAAATTTGTGCAGACAAGTAAAGAAAAACTGTCTGATTTTTTTCTTTTGTAAAAAGGATGCATGCTACTCCTCCATTGCGTCAGAGGCTTAAAAACCATAAGCTTAAAAGCAGTCACCTTCCTTGTTCTGTGACTTGTATTCTTTGATTTAAAATACAGTTTGCATAATTTTATCCTAATTCTTTTAGCAAAGGCACCATGAAATCTTTAAATCCTTACTTAGTCTTGGAGCTATGAATGTCTCTTGTAAAGATAGGAAGCGGTTTTTCCTTAAGGCAGACCATGGATTCTCTGGTTTAGGTTTATCTGCTGCGTGACCTTGACTTGCCATCAGCCAGATCCAGTGTTGTGGTGTGGTGGGCATTGTTGAAGAGCTATGTATCTGCCATTTCCGATTTCTCCCATCACATGAGACCAGATTGGTTTAAGCTGGAGAAGTCAAGGCTTAGGACCTCTTGTATCTGAAGCAATGTGTTCTAGCTCTAATGTCTAGCGTTTCCTTGAATTACCTTCCCTCACAAGTGATTTCTGACCACATGCAGCTCATCTGAAGCCGACGGTTCCTGCATCATGAGTTTGGGTCTGCAATTGTTCTTGGATGGCAGCTACCAGAAATCTTGGCCTGCACCGTTCATGGGGAAGGCTTCTAGGTGTTGTAATCCAAGACCATCTGAGGTCAGATGCCCACTGGACTAAATGATCCAGTCATGCCCTGTGCGGTAGAACTAGTCATCTATTTATAAATCGATCTCCCAATCTATTGCATTTGTTAATTTCTCTCTTGTTCTGTTCAATTGTGGTTCCCACTATTTTGGGTGGGGGGAGCGGGAATATGATACAAGTGAACAACAAAGCTTCTTGTAACCCCTTTACAATGAAGACATCTGTGACAGCATGAGCTTTTGTGAATTACAGGGCACTTCTCTAGATGCCTGGAATTACAGTCTCCGTGTACCCTGCATCATCTATCTAAGGAAGGAGAATGGGCCATAATAGACCCGTACATCTTTAAGGTGGAACAGTCCTTTGTTCTTGCTTTGCATCTACTAAACACGGCTGCTCCACTGGACAAACAAAGGAAGTGCCTGGTCTCCCTTTGCTGCTTCTGCTGAAATCCGTTAATTTCTCCTGATGCACAGAGATGTCTGTTGCGGAAGGCTTCCGAAGGAGCAAATCGCCCTCAGAGTGGTAACAATGCTGTTGGTGGTTTTATGAGATGGCTCAATCCGCGTCTAGTGGAAGATGAAGCTGTGTTTTCAAGTCCCATTGGAGGATCAGATTGCTGTGCATTTTCTGGTTTCAGAAGAAGGTGTTGTCAATTAAATAATCAGGTTTTTTTGGGGGTTTGCTTTGATAGAATCAAAACTGGGTGCCCCAGTTTCACCTGGTAGAGTAAGAAGTGGGTGCTATTCCACCCCCACCCTCAATCCAACTCTCTCATTCTCTCTTCGTGTGTCTGTCTCTGTCCCTCTTCCCCGCCTGGCTTTAGATTTGGTGGCTCTTGCACTGAACTGCCCACATTCCAGAACTGATCATCATTTCCCCCCATCTGGGTAATCTGAAGAGGCAACATTTTCCAGGTCAGGTCACTTTGGAACAAGATTCTCCTCCAGCATTAGAATCCGTGTTCGTATTTCACTTCCCGTTAACGGTTCTGCAGAGCCTTCGCTGGTCGTTTTTGGTGGCATTTCAGCTGTTCCTTAAAAGATTTTAAAAAGACCAGCGAGCCTTGCAGTCTGAAGATGTTCATTCCAGTCTTCAGTGCTCTCTTCCTCTCTGTGCTGATAGATTCCCTCCCCCACGCCCCACCCCGCCATAGCTATCGGTTGAAAAAATTGTTCTCTTGCTCCTTTTGGTCAGAGGCTACCATCTTGGGCACAGAAGACTGAATGCCTTTGCTACCTTTTTTTGCATCTGCTCCCTTAGCTTTTCTGGAGGAGAGGTTTTTGCTGGCTAAAAATGGGTCTGTGGGTGATTGTCTCTCTCCAAAGGGCGGGCTCTCAGTGCAGGGGAAGAAGTCACGGCCTCCTGCATGAGGACTTCCTTTCGGTGCTATGAATGAGTGCTTATCCTTTGTGCTTATCCTTTGTGCTTATCCTTGCTTTGTGGTCTCCCCATGATTGGATCTACCTTCCTTCCTTCCTTCCCGGCCTCCCTGAATCAGCCCTTTTGCCGGCCCTTCCCAGCGTCCTCTGGGCCACTTTCCAAAGTGGGCCGCAAGCAGTGCCCTTGGTGTAACTTTCATGCCGACTGAACATCGGTGGTCGGCCATTTCTCTTTGTTCTTCCCACCCACTGCCACCCCTTCCCCTCCACGCCTCCCCTGCCTCCATGCAATCGGATGGATTGTTGTTGTTGTTTTCATTTTCTGCGAAGAAAACTGTTTACCTCACCACCTCCCCGAATCGCAAAGAATTGCAAAGCCCCTGATTGCGCCAGCCCATTTAACAAGGAGCGGCAGCTCCTGGGGAGCCAGGGCAATTTTCATTCCGCCGGCGCTCCCCGTGGCGAGTTACAAGCAGGCGTCAGGCGTGATCAGACTTCCCGATGATCAGGGTGCCTGGGTGATGTTTACTTTAAAACTTCCCTTTCCTGGATGGTCCCACGAAACAAGATAAGGGAAATGAGCATTTTGCCATAAGCTCCATCAGGGCTGATAGGAAGGAAGGAAGGAAGGAAGGAAGGAAGGAAGGAAGGAAGGAAGGAAGGAAGGAAGGAAGGAAGGGTCAAAAGTTCAAAGGATCGAAGGAAGGAAGGATTGAAGGAAAGAAGGAAGGAAGGAAACCCTGAAGGGAGAATCTCATCCGTACCCTTGCTAAATGCAGATCCTGCCCCCCCCCCCCCCGAGCGAAGGAGTTGTACGAGGTAGATCATGGGCAAACTGGATGCTTACACATCACAATGAAAGTTACAGGTGGTTGCATTCCCCTTTGGTCCTTAAAATCTTATATGAGATTAAGCCATATGGTTGACTCTAATGGATCACATGTCAGTGGGAAGATTCAGAGGCTGGCTTATTTTTGCACAGCAGGTTTTCCAGCTGTCATCAGTAGATAGCATCCCGCACCCTTGAGGTCCCTCCTGCTGTTGAGACGCCCAGCAAGTGTATGGCCGACAGGGATTCAAGTTGAACAGCCACACGTGGTGAGGACCGGTGAAATGCGACGGAGCTGTGAAGTGGCTCCCCCGCAGCCCAGTAACGACTGGCAAGGAGGCGAAATCAGAATTAGAATCAAGGAGTAAAAATAAATTCAGCAGAGGCAGGTTTTGCAAATCACCTTCTAGGGAATTGTGCAAAGAAACTTTGTGCTTACCAGGCAAGGTTGTGGATTTAAGTCTACCCACCACCACCACCGCATACACACTTTTATGCTGCAAATCCTTAACGTCTAGACTTTCATCAGGGGAAGGGGATTTTTAAAACAACCAGCACAGAATAAATCCTTCCCCAGCTGTTTGTTCTGAGTCAGCTTTGGAAGCTTGAGGCTCAGCACTAGGAAGGATTGGAGCGAAGTTATGGTGTCTGTGCAGTGTAAGGCCTGGACAGATCGCAGAAGGCTCTGATAAGAATGAATTTATCCCTGGATGAATGTGGTGGAACCTTTTTCCCCTTCCACGCTCTTTGCATTCGATCACTGCTTAGTGCTGGCGAGTGTTGTCCGTTTGCTCATCCACGGGAGATATCCCATGGTAAGCTTAGGATTCATTTCCAAAGCAGGCGGTATTGTTGTCCTGAGATACCAATCTGTTCTTTATACAAATAAATCCCAGAGCGCTCTCTGCAAGGCTGCTTTACAGCTTTGCCCAGTCATGCATTCAAGAGCAGCCATTCTCGACAGGGGGGCGGGGGTGGGGACATATGTCTCCTGGAGGGCCTTGTCCCATTTGGAGGGGGACATGGGCAGGCAACAGTTCAAAGAGTCATAGAATAGTGGAGTTGGAAGGGGCCTTATAAGGCCATCCAGTCCAACCCCCTGCTCCATGCAGGAGCACAAATCAAAGGAGATCTGCCAGGTGGTGGTCCAGATTTCTCTTGAATGCCTCCAGTATCTGAGAGATCACCAAAAGCAAAAAGCAAAGTGTTCTGCTTATATACCACCCCATACCACTTCAAGTAGTCTCTGGGCAGTTTACAGTTTTTAATTACAGTATGCAGGCTACACATTGCCCTCCCCCCCAGCAAGCTTGGTTTTTTTCCTCTTGAAGAAGATCTTGCATGTAAAGACAGAGAGCTGTGGCCATACACCTGGAAAACCAGCATTAAAGAATAGTGGGGAGGATCCCCAAAGGTCATCTAGACCAGCCCCCTTGTTGGTGTAGGGTTCCACTGGCAAAGTTTTTCTTCTTCTCCTGGTTAAACATGTTCACCATCGTCTTTGGCCTCATTCTGGTTGATCATCCATATACTGTACAATGGTGCTCAGAAGGGGATATAAGTTGGGCCAGCTGTATTGGTGTATAACTGATCTGGCCCACATTTGAAATCTTCACTATGCCCATTACCGTGTTCACATCAGATTACTTGATTAAAACTGGGATCTTAATCCCACCCTGTAAAGAGAAAACTAGGGTGTCGATTCATTTTTATTCATGTATGCATTTGTTTTCCATTTTAAAAAAAAAAATCAAAATAGCTAAAAATAAGAATGCATGGTGCTAAACACGGAGGTGATTCCCCCATGAGCAAAATAAAACAGATGCAGAATGGTAAATGCGACTCAGAAATGTAACGCCAATAAAGTGCTTAGAATAAAGCAAAGCAAAGCAAAGTGTTCTGCTTATATACCGCCCCATACCACTACAAGTAGTCTCTGGGCGGTTTACAATTTTAATTACAGTGTGCAGGCTACACATTGCCCCTCCCCAGAAAGCTGGGTACTCATTTTACTGACCTCGGGAGGATGGAAGGCTGAGTGAACCTTGAGCCTGCTACCAGGGATTGAACCCCAGGTCGTGAGCACAGTTTTACCTGCAGTACAGGCATTTAACCACTGCACCACGAATAACAGGTTTTGAAGCTGTTGGGAAAATATTCTAATGAGTCGGGGAAAACAATTAGCTTCTAATGAACTGTATCCAAGATCTGGATTTGATCCAGTAGAAAACAGCTGTTGGTTGCATTTGTATTACCCTCTGTATGAGAGGGGAAACCTCCTCCCTTCTTTTCCTTTGCTTTTTGGATCAAGGAAATGTCATCCAAGGAATCCCAGACCTGCCAGAGATGGTGGATCTTCTTGCTTTGCTCCACTTCCTGCAGATTCATTTCTACGGTGCTGCTAATGTCCTCCGTGCTTTGCAGTGGGAGCGAAGGATGGTTTCAGCCCCAGGGCAGAGGTTAGAAATCAATGCAACAATCGAGGCAGGAGCAGAGAAATGAAACTAGAGTGACTAGGTAATGGATGCCTCCCAGAGTGACCTTGCTGCCAGATGGGCAGCATAAAAATCCAATCAATCAATCAATCAATCAATCAATCAATCAATCAATCAATCAATCAATCAATCAATCAATCAATCAATCAAAATAATAGGTGGGGTAGTTGGAACACAACCATTGAATCAACAGAGCTTTCTATGCCCTATTAATTCATTGGGTGTAATCTGACCAAGATGAGCTGGTTGGGTGTTCACCAGGTGGGTTATTGGCTAGGGTTACAGTTAGGGTTAGGGTTAGGGTTTGTTCTCCATGGCTTCAGAGACTAGGGCTCAGATCAATGGTCTCAAACTACAGGAAAAGAGATTCCATTTGAACATTAGGAAGAACTTCATGACGGTTAGAGCTGTTCGGCAGTGGAATATGCTGCCACAGAGGAGGGTGGTGAAGTCTCCTTCTTTGGAGGTTTTTAAGCACAGGCTGGATGGCCATCTGTCGGGGGTAGTTTGATGGGGGTTCCTGCATGGCACAGGGTTGGATGGGATGGCTCTCCAATTCTGTGATTCTGTGATTCTAGGAGAGGTGAATTTGAGGACTCTAGACTATGCCGTGTTTGACTGAAAAGGGGAGAGTGCGAATGTGAGAGTATGCCCCCGCCCCTGTTTCATGACCTTTATATGCTGATATCTGCCTTTATCCATGATGCATGAGGGCATCTCTTTGAAGCCGGCCTCCCCGAGAAATTGGTTTGTTCATTGAACATGCAAATAAATTACTTTCTGTGGGCTGGAATCCGAATTGACATTTGGCTGGGGATAAAGTCTCCTTTTAATTATGCAGAAGGGCCAGAAAACTATTAGTAACCTTGAAACACAGTGATTAAAAGTGAAGGCCTCCTTGCGGCAGGAATTAATTTTAATCAGGTTTCAGCGCCTTGGATCCCTTCAGAGCAGGCTGGCTGGGAGAGAAAGGAGCCGCTGGGGGGGGGGAGATACCCCTCCACAACTTTCCTGGGATTCCTTTTTGGGACAGGAAAAGAGGGGTCCCAGGAGGTAGCATTTATTGCCGTAGCTGTGGATGCTCCACGTTCTTGTCTTAGACACACCTGGCAGAACATCAGATTAAAGTCTCTGGAGAAATCACCATTAACTGCATGTTATATGAATTTATGATTATGCCCACTCCCACCCCACCCCGGGGGGGGGGAGAGAGGCTTTAAGAAAACCCTTTGGAGAAAACCAGGAGGAAAAGAAATAAAATTAAAAACAACATCAGCATTGGAGAGAAAAACGGTATTGAAGACCCCAAATTGTTAAAAAGTAAACTGGACTGAATTAAAACTTTAGAAAGCCTGAGAAAATGAATCTGATCAAGTTCTCCTGTCCCTTCTCCACCACCAATGTTATTGTCCTTTGGGCTCATCACAAAAAGACAAGATTCTCTCAAAAAGACTATAATGCGGGGATATTAATGTTTCCTGATATCACTCCCCTGCATGTGGCCCTTGAAGTACCCTGGTTTTAAGCCTGGAGATGACACATCTCCATCATGGTTTGTAACCTGTGATGGACTTTTCCTCCAGGAATCTGCCCAATCCCCTTTTGAAGGCATCCAGGCCAGATGCCATCGCCACAACTTTTGGCAGGGAGTTCCACAGACTAACAATGCGCTGGGTAAAAAAAATATTTTCTTTTATCTGTTATCACTCCCCAGCCCTCAATTTGAGGGGATGTCCCCTAGTTTTGGTATTTTGTGAGAGGGAGAAGAGTGTCCCTGTATCCGCTTTACTCATGCCCTGCATTATTTTGTACGTCTCAATCATATCCCCCCTCAGGTGCCTTTTTCCAGACTAAAGAGCCCCAAATGTTTTAGCCTTTCCTCATAAGGGAGGTCCCCCAACCCAGTAACAAGTTCATCCTTGAGGGCCGCTTTGAAGCTTCGCCTCTTCCCACAGCGGATGGTTAAGTGCTCTCTTAACTTTCTCCCGCTTGCGTCTCTGATTTACTCCCGTTTTTTACCTCAAACGCCCAGCAAGCAGCCTTTCCGGAGAAGGCTTAACCTGAACTTTCATGACTGTGTAAGCCATCTTAGGGCCACAGGCCTACGCAGAGCTGCTGACCTAATTATGGCTTGCCATGGATCGCCGCCTCTGTGAGGGCCTGAGCAACCAGATGCTCACATAAAGAATGCCGTGAAAATGACAGGTTGCAAATATTGGAGACCCCAAATTGAAGGGGCTTGTGGCACCTCCCTGCCTGGAACATGTTTCGGTGTCGCTTAGGTTTCTATCCTTTTTTATCTTTGTGGTCTCACTGTTGTCAGCTTTGCATGCTGTCTTTTAATCGTGTAAGCCACCTTGGACCCTTTTAAAGAGAAAGCCTGGGTAAAAACATCTTCAATAAATCTAGAAGTTGAGTCATGGCAACTGGGCTTCTTTTCCTTGAGAGATAGAAACTTTTCACTGCTCATCCAAACAGCTTTGTCAGTCTGAATGCAGCTAAGGTTCGCACTAGCTGTATTCAGACTGGTGAAGCTGTTTGGATGAGCAGTGAAATGTTTCTGTCTCTCAAGGAAAAGAAGCCCAGTTGCCATGACTCAACTTCCGGATAAACTCACTTGGATGACTGAGAACCTTCACAGACATATTTTAAATAAATAAACAAATAAATATGTGGTGTCTGTCTGTCTGTCTGTCTGTCTGTCTGTCTGTGTTGTGTCATTACAGTTGTGATGGACTCTTCATGACTCCATGTCCATGGAGTTTTCTTGGCAGGAATACTGGAGTGGTTAGCCAGTTCCTACTCCATAGAATCATAGAATCATAGAGTTGGAAGAGACCTCAAGGGCCATCTAGTCCAACCCCCTGCCATGCAGGAACCCCCATCACAATATTTCCGACAGATGGCCATCCAGCCTCTGCTTAAAAACCTCCAAAGAAGGAGACTGAACCACCCTCCGCGGCAGCCCAAGTACTAACCAGGGCCGACCCTGCTTAGCTTCCAAAATCAGGCGAGATTGGATGTGCTCAGGGCATCTAGGCAGCTGAAATATGTGTTACCACTCATGAATTACTGTACACAGACCTACAATTGAAAATAACTAAAACATGGACTACTGGTATCTACTAAAATGCCCTTATCAATAAACAGACACCTGTACCTACACAAATGGAGAACCAGTTGTCCTAAATTGTTTGAGACAGTGGTTCCCAGCCCTTGGGTCCCCAGATGTTCTTGGACTCGCACTCCCAGAAGCCCTCACCATTGGCTGTGCTGGCTAGGATTTCTGGGAATTATAGTCTGCAAGCATCTGGGGACCCAAGGCTGGAAGGCACGGCTCTAAGAGGTCCTGCTACCATACTCCCTTCCTGATGGAATACGAGACACGATACCTCCCAATCCTTTCTCCATTTCCCAAACAAACCCCACAAGGTATGTTAGGGGAAATTGTTTATGAAAGCTTCCCCAACCTAGCTGTCTTTTATATCTTGCTTTTTTCTAATTACGGATACTTGGGAGACAGCCTGGTTACTGTTTTTATGTTTTTTTTTTTTTAAACCATGCTTCAATTACAGCTTGGTAGTTTTTTGAGGAGCAAGTCTTGAAAACTGCTTTAGCATCTCAGTTCTCCAACTGGCCCTCTCCAATTTAGGGTAAGCCTGGATTAACCGTGTCGGAAGAACCCGTGGCAAATTCTGATTATCTTGTAAACAAGACGGGCAGGAAAAAGGACCTGGAAACAGGTATTTAAATAAAAGGTGGTAAGCGGTGCTTAGTTTAATCTGTTGTCATGCTGGTGGCAAAAGATAAATAAGCAAAGGGGGGTTATTTCATTTTTGTGTGGAAAGCAGGCGCGTGGAATTAGGCAGGAACTTGAAGCAAAAGATGGAGCTCTTCAGGGCCCTGCTGTAATTCAGAAACACTCTTTTCCAAGACTGTAGTCATTTGCTCTCAAAGCTGCAAGAACTGTAGCTATAAATATTTGAAGGAAATACTTCGCAGTGTTGCATCTCCACCAGCATGGCACCGATTGATATTCGGAGAGGTAATAAACGCCACTTGTCCAAAATTGCCGTGTGGTTTTCATCTCCAGATCCACTTAGTATGAAAAGGAAAAGGAAACCAGAACGAAGGACCCGAGGTTGGCGACTTGCATTAGAGATAGTTGAGGAGCTCAGTTTCTCATTGTGAAATGAAACTGACATCTCATTTGAATGGCTACTGTTTGTCTCTGAAATCAGGCCACAAAGGTAGCATCTGGGGGTGTGGTGGGGGATAAAGGTGATGGTCTCCCTCTGCTTAAATAATGTGCGCCTCGTGGTGCCGTGGTTAAATGCCTGTCCCGCAGCTAAAACTGTGCTCACGACCTGGGGTTCAATCCCAGGTAGCCGGCTCATGGTTGACTCAGCCTTCCATCCATCCGAGGGCGGTAAAATGAGTACCCAGCTTGCTGGGGGAGTGGGGGCAATGTGTAGCCTGCATAATTAAACTGTAAACCGCCCAGAGATTATTTGAAGTGGTATGGGGCGGTATATACGCAAAACACAATTTCCACCTGCAGAAGCCTGCAAAGTGACTGTTCAGATGTACTCCTGTTCCTGTTCAGTTCAGTGGACTCTCTAACTGCTATAGCATGTCAAGGTGATTTTTCTGGACAATAGTTTCTGGACTCAGGCATCCGGCATGGCTGCTCGGAGTGGTCATCTGAACAAGTAAATGATTTATTCAAACAATCAATTTAAATCACAATGTAAAGTGGTTGTTTTTTGGAATCATGGTCTTTTGGCATGAAAAGCTTGGTGGTATGATGGTGCTATAAGCGCTGCATCTGGAATCATGGCAGGCTTCACATAATGGCTCAAGGGGGAAGCCTAGGACAGCGATGGTGAACCTTTTAGAGACCGAGTGCCCAAACTGCAATTCAAAACCCACTAATTTTTTTTTTTTTTTGCAAAGTGCCAATACAGTAATTTAACCTGTATACAGGTGGCTATGAAGGGGCGATGTCGGGTGCCCACAGGAAGGGCTCAGAGTGCCACCTTTGGCACCCGTGCCATAGGTTCGCCATCACTGCCCTAGGATAACATTAAGATGGCTAAGCAACTGTACCATTGTTTTCCTGAACCCTTGTTATGATTGTTACGTGCCTTCAAGCTGCGCTCAGCCTAAGGCAACCCTATGAATGAGGGACCTTCAAAATGCCCTGTCCTCAACCGCCTCTGCTCAATCTCTTGCAAACTCAAGCCTGTGACTTTCATTAGGGAATCAGTCCCATCTCCTATTTGGTCCTCCTCTTTTTCCCACTGGCTCCCGCTTTCCCCAGCATTAGGGCCTTCTCCAGAGAATCCTGCCTTCTCTTGATGTGTCCAAAGGAGGACAGCCTCAGCTTCAACATTTTGAGGATTGGGGAATACCCACACCTGAGAAGGGGCAGGGCAGAGGCTGTATGTATGTATGTATGTATGTATGGTGGTGGTGGTGTCTTTTGCACGCTGGCACACACAATAACCAGTTCTTTAAAAGCGATCAACGGTTCTCACCCAGGCATGAAACAGCTTTTGGGGGGTGGGTGGGTGGGCTTTCAGAGGAGCTAAGAAAATTGCCTTTCCTCGGAGCATTTTTGTAGCCGGTGCACATTTTGCTTGGGCCTGAATATTTATGCTTTTTAAACATTTGGTTCCCTTCTGGTCCATTTAACCTTTTAAAGAGATGTGGTTTTTTGTTTGTTTTGGTTTCTTTAATCTGTACAAGATGGTTGGATTGTGCTTGAGAGAGAGAGAGAGAGAGAGAGAGAGAGAGAGAGAGAGAGAGAGAGAGAGAGAGAGAGAGAGAGAGAGACTGAGGACTCTTAAGATGCCTGTGGTGTGCAAAGGCTTGCAAAAACATGTCACTCCCAGGGGAGGCAGGACACGTACCCCTTGCACTGACCATTCATACCTCAGGTATCAGTGGGATGCTGTTCACACCTGCCCATCTTAGCATCTCAAAATACTTTCTAATGTGGCTGAAGAGTCCTGTCGCCTATCTAGAGTGTATGTTTGAGGACTCTAGGAAAGCCAGTGTTTTACAGCGTCTGAACGACATCGGCAAGAAAGCCTGTGTGTGTGTGTGTGTTGTGTCATTATAGTCATGACCGACTCTTCATGACTCCATGTCCATGGAGTTTTCTTGGCAGGAATACTGGAGTGGTTTGCCAGTTCCTACTCCAGGCGCCTACAGCACCTGGTATTCCCTGATGAATCCCATCCAAGTACTAACCAGGGCCGACACTACTTAGCTTCCGAAATCAGGTGAGATTGGATGTGCTCAGGGCATCTAGGCAGCCCTAGAAAGCCTAGAGAGTGTAAAAATTGGGCGGGTGATGACGTGAACGAGACCAGGGCTGAAATGCAATTCTTTAGGGTCTTACTGTTCTCAAGTGGGAGAAGCACAGGTTTGAAATACACCCGGTAGAAATTAAAAAATCATGAGAAGGCGGGCCAGTCTTGGCAATGAAGGGGAATCCTGCAGGCTAGATGGTCTCAATAAATGGGGTCCTGAGATATTCTCGGACTGCAGCTCCCAGAAACCTTCACCGCTAGCTGTGCTGGCGAGGCCTTGTGGGGGTTGCAGTCCAAGAACATCTGGGGACCCAAGCACTGTAATAGGGCTTTGAAGGTAAGTCAGATATTTGAGTGGTTTTACCCATTCCACTGCCCACCTATAAGGGCCTTTTTACACGACCCCTAAGATCCGCTGGCCCCTTAAATTCGGACCAGAGATCTTAGGGGTTTGTCGCTCTTCTGTGTCTCCACCCCTCCCTACTTCCTGGCTGCTGGCTGCGTGAGGGGAGGGAGGAAAAAAAGGGACAAAAGAATAAAACCTTACCTCCCGGTGTTGGTGGACGCTGCCGGGAGAGCCCCGGTTACTTCCTGGTTCCTCTTAAAGGGGCGGGAGGCAAAAAACAAAAACAAAAAGAAGCGAGGAGAGCCCGGCACATCCGCATCAAATATTTTTCACCTCCAGAGAGAAGGTACAAGAAAAGTGCGCTGGGTCGCGCTAAAGTGGGCGGGGTCGCACTTAATTGTCTGCAAACTCCGGAGCTGGTGGGGAAACATTTTAAATCTCCGGAGCTTGCAGCCATTTGCGGCGGAGCTTAGGGGTCGTGTATAAAAGCCCTAAGTCTCAATGGCCAAGTGGGGATTCGAACCCAGGTTGCCAAGTCTGTCACTCTTTCTAGTGCACCAGGCTATGTGCTCTAAGGACAGCCCTCAATTCCATCCTGCACAATCAACTTGAATGAAGCAACCAATGGATGCTCATCAGCTGATGGACCATGCATGGAGTATCTGGAAAGTCCCAAATGTTGCAAATATTTTCTGTTGGGGTTTCACTTCCATTCCAAGCTGCACTGCTGGGGTACCAAAAGTGGAATGTTCTGAGTTGTTTCTTCTTCTTCTTCTTCTTCTTCTTCTTCTTCTTCTTCTTCTTCTTCTTCTTCTTCTTCTTCTTCTTCTTCTTCTTCTTCTTCTTCTTCTTCCTCCTCCTTCTTTCTCTGCCTCCTCCTCCTCCTCCTCCTCCTCCTCCTCCTCCTCCTCCTCCTCCTTTTTTTTCTTTCTCCTCTTCTTCTAAAGGAAGGCAATTAAACGAAATCAGCTAACTACCACTTTGCTTGGTCCTGTTGTATTCGTGGCTGCCTTAAAAAAGGCACCAAATTATGATTATCTCTGCCTTCGTAATTAGCAATTTGCATAATGGTGCGCGGCGAGCGAGATTTCCCCTCCATGCCCGTGAAGGATTTATGTAGCTGCCTGGGATCTGGTCTCCGTTACACTGAGCGGGAGGCAAACAATAGCATGTGAGTGCTGTCCCAGAAGCTTGGTGTTATTTCCAGCGTGGGCACGTAATTAACAGCCGCACTAATTGTTCAGCTCCAGAAACTCATTTGCCTTTCTATAGACAGGAAAAACATTAATTCTGCAAGCAATTGTCTGGGGGTGTTTTGTCCCCTCACCCGTAGCCAGCAAGGGCACGTCTGCTGTCGGGTAGGCGACAGATTAGCGAGGCAGGTTTGTGCCATGGTAGCCACAGAAGTTTCCAGAAACTGCTGGAGTTTGAAAGCAGTGGGACTCCTTCTTAAACATTGGAATGATGGTGGTGGATGTAATGTTTCCACCCCAGCTTGATGGAAGGATGTTGGGTTTCTCTCCCATTGGATTTGCAAGACCACTGAATGTTGATGTCCTATCATGTGAACACCTGGGTGCTGCAACAATGAGGCGCTGCAATGTACCCCCAAATTCACATATCAGGAGACCACATCGTTTGCTATGCAATGGTTGTTATGAAGCCACTGTGCTAGTTGGGCATTCCAATAAGATTAATCTGACAGCATGGAAGAGGTTTAGTCCGTCACAGTGGTGGCGAACCTTCGGCAATCCAGATGTTTTGGACCACAACTCCCACAGTCCTTTGTCATTAGCAATATAGGCTAGGCATTCTGGGAGTTGTGGTCCAAAGCATCTGTGTTGTGACTAGAGATGGGCAGGAACAGTCAGTTTGGTGGTTCTTCGTGGTTCATTTACCAGCCCAGCAGATGTTCCCCCATTTGGAGCCCACCCCCTCTGGTGGTCTCCCACTCAGTGCCCAGATGAGGCGGGGCAGGTGTGCCTTCCAGTGGGCACCCACTGGAGGAAGTGGGACACTAAATCGCAGAACAGCTCTTGGCCCAGTAAACAAATGGTGATGAACTACCCAACTGGCTGTCCATGGTTTGTGCCCATCTCAAGTCATTGCTGCAAACCAAGGTGGATTTGATTTGAATCAAATCCAGCCCTGGTTAACTGCATCTCTTTGGTGACATGACACTGTAGAACATGGGAGTGCCACCATAAAGCACCACCATACTGGAGCCAAAAGCATAAGACACTGGTTTTCGTTGGGTTTCAGGAAGGCTTTTTGAGGTGAAATTGTACTTTTCCTGGTATAAGGCATCTGCTTTTACTTTCCACCTTGTCCTGTTTTGAATGGGTGGTTCTTGACCCCCACAGCTCCAAACCCCCTCCAGCCCAAAGAGAAAAGCAACTTTAAAATATAAGGAAGGAATGGAAATGAAACCTTGAAATAATGCCACACCACTTTGTTTAAGAGGCAGGTTGATTTAATAGTGGGCAAACGCAGCATCTCATTTAAAGACTTGAGCCGGTGTTCAGATAATTTACTTATATGTATTTTTTACGAGCGTTCTTCAGTGTGGCTTTCACCCTCCTAATAAAATATGAACTATTAAGGGGTTTTTAATCCAATCCAGATTTATTACAAGTGGAGTGTGAGGCCGTAAAGAGCGCTTTACTAGGTGCCTGAAGAGAAGTGGGTTCTAAATGAGAACCATCGTCTGTTTGGGTACTCTCCAGCCTCTTGCATGAATTTTTAAGTGGTTGGGAATTGAGGGCAGGAGAGGTTGTAACCCACCCTGCATGTTAGTTCAGGTATTCCTGTTTCTCCATATGCAAATGTATTCAAATAGCTTGCCATAATGCCTTGTTAGCCAAACACTCAGGGATTTGAGGGTCATACGCCCAAAGAAGTGAAGAATTTCTTCGAACTCTTGAGCCTTTATGGTAGCATGTGGAAACATACCTTGGTTTTTGCACAAAAGCCTGTATTTGCCACAAATTGCACACAGTTTTTGTTTGTGTGTCTGTTTAAAATGTTCTTGCTTGACCTTTCTCCTTAAGAAAGACCCAAGGCGGTTTATATCATTTTTAAAAATTGAAATGTTAAAAGCATGCGGGATACCAAATACTACAAAGGGTCAAACAAATACCACACCAAAAAGCAACACCAAAAACACATTCAAAGCAAGACACAACAGCACATTAAAAAACAAACACAAAAGTCAGTCAGCCATTCCATTCAGATGCCTGATGAGAAAGGTTTCCACCTGCTTCCAGAAGGACAGCAAAGATGGGGCCAGGCGGGTCTCCAGTGGGATGAAGTCCGAAAGGCTGGGAACAGTGAAGGCCATCTCCCATGTCCCCATCAAATGTGTCTGTGAGGGTGGTGGGACCAAGAGAGAGGCCTCCCCGATCATCTCAGCACCCAGGACATTCTTTGGCTCTCCCCCACTGGAGGACAGCTCAAATTTCTCATTCCGTCGTAGATGTTCCTTGTAGAGCAGAATGAGCTTAGCTGGTTACTTGGCCTGGCTCTTTGAATTGATCTCTTGAATTTTAATCATACGGATAATGCAGGCCTAGGGCCCTGTGAATACTCAATGCATTTGAGTTACGTCTTATGCCTACCCCACCTTTTTTTTAAAAAAATCAATCCCCTTTCAAAAGTTTCCTCTTTGGCGAAATTTAAATCAACACAACGAAGAAAAAGTTAGTGTCTAAAGGCTTGGGAAATCATAAATCTAGATAAGATTTGCTTAGAAATGATTAAAACATCCATGCATTGACAATGTTTAACCCGTGAAAGCATCATTCCATAGCTTTCAATTTATTTCACTAATCATGTATGGATGGGCTTTTTTCTGCCCCCCTCTCTCCCTGTCTCTTAAAGAGTGCGCCCGTCACTCTTGGGTTTGTGTAAATAATCAAGACAATCTATAGGAGTGTAATTTAACACTTGAGTTAGATGGAATCAATCTGCATCAAGAACAGAAGGGAATTTGCATGATTAAAAAATTGAACAGCCTGATAAGATTCAGTCGCACCCTCAGCCAGTGGTGGAAATTGGCATTTTTCTGCTCTGGGAAGATTGTTTGTGAGGTTGGGTTGGGTTTTTTTTGTCCATCCATTATCCAAAAAGCAGCTGGAGTTTTGAGTGCCTTTTGATGCCCTGTGAAGTGGCTGCTGCCTCAACAACCCCGAATGGTACCTCGGGACGATGTGGCATGTCCTGTTCTGACTGGAGATGGGTGCAAACCTGAGAAATGGTGATTTGTGACGGTTGGTGGTTAGCCACAGTGCCCTCACGAATAAACTGGAATTCCGAAGCCGGTTTGTGATTTGGGTTTCGGTTAATGCCAGGGGAGGGGGCTACCTGCTCCTGTTGCACCACCACTGCTCCCCCCTTGAAGTGCAAGGCTGCAAGCAGCAACGAGGCCCTTGGCAGGAAAGGTGCAACGCTGCCTCTGACCATGTGCTGGCCAAGGTTCTTTTTTCTTTTTTTAATGGAGGCTCCAAAGGTGTTGACGAGGAGTCAGGTCTTCTCAGGGGTTGCCCCTTGACTTTGGAATAGTCTTCCTTTGGAAATTCACCTGGCCACTGTGTTGTATTTATTTAAACGCCTACTTAAGACCTGGCTTTATAGATTGGCTTTCCCTGAGTTTGTGGTCATTGAAAGTGATTCATTGTGTTCCATCCCATTCAGCCTCTGATTTGTTCATCTGAGCTTTTCTTTTGGTGTCTCATCTGGTTGACTGGATTATTTATAATTTGTACTTCATTTTGGTTTTCTTTGTATAGTTATTGTAATATTGCATGTATCTTTGCTGGTTAATGTTTTTATCCTATGCGCCTTTTGTTGTTCACCGCCCAGAGTGACCTTCAAGTGAGATACGTGGTATATAAATTGAATGAATGAATGAATGAATGAATGAATGAATGAATGAATGAATGAATGAATCTTTTATATGATGATGAGTGGAGTTCCAGGAACCTCTCCTTGCCTGCATGTCTGTGCTGCCCACTCTGCATTGGCCACAAGGCGTGGCAGCCGCCCTTTGTTCCAGAACGCAGGTATTTCCCACCACTGCATTGGCCGAAGCATCATGGAAAATCAGAACTCTTGGGTTCGTGGGGGAAATTCTCTTCCTGAGCCTTCCTAGCAGCAGATTGAAAGCTTCATTTCTAGGCAATTGTCCCACTGGGCAAGGCACTTTGGGAAGTTAATTGGGTCTCCCCGAACCCTTCCGGAGGAAGCACCGTGCATCTAGACCAGGGAAAGGCATGAAATAAAACAGAGGAAGTGTGAGCCTTTATGGGATAATATGTTCTGCTGATCTGGTACTTGATGGGTGAGCTCCCCCCTCCCCCACACACATTGGAATGAAATGCATCAGAAGGGACCTTTTAGAGGAGAAGTTGCATGAGATGGCTGGCTGTTAGTCCTTTATAGTAGTTCTCCCATGGGAATTGGGAAGTGCTTCGTTCCTGTTTGTTCTGACTTTATTATTTGTTGCATTTAAATGTTTAGCCTTGGGAAAAGAAAAGGCAGCCCTCCAGAGGAGAGACAGGATCTGTTCTCCAGAGTGTGGGGATGCGCAGCCCCGGGCTCCTGTTACAAGAAGCCTGATTTCAGTTGAATATCAGGAAAAAAACATCTTAACTGTTAGAGCAGTACAACAATGGAACCAGTAACCTCAGGAAGTGGTGAGCACACAGAGGTTGGAGGCATTCAAGGGGAAATGGGGTGACCATCTGTCAGATCTCTTGTTGTACTGGTTCCAGTATTGAGCAGGAGATTGGATTTGGTGACCCTACCGGCTCCTTCCAACTTAATGATTCTGTGCTTCTGTAAATACTGCCTTTTTCTCCAGTGGATTCAAGGTGATATTGTATTAGTGGCCCTCTCCACCTTCTCCCTAGTTCAAGCATGTCCAAACTTCAGCCCTCCTGATGTTTTGGACCACAACTCCCAGAATTCCAAGCCTGTATTGCCAATGCCAAAGGACTGTGGGAGTTGTGGTTCAAAACATCTGAAAGGAAGAAGTTTGGACATGCCTGCCCTAGTTTATCTGCTCAACTACTCTGTGCGGTAGGGTGAAGAGTGTGCAAGTCGCTTAGGGTAACCCAAGTGAGTTTTTTTAGCCAAATGGAGTTTAAGCTCTGGCCTCCTCAGCCCTAGCTCTATCCACTACACCACACTGTCTCTCAAAGCAGCCCTGTGCCATCAACCATAAATCTATGGCCAGGTGTAGTGGTGAGCCTAAGGTCCCCACCACCACCACCAAAACCCAGTGGAGCATGGACTGCATCCTCTCGGCAATATCCATAATTCAGACTTGTTGGTGGCTGGGGTGATACTGTGGAACCACCTTTCATGCTGTGCATTTCTCATACGCTCACGCTTCTCCCCTTTTATGGAACCAGGATTTCTGCCCCAAAAGACAAATCCACTGCTGTTATGTAAGCAGCTCAGGATTTACGCATCTACGACTGCTTTTTTTAAAATGCTGTTAGTAGAGAATAAAAACAGATGCAATAAAAGCTAGAGGTAAAAGTAATAAAAATAATTAAAGCAGTAATATCCAATAAAGCCAGGTGTCAACTGACACAGAAATCAGGAAAATCATCTGGAAAAACGTTTCGGCAACTCAAACGTTTTCCGCTGATGATGGAAAGACCCGGGGATGGGAACTCTTCTCAGTGAGGGGGATCCATCCCCTGTGGAGTGTGTGACAGCAATGGAAGGGCCCCTTCCACCATGCTGCAGAATCATTAAGCGATGGCTTAGTAAGTAGGGCACCTTCCCAGTTGAAAGATAAGAGGCATCCTGTATGGGGCAAGGTGAGATCTACCCGCCATTACTTAAAATCTCTGAATGTACGGCATTTTTGTTTTGATTGCTCAATATCCTGTCTCTGAGTCAAGGGCTCCCTTAAAGGTTAAGAGGAAAATCCAACAGACATGTTCCCTAATCTCTTGGTGGTGCGTGCCAGAAGGGACAACATGGGCGAACTTAATATGGAGACCAGAGCACCGCAAACTTCAAGGTGGAGTGAGAACAGTCCTCAGCCCTAGGGCTAAATCCTAGTTGCCAGGGGTGACGGTCCCTTAGGAGAGGACCAAGGATGGGATGAAAAAAAAACTGCCATCAGCTGTTCCCCCTCCCTTCCTCCCTCTGTTAAAGTAGATTGTGCTCCTTTCGGTTGTAAAGTGTCCTGATCTGCCACTCACGAGGCCCTGTGGAAATATTTTCTTGGCCCTTTATTGGCGGTTCTCCCTTGGTTTCCATGGTGCCTTAAAAACCAAGCGGGCTCGGTCGCCCAGGGAAGGGGTTGGCTGCCAGATCGGCACTGTTCCCAAGCCTCTAGGAAACAGGAAGTTGATAATTGGGTGGCTGGGATTGCGCTCCCCGAACGCCCACTGCGTGCCCATAAACCATGCCGAGAAATGGCGCCGTTTATAGGCAGTATGGTTCTCTTAGGTTCGATTACAGGCAGGAGCGGTGCTTTCTCTTAGCATACATCTAACCTGCCCTTAGTTTCCATTGGGTGGCAATTCAGCTGCGCAAGTGGTGTTGGCCATTAACCTCACTTCCGTTACTGCACCCACTTGGCCCAGAAAACATAACTATCCTGCTTCAGGATGATGGGACTTCTGTGTCAGTCACTGCATCTCATCTGCACCTGTTCTCTCTTCATTGGTCTTTTTTTTGGGGGGGGGAATAAGTCAATTGCCCGAAGCAATTGACTTGCTCCCTAAACCTACGCTGCTTCTTGAGAAATTTAGGAGGCTAATATTGGGGATCGACACTCATATAGGGGAAAGGCAATGTTAAATCACGGTGGATGTATTAAAGAAACAGCTTGTTAAGGGAGACCCAGAACGGTGCCACCTCTAAGATATAGGGCAGAGTGATCTTTCTTAGAAACACGTGCTGAATATTTTGAAAATGACGAACCCCTCCTGGTACAGGAATTCCACACTGAAGTACCATATTCCTTACAGATGATCCCTTAAGCACTTTAATTTACTCTGTTCTGGTGGAGCCTCCAGGGAGTTCAAAAAAAAAAATCCACAAGGCTAGATATTTGGAACATGCACATAAACCCTAAAACTGTCCATTAGCTTGGTCAAGGCCAGAACTGGTTGCCTTCTCTGCCAAAAATCCAAACAGTTGCTTGAAAGGATTTTTGTATTTTATTAAAGCAGTAACAAAGTTAAAAGAACTAACAATCCCAAAATGTTGCAATCCTTCTAGCAAAATTCATTGACAGTCTCCGGCTGTTCCAAAGAAACACACCAGAGAGCAACAAAGGCTAAGCTAGACTACCTGATTTTTACACTTAAGGAGAGTGCTATCTTAGATCTTGGGGTGCAGAGAGTGCATTCCTTTCTCTTCTTTGAAGTGTTCATTAACAGGTGGTCAGTTAAAGGTGTGAATTGTCCTTTTGTTCTGGGCACATACTGCCTTCTGAGCACTCCCAGATGCTCTCAAAGAGGTGCCAAAACTTTCAATATATGAATGCTATGTTCCATGCTCCCCAGTGCCTCATTTTCTGGGTCTGGCTTCCTCTTGAATGAGCAAATAAGACTTAATAACTTTGCAAAAGACTTGATTCAGGAGGAACTGGAAATGCTACAATGCTTTGTAGATAAGGGTCTCTGTCCTTGAGAGGTGTGAATGATGGGGGTCTATCATAATGAGGTCCTGCACTTCAGAAATCCACTTTTCCACCACTGCCTGCATTTGGTATGATGCTTGTACACCTACAGGTTGCATAAAACTGTCACAGCTTGTACCCCCTAATAGACATTTGATTCTCTGGTGCTGCTTAATCCTCATTTAAAGCTTTTTAGTAATGGTGCATTTACAAATTAAATGAAGAGTTGATAAATAAAGGCGCCCCGCAAATAAATATCCCTGCGACTTCTAAGCATCCCTAGCGGTGAGAGAGTCAACTCTATAATCCATTGCCTCCTTTTAGAAAATGAGGTGTACTAGTCATTTGTTATGTGGAGGAAGGGGTCAGTAACTGGGAGATTTCTGGAAAATTCCCTCTTCATGGGCAGGTGTTTAGAGTCTGCTGTCCTGGTGCATTTCCCCTCCCCCCATAGGCAATGAATAAATCAACTGATCCATCATGCCAATTAATGGGCGTTTTGAGCCCTGATCCAGACGTCTATTTTTCATGTTTGTTTATTTATTTTTAATGCACAGGCCAAGACACCACAAATCCATGTCAGAGGTGTGGGCGTGGAAAAATGGTGGTTCCTTTTCTCCTTTTGCCATTTAATTAACAGTCCAGGTGCCTCCGAGACCATGGCTCACAACCAAGATGGGGGCAAATCCCCAGAATCCATCATGACACTAATATTGTTTGGGCACTTTTTTTGGTATATGCACCCGGTTTTCGAAAGTTGGACTTGCTTTGATCCTGCGATCAAACACCATCCCCTGCTGTTCTCCTCGGGCGTGTGGAGCTGAGAGCTTTGCAGCAGGTGCGCGAGGATCTGAACAGAAGGTGAAGACCGACTTTGTAGAGACGATGCATGGGATTCAGTGCCACATGGCAATGACCGGGTCTGGTCTTTCAATGCCTCACGTTCCAAGGAGGAGCGAGCTTGTGGTAACGGAGTCTTAGATTACTGCCTTTGGTTTTCCATCCAGTCTTTGTGGTGTCACAAGCCCTGTCATTAAGGCACTCTGAAATGGCAAATTGGGGTGACGTTACAAATGATCTGAGGTGGGCAGGTTCGCACTAATTTATACGTTGGTGTGCCAAGCCAATTGTGACTTCTCACCCCAATTAAGGCACTTCCAAATCTGCTTGTCCTCCTTTTCTTCCCGTGGAAGTTCAAATCTTTCTGAGATCATCCTGGCTTGAGCCAGCTGTGTCCTTCACAGGACCAGAGACTAACAGCGGACAACTGGACAGAACATTCAGTGACTCCGAAGTATTGGGAGTGGGGTTTGCTCTCAACTTTGAGGCTTCGCAACTTGGAAAGCTCTTGTAGAGTTTGAGCTAGAACCTTGAGCAGATTCACTGGTCCAGTGACCATCCAGCATCCCTTGCTCCCATGGAAATATATGTAAACTGGACTTGCTTTGGCTGGAACCAGCTCTGGCTACCATGCTGGTTCTTTGAGTGAGGCCAGAGAGGGAGAAAGTGTAGTCCTCCAGATGTTGCTGGACCAGAACTCCCATCAGAACAACCGCTGTGAAAATACATTTGGTTGCAATAAACCTCAGTCCAGATTAAAATGAAATATAGGCCGTATTTCAAAGTGGGTTAATGCAAGATGAATCCACAAAAGATATAATACAGCTGTGCTATTAGAATGGTGTGCTTGGGAACCAGGTTTGAGCAGTGGCTGTCACAACCAGGACCTAGATCCATGGTTCCTAACCTTGGGTGCCCAGATGTTCTTGCACTATATCTCCCAGAATTCCTCGCCAACACAGCTAGTGATGAAGGCTTCTGGGATTTTTAGTTCAAGAACATCTGGAGACCCATGATTGGGAACCCCTAACCTAATGTGGCCATGATCTGGACTGATTGTGTGTGTGTGTGTGTGTGTGTGTGTGTGTGTGTGTGTGTGTCTGTGTCTGTGTCTGTGTCTGTGTGTCTGTGTGTCTGTGTGTGTTGTTACAGTTGTGACTGACTCCTTGTGACCCCATGTCCATGGAGTTTTCTTGGCAGGAATACTGGAGTGGTTTTGCCAGTTCCTACTCCAGGCGCCTACAGCACCTGCTATTCCCTGGTGGTTGCCCATCCAAGTACTAACCAGGGCCAACCCTGCTTAGCTTCCAGAATCAGGTGAGATCAGATGTGCTCAGGGACATCCTTTAGTTTTGATTCAGGACGAGACATTTTGAGATTGAGACCTTAAATTGGAGACAACCTGATGGCACACATAACATTGATTTTGTTGGGCCACTGAAAATGCAAGGCTAGGAGTGGGGTGGGGGTGGAGAATCAACTCTTTAATTGTTCTTTTTAAGGACCTTTGCAGGTTGTATCTTGTCCCCAAAGCTTGGCTTGTTTTTCTCCACCAATAACAGCACAAAGTGTTTGAGCTGTAAAGCCTAAAGAGATCTTAAGAGAGGGTTTGTTTCCCGGAGTACTTCAGGGAGCCCATCATGTATAGGTTTCACCGCAATGACCTTCGGGTAGTGAATTTTTAATTCTGCCAGATCATTTTCAGTAAATGGGACTACCAGCTCAATTAGAGCTGTCAGCTCTGGTTTTTCACTCACCTGCTTTTGAGCTGTGCTCTTGAGGTGTTCGCAGTCATAGCCAAAGCCACAGGAAAGAGGAGAATGCTGGGAGGTGGATGTCTGCACCATTCCCGAGGTTTCTGCCCAATCTTTCAGGGATCGGGGGGGGGGATGGAGTTCCTGAAAATTCAATGTAAAAGAAGTGACCAAAGTAGGGGAGCCCAGAAGGCAGATCTGGTTTTTAAGACTGCATCTTTGTTTTTATGAAGACAGATTAGGGATGACTCAAGATCCATTGCACACACGCAGGAGAAGCATTGGCCATGCGGGTTGATTAGGGTCCCAGTCTGAAGCATCAGAAACTGCTGGATTTGATTAGGAAGCATCCAAAATGAGTCTACTTTGACTTGCGCTTTGTGCTGAAATTGAGATTAGAAAATCCCAGGGTGTCTTTCTTTAGGCTACCACTGAAATCCAAAAATGGATGACAGATTTTTTTCTTATCCCATTGTTGAATTTATTATTTATTTATTATTATTTATTTGGTTTATTTCTATACCACCCATCTTCCAAAAGGAACTCTGGGCGGTTTACAACAAGGCTAAAATCAGCAACACAAGACAGGGAAAAGAAAAACTCTCAGCAAGAGGCAAACAAGGGGTGGGGGAGGAATTAAAAAATTAATTACAGGTCGCCAAAAGCCTCCCTACAAAGCAAGGTTTTCAACACTTTCTTGAAGGTGGGCAGGGACTGTGCTAGGCGCAGCTCACTCGGAAGATGGTTCCACAGCATTGGGCCCACCACAGAGAAGGCACAGTTTTGCGTGAGCGATTTCTGCACCTCCCTGGGTGTGGCCACCCTGAGTGAGTGCGCCTGCGTCATTCTAGTGGTCCTGGCCTCAGTTGACCTCTGAGAGATATGCTCCAACAGGTATTCAAGACCCAAGCCGTGGAGGGGTTTGTCAACCGAAACCAGGACCTTGAACCTTATCTGGAGGATGACGGGCAGCCAATGCAGGCATACCAGAACTGGGGTGATGTGATCGAATCTACGAGCACCCACCACCAGTCTGGCCACTGCATTCTGCACCCGTTGAAGTCTCCGGACAAGGGATGAGGGCAGCCCTACAAAGAGGGCATTGCAGTAATCCATCCACGAGATCACGAGCGCCTGCACTACTGTCCTCAGGGAGGACTCATCGAGGTGTGGGCGAATGATATTGGCCAGCATGATAACCCAGCAAAAGGATATTGTGCCTGTCAAGTCTTTGATAAATAGGTGAACTGTAGCTTGTGCTACATGCATATCGAGTTGTGGTGGTGTTTTTTTTAAAAGGGGAACATTCCAATAACATTTTCCTCTTTGTCTCTTTGCTATCCCAGAAAAACTGGAATAAATTTGCCAGTTTCATGGGAGGAATGGCAGAAAAGTGCTCTGAACAAGAATGACCAGCACTTTATTTAAGAGTCTGCAGTGCTGGATAGATTGTTGGCATCTTTTCCATCCATCAGCCAGTCCTGGGCTTGAACTGAGGGTTAGTCAGTCTGCTTGGCCTCTCACAGGGAAAGTGCACTTGATCCATTGCGTACTTGTTTCAGAGACAGTGGAGAGATCACTCTGTGAGGCCCAGGTGTCGAGAAAACCTTGGGGACTTCAAAATCCCTCCTCTTGTGGTGTGGAAAGAGTAGCACTAAGGGAGAATCAAGAATTTACCCAGCTTTTCTGTCAATTTCACCTCCTCTACACATCCACAAGGAACGGAAAAGTCTTGGCCATGTGGGGCTGATTATGAGCTTAATCACCTCTCTGTTTGCTCTTAATTGTTTCATAAGGGTCTGGTGGTTACAAGAGGAAATGAGGGCTGATAGCTTGTCCCTGATAAGCCTCAAATATTTATCCAAGGGCTCTCCATGGATGACGGATTCGGATGATCTAAACTGGGTCTGGAAGTATGCTACAGGGGTAAGGTCTCAAAGAGAAATCTGTGAACAGGGAGGCTGAAAGAGATGGGCATTGTCACCCAGCAGCAGAGCTTGGAAATGGATGATGATGATGATGATGATGATGATGATGATGATGATGATGATGATGATGATGATGATGATGATACAGCAGACATACACACACACACACACACACACACACACACACAGAGAGAGAGAGAGAGAGAGAGAGAGAGAGAGAGAGAGAGAGAGAGAGAGAGAGGCCTGACGCTGATTAATCCCAACTGGGTTGATGTAAGATTTATGTAAGTGCTCGCTTACAAAAGCTGCCTAGACTGCTCCATGGTGGCAGATCCAGAGGTTGGAAGTTTAGTGGTTCCTTTTAGACCAGATGGGCAGGATATACATTTAATAATAAATTAGAAAAATCAATAAATGACTCACTGGGCTTCCAGGGAGAAGAGGCAGCTTGCCTTGCCTTGGGCAACAACGGACAACCGGATGAACGTTCAGTGACTCCGATGTGTTGGGAGTGGGTTTTGCTCTCAACTTTTGGCCTTCAGCACCTTGGATAGCTCTGTATTTTCCCATGTATAAGACTATATTTTGCCTAATATGGTTAGACTCAAAACTGATGGTTGTCTTATACACAATAGTTAACCAAGAAAAGCTGTAATTTTGGGTTAGAAAAGTAGGGGTCGTCTTATACATGGGGGTGTCTTATAGATGGGAAATATGGTAACCATTGGATTTTGGACCATCTTTTCTGGGAGTAGCGAATGGGGTCCCACAAAAGTCCGGGAGCTGCAGGTGCTATGCCATCCTACCTTTTTACAACCATACATCTACAATGCACACATTTCCAAAAGTACACTAACCATCTCTTTGTTTCTGCTATTAAATAAGTGCCGAGGTGTTCCTGAACAAGGGGAATGGCTCCTGATTTTCATTCTGTTCCCTCCCCTGCCCTGTATGTGTCTCAGTTTGTTTGCATTGCATGGAAAAATCCATTTTCTGTTGACTTGCGAGCCTTTGTTTTCTTAGCCTTTCAGTATCTAAAATCAGAGGTGGAGAAGTTCAGGCCTGCCTGGGCTACCGAGGGCTTGACTATTGGTGGGTAATTGCTTCTCTGCCATGTTGTTTTGTTAGCTGCTGTAGTCAAATGCTGGGAAGAGTGAGGCAGAGGTCAAGGGTAGAGCGCAGGTGTTACAGAAAGTCCATCTTCTTTTGGGTCGAAAGGGATCCTGGATGGCAGGGCAGTGGAATGCATCTACCTGCATCTCCAGGGACCCAATCAGAGATGATGGCCTTGCACAGGGCAGGCTAATTATTTGATTCTGTCTAAAACCAATCCTGATATGGCCCCTGAACCTGAGAGGTTGATACCATGTCCTTCCTTGCATTGCCTGCTGCATATCTAGTTTGTGCATTGTGGCTGTTGTGGACATAGAAACCGATGAGACTGCAGCAGCTTTTACCCTTGGCTCCAGGGTTTTGCCCATTCCAGGGACAGGGGTATTTTTTTCATCCAGAGGGCCAATTTAGGTTCTCGGAGTCTTTATTGCAGAGGGGAGTGAGGCTGAAATGAAAAGCTGTCTTGGACCAATGCTCTTACTGCTCAAAGGTGGGCCTTCAGAGAGGCACCAGAGGGGAGGGTCTGACCCCTGCAAAAGCATGAGTAAAGGGCATGGCCATCCTGTGAAGCCCAGGAAGCCAGATGAGGCTACCATGGGGGCCAGATAAAGCTCCAGGATTGGAGCCTTCACTGTCTCCTCCACATTGCAAGAGATACCCAAAGTCTTGGGCAAGTCTGAAAGGGAGTAATTTTGGATACACACCAAGAAGAAGTAGCTGCTGAGGCCCACCTTCAGTGGAGCAGCCCTTCATAGGAGCTGTCCAAGGTGCTGAAGCTACTGTGCTGATAGGGTTCCCTGCCTAGTGCCAGGAAACCTGAGACCAAGGGTGTTTATACACGACCCCTAAGCTGCGCTGCAAATGGCTCCCAGCTCCGGAGCTTAGAAATGTTTCCCCACCAGCTCCGGAGTTTGCAGACAATTAAGTGCGACCCCACCCACTTTAGCGCGACCCAGCGCATTTTTCATGTACCTGCTCTCTGGAGGTGAAAAAAATTTGATGTGGATAAGAGTGCTGGGCTCTCCTTGCTTGTCTGTTGTTTTTTTGTCTCCCACCCCTTTAAGAGCCCCTTGAGAAGGAACCAGGAAGTAACGGGGCCAGTGGCAACTTTGACCGGCACCGGCAGGTTAGTAAAGGCTTCTTTTGTCCTTTTTTCCCTCCCCCCCTCACGCCGACAGGAGCAGGAAGTGCTGAGGGATGGGGACGCAGGAACAGAAACGAACCCCCAAGATCTCTGGTCTGAATTTAAGGGACCAGCGGATCTTAGGGGTCGTGTGAAAAGGCCCCAAGTCTCACTGTAAAGACCCCCCCCCCGTGTCTGAGCTATTTACACTGTGATTATGCAGAAGGTGTGCGAAGGGACAAATGAACACCCTTCCTCTGGTCCTTTCACATGGGCATGTTGAGTCAAGGCCAGGGATCAACATTGGATGCTGCATCCTGACATGCCAGGATTTGGAGGAGGCTAGGTGCAGCCTAGACGAAGGCTTGCCACCTGATTTTTGGGAAGTTACATTTGGGGGGGACCCAGACCCCTCTTACTAGGACATTTCCCATGTTCTTTGTTGGGTACTGTCCATGAGGGGACCTTGAACACATGCACACACACCAATCAGGCCCTTGAGCAGAACTCTTTTTTTAAAAAAAAACTGAGCATTCGAAAAGAAGTACACATAAAGTGTTAGGACTGACAGTTGGAGAGGCCATGCAGAAGAACGCTCTGGTATTAATTAACTCACCCTGCCAAGAGCAGATATTGATTTATTTTTAAGGATCTTTGATGAGCCCTGATTAGGATTCTACAGGGGTAAGCTGTTATCTCTGCCCTCCGAAAAACGAGAGCAAACTGTAATTATAAACTATGCTCCCTTCTTTGTCTTTGTCTTTAAAAAAAAAGAGTGTGCATTTTGTTATTTGATGAATTTCTTGTTTGTACATCTCTGACAGCATGGCACCTCTGGAAGTCACACCTTTTCAGTGTGGGTTTTAATCCCTTTCTCCCTTTTAACAACGAGGGGTAATTGGTTTTGTACATGTCTTCAGAAATCCTCAACCCGCCCACCTCCTCAATCTGTCTCCCACCCCCATCCCCTTATCAGGCACTCGAAAGAAAAAAAAACTGAAATAGGATCCCCTGCCTTTTGGGAGTGGTAAAACTCTGTACATATGGGATGCTGCCAAGGAGAGAGAGGCATTGTGGGAGAGAAGAGTTGAGTTTGCAAGTGATGAGCAGGGAAGTTGAGGAGACTTGAGAGGTCACTCATTCATCTGGTCGCCATAACTTGGAGGTGCCTTGCTGGCACATAATAACAGCAACATCCTCTTCTAAGAATTATATTAGTGGAATATTCGGAATTCTCTCTCTCTCTCTCTCTCTCTCTCTCTCTCTCTCTCCTGTAATTCTCTTTTTCTTTCTCTATTTCTGGCTGTCCCTGGCTTACTGCAGATCAATGCTCTGAATATTTCTTTTCCATTTTGACTGAATAGCACATGACAAGGGAATCCAATTTGTTCAGATTTAGTGGACATGCCTCCAATTAAGTAATTCCATTAGGTGCCGCTGGGCCGCCACCGCCTGGGCACGCCATCCTGGTGGGCACAGCCATCAAGAGATGTGCTGCAACACCTGCCCATCCACAGAGCAGCTGGGAACGATTACCTGCCCCCACTTGCGTTTGAGGCAAAGGGAGAGCTGTGCCATATTGAGGTTCGAATCCCGCAATCAGTTCTGTCATTGTAAGCCCAAATGTAAAGGGCAAAGGTGGAACGCCTGTATGTTTCAAGCATTCACAATTTAAGGAGCAAATTCTGCTCTTGAAATTCGCTCTTCCGTTTTCTCAAAACAGAAGGCCCATGAATCAAACTCTTCTTTTCTTTTATGGCCTTCCCGGGATACCACCAAGAACTCTGGGCCTCAATGGCCTTTCAGAGGGCCCTAAGTCAAACACATGGCAATCCAGGTATATACACAGAACTTAGTATATAACTTTGGGAGTTCAATTCTCCACTGAGTCTCCTGTGAGTGGAGCCAGCCTGGGTGACCTTGGGCAAACAGCACAGTCCCAGGGAAACCCCGGAAGAAGGAAAGGGTCAACCACTCATGAGTACTTACTCTCTAGCTGGGAAATCTTAAAAAAGGGATGAGATTGGGCAGAAATGACTTGATGCTACATTATTGTAGTTGTAGGGATTGTTGTTCACTTGCCTTTATAATCTGCCTTTCCTCCAGTAAGTAAGAAGCAACAGGTATGGCTTTCTTTCTAGTTTTCTGTGTAATGGGTTAGGTCAAGCTCACCCAAAGTGTTTCATTTTGTAGGGACTTGAATTTAACTCATTGCTGTTAATCACTACCCACGCTGGTTCTCCAGATACTAATTCTAGTGGTGATAATAGTTGGTTGTGTTGGGTCTTTCCTTTCTTTGCAAGAAATTATACTGGCCTTTGAACCTTCTCGGCCACATTGCATGATGGGCTTTGTAGTTCTGGCCCGGTCACGCTTCCTCATCTAGAGTCAAACCCATCTGAGAACCATTTCAGGGGACGGTGCCATTAAAAGTTGATTGGCAACAAGACAAGCGGCCCATCCAGTCACTGCAGACTACAGAGCCCATTGTGCAGTAGATGCTTTCCCAATGGTACCCTGTTTGCCATCATGTTAAATGCAAGGATTGGGGGAAATGAGCATCACCAGCATTTTAATGACAAATTATTTTCTCCCCATGTTCCATTCCTTCTTTCGGATAAAATGTACTGGCAGGTTCTTGGATGATGCCTGCATCCAGAATGTTTCCCCTCTTAAGGAAGCTATAATTATGTTGTCTCTTTACGCCTTGGCTCCTAAATTATCTGGCTGCCAAAAAGGAGAGCAGCAGATACTGATAAAATAAGGTTAAATAAGCTGCTGACTCCGGCTGGAGTTATTTTTGGCAGAGCCTCTCCACCTCCAGAGAAGGAAGGCTGCAACCTTGATGCAGCTGAAGTCCCTGTACTTGGTAGACCTCCAAGAGAGCCTGCGTAGATCTTTTCCTCTGGAACAGCAGGCTGTTGGGGGCCTCCAGGGGAACAGAGATGTGACACAAGGATGCAAAGCTCTCCTATGAATCACAAGGCAGGTAAACAGGAGGATCCCCTGAAGGGCTGTGCGGTAGTAAACAAGCTTGCTAATTGAGCTTCTCTTGCAGAGAGGTAAGCATCAAGGTCATGCAGCAGTACTTGTAGGCCAGTTGTTGTGCTCCTGTGATTATCTGTGGCAGGCAATGTGGGTTGCCAGGGATCAAGGGAGGTGGAATGTCAAAGCAGCCATGTTGACTATGAAAGGCATCTTCAAGGGCAGCCCCAGACAGAGCACATTGCAGTAGCCTAGCCTACGACGACCTGGACCACCCGTCACTGAGAAATCCAGTAACATCTGCATTACATGTTCTGCCTGGGTCTCTATCTGGTGTGGAGCGCATCTGACATTGTACACCGCCTGTCTCAGTGTTGGTTGTGTGACAAAGTGTGGATACTGCAAGGTTGGGCAATGATCAGGCTTCGGGGTCCCACTTTTCTGGATGCCTGTCATCTGAGTTGCAGTGAAGGCACAGACAGGACAGGAGTGGCCCCCTTTTTGGCTTCCACCTCGGCCCTGGCATCTCTGCATGGTGTCCAAAACATGAGAGTGGACAAGACGTGTGTACAAGTGTAGAATTCTTGGGTGTGCACAGAGTAGGGGTGTACAGAGCATATGTATAGAGGTGAAGGTTGATGTGGGCAACCACATTCTCCCTTCATGTGCTCAGCCTGCATTTTGGAGAGAAGGTAAGAAGGGAGCAGAGGTGGCTCCTGATATCTAGATCTACCAGGTTGATCTTGCATCTTTGGGGAAGGGCTACCCTGTGTTTGGGTTAGTAGGCACTCCCCATTGGTTTTCTCCTTCTGGTCAGGGCTTTGCCATCTTGGGTGACTAGATGTTCTGGGACTACAGCTCCCCAGCACAGCTAGTGGTGAAGGCTTCTGCAAGTCTTAGTCCAAGAACATCTGGGGACTCCAAGGGTAGGAACCATTGCTCTAGCTTCGTGGAACCGGGTCTACTGCTTTGTAACAGGGCTTGGAAAAGTAACTCTTGGGCTCCGCAATTCCACCGGAAGTGTCAGGAGGGCAGTTGCCCTGCGAAACAAAGATATTTCACAGCTCTCTACATAGATTACAGAAAGTTCCCGGAGCTGTGGAACTTACAGTACTGTATCCTGATCCTCCAAAACCTGACTCAGAGTGGCTAATGGTGGGTGGTGGGACTTGAAGTCCAGAACCCCACCATCCTATGGAAATAGGGTCCCCCCCCTCCATTATAAGGATACATCATGACATTGGGAGACTTCCCCCTGCTCAAAACATGTGAACATAGCCTCTCTCTCTCTCCTCCCCACTAACCCCCTTTCTCAAAATTGTAATCCCACGTGATTGCTGTCTTTGAGAATGGAGCTTGGAGGGGTAGGGTGGGAGAGAGACGGCTGTCAGGACCTCGTGCCTGATGATAAGTAAGCATTAAAATTTGTCAGGGGAACGCCAGCCCTGTTGTAGCGAATTCGGGGCACCATCTGTTCCCTCGTTTGCTTGCAGAAACATTTGTACTTGATAATTAAAATGTCAGACGGGCATCTCCCCCCCACCCCACCCCCCACATTGCTCAAACCAATGCAGAGGAGTGCACCGCATTGTTAAAGGTGTTTGATGCTGGGGTGACATGGACCAGAGGATTATTGGCAACCTTGAGGTTTGAGGGTACAGGAAGTGGCCTTGCAGTGATTCAGGCACCTTGCCAGGAATGCTTTTTGGACTACCAAAACACACAGCCAGCATGGAATTGTGGTAAAAAAAAAATCCAACTTTTTGTATATTTGCTTAATACAATAGGACCCCCCCCACACACACACACACATCCAAAAATAGCTGCATAGGTCCCAGAGGCACAGGCATTGCCAAAACTGGCCTCTAGAAGGTGCCAGGGACCCTGTTATATACAGTGTTCTTCACTAACAAGTATTCATAGCATGATCTCTGCAAAATAGAGAGGGGGGGGCAAAAGCCATTACATCTGAAAAGATGGCCTGTTGTCTCCCAAAGTTTGGGTGGAACAGAACTTGCCTTGAAGATGAAACAAGATTCTTTGTTTTTAGAATGAGTTCCTTGTGCCTTTAGGCTGCTTTGTGCCTACTTTTCAATGATTTCTTTGACCACAAAACTCAGTAAGGCTTGGACCCGTGAGGGTTCTCTTGGCCCTGAAATGCCACCTTCATTATTTCTTTCTTCATTCCGTTCGAGCCTGTGGCGGTGATACAGATGCCGCTCCTTCTCTATGAAAGTGGACAGAAAACACTCCCTAGGCCAAAGACCTGTTGGCCGTTGACGTGTATCGGTGCGCAGGCCCTGCAGGAAAGCCCGAACCCGGACCCGAAGGTAGTGCTGAGACTTCCAGCCATAATGAGGCCAACCTGAGTTCCCAGCCTTTCATTTCTTCGCTGGAGGCTTTGAGGGTTGGCAGGTGGGACCCAGCGGGGTGGGGCTTTGTTTCCCTTTTCGGAGCTGGGAACCCAAGCTGGTGTTAATTAGAAGGGCACAGGACCGGCGTCTCTGCTTTTAAGGCTGCGAATTACAGCCGAGAGCCAGCTGATGCTTTGAAGCAGTTTTTCTTTGAAATGGGTCAGGGAGTAGGGTGGGGAGGCCTCTGAAATCAGTCCGTGGTGCTGGTGGATGGTCCCCTCCAAGGAAAGGAGAGGGCGTGCATGGGATGGGGACCCCCATTGAACGAATGTCCCTTAGATGAGAATGTCTCAAAGTGAGGAGGAGAGTGAGACAAAACAACGGGGCTCCCCAGAAGCCTGTGGAAGAGATTCTTGTGACTCAGTGGTACTTACCTCCTACCCAGAGCCTCTAAAATCTCAATTTGGCCCCCTTGGTTGTCAGAGTTGCTAGTAGCCTGCACAAACGAGCCCGAAAACAGAGAGGATGAAAGAGACAGGGAAGATGTGGGATGCAACAGGTAATTATTTTCCAGATTCTTGGCTATAACAGACTTAGAAAAAAAATCTCTCTCTCTGGTTTGTGTGAAACTCCTGATCAACTTGACGGATTTTTCTCACAAGTGGCAATCCAGAAGTGGTCGGCCGTTCAGGGGCTGCCCGCAAGTTGTCCTGGGTGCTTTCCTGGGAGGAGCCCAATGCTTGTGGCTCAGCTGTGTGGAAGGCAGGTTTTGTCTGGAGAGAAACCCAGTTTTTAAATATTCTAATTGTCTGCAATAAAATCCTAACTTCCTCCCGGAGGGAAAAAGCGAGTGACTTTAGATCATTAACACTGCGAGGCTTAGCAATGATTGCCAGCCTGTTGGCGCGGGTGACTTAATCAGCCTGGGTTGTCTGACTGGCCCATTTTAATTTTATTGTGCTGATTAAGTTTCCTTAGCTAATATGTGTTGCCTTTCCGATTCAATTAAAGGAGAATCCCCTTCCGTGGCTTGGTAATACTGGAATGCCCGTGTGGGTTAAGATGGCTCTCGGTCTTTTCAATTGATGGCAGACTCCCCCACCACATTCTCTGGCTGTGCTAAATGAAATCGTTGGGAGCTGAAATGAAAATTACAGGAAGCCGGGACTACAAAAATGTCTTGCCTACCACCCCCTTCAATTTTTGTCACCAGGCTGCAAGTGCTCTCACATTTGATGCATTAATTAGGCTTGCCAGATCTCCTATAACAATGGTCCACCACTTGGTGCATCTGTCAATCGCGTGCGTCCCTGCCATTTATCCCGAAGGACTTTTCTGTTGCCAGAGGGCTTGGGTGAGAGGTGGTTTACGGGACTGAAGGTGTCTGGTCATAGCCTCCTGTGTCACCCGGTGATGCAATCAGATGACGGGAACAATGCAGATCCAATGGCACCAGTTAGGGTCACTGTGTAGGGAGCCCCCTCTTTTAAAGTAACCCTTCTGTCTGCCAGGGAATTGTGCCAGCCCACATTCCAAAAATAGACATCCTGCAATCGGGCCAAAGAAGTCCAAATTAGGCATGGATTCAGTGCAGGTTGGAGTGGACTTAGATCACACCAAACTTCTCCACAGATGGTCTAGATGGCCATCTGTTTCCACCTGGGATCACACCCTGAGAAAGGAGGTTGCCCTGTTTCTTGGTGCTTCTGCTGTTCATCAGGAAGGGAGATGGTGGGTGCCATCAGAAGCCAGTGGGCCATCACCATCAGAGATGGAGAAGGCCACAGGTTTGAGAGCTCTTAGGGCAGGCATGTCTAAACTCCGGCCCTCCTGATGTTTTGGACCGCAACTCCCAGAATTCTAAGCTTAGGTTTCCAATGGCAAAGGACTGTGGGAGTTGCGGTCCAAAACATCTGGAGGGCCAAAGTTTGGACATGCCTGTCTTAGGGTGATGCTTTGCAACCTTTGGACCCGAGATGTTCTTGGACTACAACTCCCAGATATCCTGGCTAGTACAGCACATTCATGGTGAAAACCTCTGGCAGTTGCAGTCCAAGAACATCTGGGGACCTAAAGTCACGAATCACTGTCTTATGGGAATCTGGATGCTACTCAAGTTAGCATCTTCAAGTTCATGTTCTAATTTCAGGAGGTTAACTTCTGCTCGTTCCCGTGCCTTCAAAATCTAGATTTTTCACTTTCTTCCTCCTCTCAAATGGTGGGATGCCCAGCCTGAGAAAAAGTCCAGAGCTATCTTTTTGAAAATAATTTCAAAGGTAGCGACCAAATCTCATTTTGTTTATTAAAAATATTTTAAATGGATAAACTCGTAATATTAGAAGCCTTCATCCGCTTCTTTCTGGGATCTCAAAGCAGAGTGCAGTCAAAACAAAGAACATCCTTTACAAACATATGTTAAGAGCTATTTTTAAAGCCAGTGCTCAAGAACAAAGGCCTGTGGGCAGGATAGGGCTTTGGCGGCTGCCTGCCGAAAGCCTGGCAGAGCCAGGGCCAGCCTCATTTCCCTTGGCAGAGAGTTCCATGGGTGAGACCCTGCTACAGACAGAAGCTCCGTCCCGTGGACTTGCCAACCCAGCCATTCAGGGCGCCATCTGTGCCTTGGCCTTTTGGCATCAACAGCTGGCATCAACAGCTGGACGGGCCACCAACCACCTTCTACTTCCCAGACTGAAATGTATGCCTTATGTTCTCCTTGCAATCCTCCTCACCTCAATATAGGCACACCAGGTTCATTGTTTTCTTTTTCTTTTTTTAACGCACCCAATATTTTGATGCAATGGGGCATTTTATCCAGCCATAATAAAATTTGCCCTTCTGCATCTCTTCATAGCAATGCTCATTTGCCAGAGCAGCAGGGACAGGGCCCTCCCAGTATATTTTGGACTAATTCTTGACCAGTGACCATGGGGCGGGGATGATGAGTCACCGACACTGCAGATCAGCAGCAAGGCTTCTCCATGTCAAAGAGTTTATTTATTTATTTATTTATTTATTTATTTATTTATTTATTTTTATTTTTATATACCGCTGGATTTTCCCGGACGGGAACTCAGATGGATAACAAGCGGAGCAAACAACAATTACAGGGGGAAAATAATTGGTTCCATTAAAAAAAACAATCAGTAGAACCAGATTTTTAAAAAGCTACAAAATATTACTACGGCAAGATGGTGAAAAAGGGGCAGACAAACAAACTCATGATACCTACTTATGAAATAAATCAGTCTCTTTGGAATGGTGGAATGCCTCCTCCACCAAAGGAATGTGGCTTTTGTAGGATTGTGACATAGACTCCGAGATCAACTCTCAGGCTCCGTCGCAGGAATGCACATGTAAGCCACAGGGTACCAATTGTGTTTTACAGATGACTGTAGTTTCCCTGAATGCCAAAGCTCCATTTTTTTCTCCGAGAGCAAACTTTTTTACTTGATGAAATAGGTTTGCCTTTGCTGTCTGCCATGCCAGGCGGGGGCTCCTCATACAAATGCCGGGTGAGATCTTTATGTACTGCCTTATTAATCAATGAGGCATTAAGATTTGCAGGAGGCGGGAGCTCAAGTCTTGGAAATGAGAAGTATTTTTTGTTCCCTAAGATGCTTGCTGTGCATGGGAAAGAGCGGCCTTCTTAGGCCCCGTCAAGTCACACGCCACTGAACTATCTGGTTACTACCCAAAACCAGTCCTTTGCAGCTGCCATGAGAGAACGGGAGCTCGGGTTTGCAGGGTAAGTTTTCTGCTTGGGTTGCAAGGCCTGGCTGCATTCCCAGGTCCTCCCAGCCAGCAGGAAGGGATCTGTTCCAGGGCTCCCTCTTTCTTTTGGTGCTGTTGGGCAGTGCTCCCCAACCTTTTTGTCTCCACGGACCGGTATTTGTTTGATTATTTTCCCGTGGCCCGGGGTGGGGGTGGGGAGGGGGAGATGGGGGTGTGGGGGTCAGGGGAGGGTGTGGGGGGCAGGGGATGGGGGAGGGGGAGGAGGGGGAGGAGGAGGTGCGGGGGCTTGGCGTGTGTACCTTGGGGGCCACGGGAGCGGCGGCGGTGGCGGCGGCAGCGGCGCTTGCCGGCTGGGGGCGTCATTCCTGGGCGGGCGGGCCCCGCTTCCTCCTCCTGTCGGCGGCCGGAGGCAAGCGGCGGCGCAGAGGTGCCCCAACCGAGGCGGGCCACGGCGGCCGCGGCCGCGGCCACGGCAGCCGCCCGGGTTCGGCTCTGGCTCCGCGGCCGCCACCAGGGCGCCCGCTCCCGCCGCCCCGCCTCGGTGGGGCACCTCTGCGCCACCGCTTGCCTCCGGCTGCGGCCTTCGGGCGGGCGAGCGGGAGGGGGAGGGGGGAGGCCGGTGGGGGTGGCGTCTCCCCGCCCGAGGGCGCCACCGGGACCGCCGAGCCCGCCACGGGCGGCGGCGGGTGCCCCGCCACCGGCCGCGGAGTCGCGGCCGAACCCGGGCGGCTGCCGTGGCCGCCGCGGCGAGGAGGAGGCGGGGCCCGCCCGCCCAGGAGCCCCAGGCTCCCCCACCCCGCCCGTGCGCCACTCCTCCTCCGGCTGCCCGCGGGAGAGAAGAGGAGGAGGAGGAGGGCGGCGGAGGAAAAGGGGAGGAGCCTCCCCGGCCTCCCCAGGCAGCCCGGTGCCAACCGGTCCACGGACCGGCACCGGTCCGCGGCCCGGGGGTTGGGGACCACTGCTGTTGGGTAGTAATAACATGAGATGTGTCTGTCCATGTTGACGAGCTAGGAATGCGGGTCCACCCCTTGCCACCATTAATCCAAATGGTTCTCAAGTCTTACAATTATAGTAGTTCTGAGGGTTTTTTGGGAGCTGTTTGGCCATGTTCTGGAAGTTTTTCGTCCTGTGGAGGCATCTTCAGAGGGCAAGGAGCGCAGGGAATAAGGAGTTTCTCTAAGAACATAAGAACATAAGAAGAGCCCTGCTGGATCAGGCCAAGGGCCCATCCAGTCCAGTTTCCTGTTTCTCACAGTGGCCCCACCAGATGCGTCTGAGAGCACACGCGACTAGATCTCTGTCTCCTGATACCACTCCCCTGCATCTGGCCCTTGGAAGAACCCTGGTTTTTAAGCCTGGAGATAACACACATCTCCCTCATGGTTTGTCACCTGTGATGGACTTTTCCTCCAGGAAATCGGTCCAATCCCCTTTTGAAGGCATCCAGGCCAGATGCCATCCCCACCTCCTGTGGCAGGGAGTTCCACAGACCAACAACACACTGGGTAAAAAACAACAACAGCCATGCTCTGTGCTCTGGCTCTGGCTCTACTCAGAAGAGGCCCAGTTTTTTTGGGGGATCAAACTCCCAACCTCTAGATCCAAAGCCAGCAGACCTAAACTACTGACCTATCTATTGGTTCCATAGGCTTTTTCCTGGCAGTACTAGTAGGACCCAGACCTGACAAGAGTAACTTTACCAAGCTCATTCCCCATCTCTGAGCAGGGCATGCTTTCTGTGTTCTCTGAACAGGGCCCCGAAGGTGGGGATTCATTCATCACTTGGCACTTTTAATGGACAGGGAGAGGAGCAAACAAGACCAGCTTCTCAGAGGCACTGGGTGTTTACAGTTTCTGAAAGCATCCCTTCATTGCTTAGGTAAAAAAACAAAACAAGTATGCTTCTCTCTCTCTCTCACACTCCCGCCTTGACGTGCCATGGCTTCGAACCGGAGCTTTTACGAGTGCCTGGAGCCCCTCACGGCAGGCAGCGTGCATCGGGTTGGTTGGCCTGGAAGCTAAGGTCCTTTCTTTCCCCTTGAATCCATCCTCTTGACCTTGACAACTGCTATAAACAGTGTGCCCGAGACATCCTGGTGTGGCGTTGTTTCCACTGGGTGTCATAAGACAGTCATATTACTGTGTGGTGGATTCATAATTATGAACGGCAAGAACTGAGTCCCGTGGGCTGTGGTTTATTTTTATTTTTTCCACTGTTTCTTTTGCAAGGGATGCATGCCTTCACGGTTATACCTTTCCAAATATAATTGTGGCATATGTTCCAGAGGAGAGCTAGTGGGGGCTGCACCCTTATCCCTGTCTCTCTGCTGTAGCCAGCACATTGTCAAATGGCTTAGAAGCCGAGGGATGGCCACCAATGCAGACATCAAATCCGAAATGTCACCCCTCGAGAATCTCAAACCTTGTGTTGATGCCAAGAAAGCTGGGCCACACATTCAAGAAGAAAAGGAAAGAAATCTCATATCAGTCAGGTCCAGGACTTACTGAGGGCACATACCGAGATCGGTGGGTTGAGATTTTGCAACCTTGCATGCTGCCTCTGGTAGCTGTGTGGCTGGAGAGGACCTTTCTGGACTGGGGTGACTGCTAATCTGTCCAGCACTCGCCAATCATTCCTTCCCATCTCTGAATTCAGAGATTGCCTGGGCTCTGGTGAGTGCTTGTTTCCCTCTCCTAAGTGTGTTGGAAGCAGTGTTTTTGCTAGTTTGTTGTCAATCCGTTCCCAAATATAAATAATGAAACATTTTTATTCTTTCTACTACTAATGTCTCGGGGTGAGTTATTGAGATTGAACTGACAGTTCATGAAAACGGGTGCCCTATCTGGGGAGCAGCTGCCTAGATGCCCTATGGATTGCACACTGCCAGCATTGATTCTGGCTCATGGCTTGTTTCCTTTCCTGCCCTCACTTCTCATTGATTTGTACAGTGACTTCTCCATTTCCTTGCATGCCTTTTGTTGGCCACTTTCGCCCAAGGAGTCTGTGGTCCCCTTTAGAGACACCTGGCTGCCCACCATTCCTGCAAAGAGATACTCAGCAGAAAGTTAAAAAAAAGGATTTTGTAGGCAATCTTTTGACTCTCACAAACTTAAACCGAGCTAAAGAAATTAAGTGGGCTGGTGTGATCTGTTGGTTGAAGTTCTGAATTTGGAACTCGGCAGATCTGGGTTCTCGTCTACAACCGAAGCATTCTGCTACCTGGGGGGCCTTCACCTAACTGCTCTGTCCTCACCTGCCGTGCTCCATGGGGTGGTTAGAAAGAAAGAAGCAGGGGGTGAGAGATCTACACACACAACCTTGAGTTCATTGGAGGAAAAATGTGGCATATAACTGTGAGCGACAAAGTGGTGATTGAAATAGCTCCGCAACCTGCATTGGGGTTTCTTTGCTCCTCCTTATCCTGGCTTAGAGGTTTTGAAAGATTCCTCGTATCCAGTTTATAGAGGCATCTTTTTCATGCATATTCTTCACAGCATTCGCCATATTTTTCCATCTATAAGGTGGGTCCCATGTATAAGACGACCCCCCACACTTTTGCAACCCAAAATTACAGTTTGCAAAATTTTTGCAAACTTACAGTTCACAACCACACAGTTCTGTGCTTGGCTTACTACCATACATAAGACAACCTTCAATTTTTAGTCTAACAATTTAGTCAAAAATATAGTTGAAAAAATGCTGTATTTTAAAAGAGGAGACAATCAGAAATATTGCAAGTGCTCTTGCAGGTTCCTGGGGGCATCTTATCAGCTTCTGAGGGGACCTGTCCGTAGAAATCCATTCTGCTGCCGTATTTGGTAGAACACTGACATCTAGCGGCATGTTTGAGTGCAGGGCGTGAGCAGTAGAAAAAAGATTGAGATGATGAAATGCAAGGTTGTTTTCCTTGTATGTGCCTCTGTCTGGGCCCACAAACAGCCACAGTGTTTTCATTTTGACACTGGAAAAATGCAAGTGTTGTGCCAGGGTCTTCTTAAGAGGGATGGTTTCCGCACAAGCCATGGTGGACCCTCCTGCCTTGGGTGGTGGAACTGAGGAAGGGCAAGCTGCCTCTGTTTGCATCCCTTCTGGGAAGGCCCTCCTCCCCGTGGTCAATTCTGGTGAGGTTGCCCCCAAGGGAGTGGCCTGGAAGTACTTGTTTGCCACTGTGGTGAAGCCACAGCACAAGGCCAGCCAGAGGGTCTCACCAAAATGGCGGCCCATTCTCTAATTTGCGTGGAGATTATCGTCAGGTCGCTTCTCCACCCCAAAGGCAGTCTGGTCCAAATGCCAGGCTTTTGGGAGGCCTTTCCTCAGAGACTGGCCTTTTGGCCGCCATGAGGGGGACAGGCTGTAACAGTGACTCAGTTTGAGGGAGCCTTGGAGATGTGAGGGTGGATATCCCTGCCTCAAGCAGCAAGAGAGCTTGGGTTGGCACTGTTCCCGTCAGCCCTTTTCTACCAAGGGACCTCATTTAACCAAATTGGATTTACTTAAGGGTATTTGTACACGACCCCTAAACTCCGCAGCAAATGGCTGCCAGCTCCGGAGCTTACAATTGTTTCCCCACCAGCTCCGGAGTTTGCAGGAAATTAAGTGCGACCACGCCCACCTAAGCGCGTCCCAGCACACTTTTCTTGTACCTGCTCTAGGAGGGTGAAAATCCCCAGGTCCGGATTTAATCTGGTGAGTGCGGGGCTCTCCTCGCTTCTGGTTTTTTTTTGCCTCCCGCCCCTTTAAGAGAAGGGGCGCGAGGCAAAAAAAAAAAAAAGAAGAGAAGGAATCAGGACAACGACGGGGCTCCAGGCAGCTTCGGAGGTGAGCCTGCATTTTTTCCTCTCTTTTTTCCTCCCTCCCCTCATGCAGACAGGAGCAAGGAAGTGCGGAGGGGTGGGGACGCAGAAAGAGCAACGAACCCCCAAGATCCCTGGTCTGAATTTAAGTGGCCAGCGGATCTTAGGGGTCGTGTGAAAAGGCCCTTAGTCAGTTATGGGTCATGTTTCCTCTTTTTGCGTCCTTTGAAAGAAAGGCAGTGAACCTCTTCCAGCTCATGGGATCAAATTTAATCCCAATGACGTTCTCAGGGGGTGCATTTTGGTAGATGGTGGGGGGGGGCAGTGGAAGAAGCTTCCTTGGCTTGAAAAACGAACATGTGCTCTTAGCTCGCAACATGAATAAAAATTTGAGACTAGAAGTACCTACATAGTTCAGCTGTGGAATTTTCTCGTGGCCCTAAAGTGAGCCTTAGGAGAGGCTTGTAGGATGGGGGAGGAAGGCACAAAGAAATGTGGGAACTAGCCAACAGTTTCATCATGGACAGGAGGTTTGTGGCCTTTTGGGATCCTCTGAAGGCCAGAATCAGTGGGTTCAGATCCTGAACCCGAGGTACCCAAAGCAACTTTGGCCATCAAGTTGCAGGCTTAGCTGACAATCCAGTTTTGTAATAAGTTAAGTTGGGTCTCTGTGTGCATGTGTGCTCAATTCAAAGTGCAGGTTATGACTTATAAAGTCCTTAATGGTTTAGAACCTCAATGCTTTTTGGGCTCCCATGGTGTGGATTTTAGCAGCATGGAGTGCTAAAATAGAGGAGCAGATGAAATGGGTAAGTATTTTTTTTTTTGAGAGAGAGAGAGAGCCCAACAAGTACTGAAGGTCTAAAAACCATTAAGGACTTTATAGGTCATAGCCAGCACCTTGAATTGAGCACAGGAAAACCATCAATGCATGTCAAGACAAGGAGTTTTTTGAGCTGAGGGGGGAAATAGCACCCCTTAAACATGGCTGATTGGATAGTTCAGTGGTTTCTGTCTCTGGCTGTGGAGTTCGACCCTCCCACCCCCCACAGTGCCATCTCCAAGTGGAACCAGCCTGGGTGGCCTTGGGCAAGCTGCCTGGTCCCAGGGCATCCTCAGAAGGAGGGAATGGTAAGCTATTTCTGAGTACTTTCTATCTGAAGAAAAAAAAAAAACCTTTAAAGGGGGTCAGCATAATTCAGAATTGATTTGATGGCATATCATGATGATGATGATGATGATGATGATGATGATGATGATGATGATGATGATGATGATGATGATGATGATGTGAACAGAACAGAACAAAATTAGAGCTTCACACGCAGCCTTGGTGTGCTTAGAGTGTAAGGAAGGGTGCCTTTGCTGTCTTTCTCGGGGGGGGCCCTGCAGGATCCGAACCCAGCCCCCCGCGTGATGATGATTTTTTTTGGCCCACCATCTGCTGCAGCCGTTTTGTTTTATTGTTTATTTCAGTTGTTGTTTTAATTTGTTGTCTGTATATTTTCTGTAAACCGCCCGGAGTTCCTTTCAGGAAGACGGGCGGTATATAAGCTGAATAAATAAATAAATAATAAATAAATAAATAAATACATGCACAAAGGGCAACTGGATGCTGACCGCAACTGTCGGCATGTGCAGCCGTGCGCTTTGCTTCCCCGACTCTCTTCTGAGTCCCAGCTGTTCATCCCCAGCAGGAATCCGCAACATTTGAGTACATATGTTTACAGCTGGCCTCGTGACTCCCCAGAGCAACTATCAAGCACCGTTTGTGTGTGATTCCTACCGGGCTAGCGAGTGACCCTTTGCAGGCTTTGCTCTCACTGGTGGGTTTGGGGTTGGGTTGGGTTGGGTTGGGTTCGTTGGGCTCAACACAGAATGCTTTGGATAATGTGTCTTGTAAATTCTGCCTTTAGCCATTGATCTGTGTTACTCGACTGTTCATAAAACAGTTCCTTTCCATGTTGTTCTCCTTGATTCCACTTCCCTTCTTCCAGTGTCTTAAAAAAAAACCCCATGATTTGATTTCTTTTTCTCCTGGAAACTCAACTCAGTTGACTGCCTGCACCTCTTCCTCCAGTGTGGAAAAAGCTTGGAGATGTGAAGGTTTGGAATTACAGCTCTCCTGCTTGGCAGATCCTCATCGCTGAAATCCCTTGTGGGGGGTACCTTGGAACCTGGGGAGGCCTTTTAGAGCCTCAGGCCTGGGGGGAGGTCAAGATAGAAAGAAAGGCTTTAACACCTCAAACTGGCCCCAACCCATCCTGAAAGCACCAGCACCAGATTTCAGATATTAAAGGCTCTCCCATAACCTTCCCAGGTCAAATGGAATCCTGGGAGAGTCTCAGAACCTTGAGGAAGGAGTGGGGAGATAGAAGAGTCCAAATTAAAGATCAAATTCTGCAGCTGATGATGTCATCACCCAGCTGGCCAGAGGGGCAGGGTATAAATCTAATAAATAATAATTATAATTACAATAATATCCATATGGGCTCACTCAACAGGAGATCCCAGCCACTGTGGTCATATCGCTCTTGTGTTAGCATGGTTTCATGTCAAATGTATCCTCAGTTACACATTGGGTGGAGTTTAGAACCAGTCTCCCACAGATGCAGGAATCCGACTGTCCATCTTTGTAAGTGGCAAGAATCATTCTATCAATAAAAACAGCAAGATGTCAATTTCTGGACTCCACGGGGCTGCCTTAAATGTCTGGCTGGATGCTCGCAATGGAACGTGTGCTTGTTGGTGCCCTTGTTAATCAACGGTGTGTTGTTCCCTCTTTCTGTCCTCCTTCCAGGAATTTCTACTACATCACCATCCTGCGGGACCCGGTCTCTCGCTACCTGAGCGAATGGCGGCATGTCCAGAGAGGAGCCACCTGGAAGGCATCCTTACATGTCTGCGAAGGGAGGTCACCCACGTCTGAAGAGTTGCCTAGCTGTTACTCGGGGGACGACTGGTCGGGGTGTTCCCTCCAAGAATTCATGGACTGCCCGTACAACCTGGCCAACAACCGGCAGGTGCGCATGCTGGCAGACCTCAGCTTGGTGGGATGTTACAACTTGTCCGTCATGGCGGAGGAGCAACGGAACGCGGTTCTTCTGGACAGTGCCAAGGAGAACCTGAAGCGCATGGCCTTCTTTGGCCTGACGGAATTCCAGCGCAAGACCCAGTACCTCTTTGAGAAAACGTTCAACATGAACTTCATCTCACCCTTCACACAGTACAACAGCACCAGGGCCTCCAGCGTGGACATGGATGGGGAGATGCAGAAGCGCATCGAGGCCCTCAATTTTTTAGACATGGAACTCTACGATTATGCAAAAGACCTGTTCCTGCAGAGGTACCAGTACACGAGGCAGAAAGAACACCAGGAAGCCAGGAGGAAGCGGCAGGAGCAGAGGAAAAGGTGGAGGGCCAAACAGGTTCACAACAACAAGGAGCAGGGGGGTCCCAATTCCACGACGGACTACATAGGGAACGTGGAGCAGTGGCGATAATGGGGGCCAAAGCCCTGGAGGCAGAGTGTGGCCGGGAAGGCCAGGACTGAACTGTCAAATGAGGCAGGATGGAAGGGTCGGGAGAATGGCCCTTCTCTGAGGACTGAGAAACACAAGGGGCTCTTTCAACGGCCTTTGCCGTCATTTTTTTGCATTCAGTGTCGTACTGGACACAGGCTAACTGTTTAATCTCTGTGTGTCTCGGGTCTGTCGCTTTAAAGTGGGGCTTAAAAAAAGTTGGCTTGTCAGGCAGAGCTGCTAAAATACTGATGGCTCTTGGGAATTGTGGCTGGGATGGAATCATTAAGGTGACACCCTAGGGTGCTGCTGGCATGGGGACCATTTCTGAAATGGAGGGAAGGTGTTCAGAGTGAGGAGGGAGAGTGTGGATGGAGAAGACCCTTAGAGCCATCTTTTTTGGGGGGAGGGGTGATTTCCGATGCATGTTCCTGTTGGAATACAGGAAGATGCCTTCTACCAAAGCAGATCCATCTTATATCATCAGCTCTGGCTGGTAACCATGAGTCTATAAGGACAGGAAGGAGTCTTTCCAAGACCTTCCTGAAGGTCCCTGGTGGTCTCTCATCCAAGGATCAACCTGGCCTCACCTGCGAAGTTCCCATGTCAGGTGAGATCTGGTATATTCTGGAAGCTGTTTGGATGAACAGTGAAACGTTTCTATCTCTCAAAAAAAAGAAGTCCAGTAGCCATGACTCAACTTCCAGATAGCAATCAGTTGTTGGTTATAGTACATCTAAGCCTGGCCGTCCCCATGCAGAGGCCTGCTGGTGAAGCTGATGAAGGGTAGAATCCAACACATTTCCCCCTCTTGTTTGAATCAGGGAAAGCCACCTCCACTCACTTTGTTTCTGGCTAAACTGGAGGGTTTCTGTTGAGGACTATGAGTGATGTAGCCTGATACATCTTGAGGAAGACCTGAGCCAGACGCTGTTTTAAAGCCTAAGGCATTTTCACCGTAAGCAGTGGCGTGATAAGCAATTGCCTTGATTTGAAATTTGAATTTTAAATTGAAGGTTTATTCTCTTGTACTCAGAGCTATGGCAGATTCAGGGACAGCATATAGATACTTGAAAAATTGTCTGCAATATAGCAGGGCACCTGTCTCAATCCAAAAATTGTGGATCTCATTTCTTATATCTGCAAATGCTTGGGGCACATTTACAAATTAATGGAATATTCCACACAGGAAGAAGTAATGTAGTACCAACTAAAGTGGAAACATCTCATTGGACTATCCCACCCCACTTTAATCCTTTGATTTTATTTCATTTCTGTATTGCTGGAAACTTTGTAGAATTGCTTATCATGCTTATTGTTGATACACAGGGCAACCGATGCAGAAAGAGGCAAATATTGAAATGTGTGTGCTTATATAGGGCTTTTAACAAAGATTGGTCAATGAATATTTAATTTTTTTAAAAAAAAATTCAGGCGGTGGTCATGGATTTTGAAACTGGTTTTATGTCATGCTGAAAAGAAAAGGATGATGATCCCAAAAATCTGGAAAGTGTTTATACAATTTGGAAAGCATTTCTGTTGAAAAGAGAAGGATGATGATCCCAAAAATCTGGAAAGCGTTTATACAATTTGGAAAGCATTTCTATCAGAATAGGCTATCAAAATCTTTGGGGGGGGGAACTGAATTTCGATAAAGCTTGAAAATTTGGGAGTACAGTAGGACCTCCATATCTGTGGGATTAGTGTCAGTGTGTTCATTTATCTGCCATCTGAAAGTATTAAAAATATTAAAAGAAAAACCTAGAAATACGTATTTTTGTGATATATTTACCAGAACTGGCCATTAGAGGTAGCCAGAGACCATGCTTTTTATTCTTGTTGTTGGAAAAATACAATACTGTACATGATTTCTGCCTCCCCTTAGTGGCCAATTCTGGTAATACATAATGAAAATACTTTTTCCTGGATTTTTTTCCTTTTACCATGCAATGTGTAGCATTTCCTATTACCCACTGTTTTCAGCATTCACGGCAGGCGTGTAACCAACCCACCCACCCACCCACCCCAGATATGGGAGTCCCTCTTTATATATCTTTTTGAAAGAGATTGTCTTCCTTGTACCCTATCTTTGCATTCCTCTCTTGATTTTTAACAACTATCCTGGCTTCCATTCCTGCAACTGGATTTGATCATTTGTAACCTATCAGGGCACACCTTTTAGTTTCTTGTTAAATGGAATTTGGCCCCTTTAGTGCATTTATATGGAAAAACTTCTTAACAAGCAGAGGCAACAGGCTGGAACTTGTGACTGGTTATCTGCCCACTCTATGTTTGACCTGATGTGGCCTTTGAGCTGTCCTGTGTGTCCTTCTGAGTCTTCTTCTTCTGGGGCCTGCATCTTTTAGGGAGCAGGAGGACACACAGAGAGAACTGAAAGAATACCTAGTTCTTCCATGGCAATCCTTTTCGATGCAATACTGCAGCTGCACAAACCAGAACCCTTTCCTCACATGCAGTGGGTAAAGAACAGCAGTGTTGTAGGAAATGTTCGTATTGGCATCTCACGGAAGCTGTGCAGTCTCCATTCCTAAAGGGCACCATGGTCCACTCTAACACACCCACAGGTGGAGGGCAATTTACTAATATTCCCATTTTGAGTGGCAATTATTTAGGGCAATCAATTGCCCCTGCATGCATGCATGCATGTCCAGATTTGATCCCTGTGGAATCATCACCCACCTCCCAGGAGGACAGAGTTTTACTCCTTTCTGCATTGTCACAGGTGGTGCCTGGCCATTTCCAAAGAGCCACAACAAAAATGGATAGAAGATTTTTTTTTCCTGCAAGACCTCCACTTTTTGCTCCTTGGAGGCATTGTTTGGCCATTTCCGAGTCCAAGGCAGCGGAGGCTGGGGGGGGGACGTTTGGCCCTAGTCCAGCCCAGGTTGCTCACCCTGGAATTGAAGGAACAAAATGTTACTTCCATCCACAGGTGTGAAAGAAATCGGGGGAGAAAAAAACTGTTGTGATTTCTTTAATCCCATTTTAAGAGAGGGTGGGACAAAAGACAGTGATGACCCAAGAGGGTTGAAAAGTATGCTTGATACTGATGGTTAGAAGCCAACCTTAAGTGCAAGACACTTCTGTTCTTTTCTACCCATCCAGGTTCCGGCCCTAGAATGCAAACCAGGCAATCAGAAGATGCAAGAACATGAGAAAAGGGTTCCACCTTATCTGGAGTCAGATCATCAGTTTATCCTAAAGTGGTGGGACCTACCCTAGGGGCTTTCCTGATAGAGTTATTCCCAAATTCCTTGCTTGAGACAGTTGCTCTACTCAGAGAAATGCCAGAAAAGTTATTTTCTTTTCCAGCTGCAACTGGGGGAATCACCCATAGTCACTTCTAGAAGAGGTAGTGTCCCATTTAAAGTAAGTTTGCCAAGCACTGCAACAGGATCTGGGTGCTTATGACAGCCCTGTCTGCAACCTGGACCCCTTCCGATACATTGGATGACCCCCGTCTCTTGTTCCCAGTCCAATGAATCTGGAATTGCGTCTGCTGTCTTGTGCACTCCTGTGACCTGGCGTGCAGAGAATCAGTCTGGACTTCCTGGGTTGATGTGTGTGTGTGACTGAGGATAAGGTGCATTTAACTCGTTGGGCTGCAAATTCCCCTGCCTCCACCAAAATATTGGTGCCTTTGTAAGGTATGGCCTTTTCCCTCAGAAGCCTGAACTCTTATCACTGGCAGGACTTCAAAAAGGCTTCCTTGGGCACCATCTTCTTTCAACCCTAGGGGTGGTGAGAGGCATCTGGAAAGAACATTAGTCCTGAAACTTGCAACCTGTCTAAGAACATTTGGGTCCCACTGAGGGAAGGTACAGTTCCTCCTGTCTTCTTTTCTGAAAGGAGGGGTACTGGGAGACCAAGAGCCACCCGGCTGATAGACTCAGAATGTGTGAATCTCTATGCAAAAACCTTGCGATGGTTAACTGCCGAACCTGAACCCACGGCAGCCTTTCCAAGATGGGCTTCTAAGGAGAACAGAATGTGCATTTAAATCTGGTACTTGCCAAAAGTGGCTTGGGAGGAGGTGACCTTGCCTTTCTTCTCAGCCCCATCAGGTCCTAGAAGGAGCATCCTGGCCCCTCGCCCATGCCTGTTGACGCCTAACGAGGCTCCTTTTGCACGAACAAGCAGGTCTTGCATCTGCAGGGCTCAGAAAGCCACGTGGAAAGCAGCCGTGGGAAGTCAAAAAGACACCCATGCCTGCCCCTGTCTACTCAGAAGTAAACTCTATGGGCTTCTATGGGGCCTACTCCCAGGTAAGCCAGAATAGGATTGTAGACTGGCATCAGATTTGCAAAGCATCAAACATTTTAAGAGGGAGAAAATGTCCCAAACAGCAACCTGCAGAGAATCCAGTTCCATTCAGTGATTTAAAAAATAAATAAAAAATGAATGCCTGTCTAGCAGGTCCAACTCATTATTTGGGCTGTTTTTTAAAAACAGGAGAAATGATTAGCTCTTGAACTTAAACACTGCTGCAGAAGGGGCCTCATAACCCCATCCTGACTCCCTGGAGATGCAATCTTTGATTTTGACGCTGTGGTATGCATGGTTTACCAAAAGGAGATCAAAATGTTTCTTTTTCTTTTTGTATACTGTTTGTTGTATATAGGGGATGTATGCATATAAAGATTCAATTTTGCCATAACCATCAATCCTTGACTAATTTCAGCTGTAGGCCTCTTCTCTCTCTTACTACGTAGATTTGAAACTGCAAATGGGGTGTGGGTATTGGGCTGGTGTCGATTGTGTAATTTAACAATAGAGTTGATAAAATAAAACTTTAATTACTGTCTTTGATTGTAGGCTGGTTATTTAAGGAGCACCTTTGGGTTTGGAGTTGCTGATCTTTAGGCCTTCAGTGAGGGAGAAGCTAGAGGAGGCAGGTTCACATCTTGATCCATGCTGGAAGCAATCAAAAGGTGTCTGCGTTCCAAAGAGATAAAGTGAAACTTGTAAAGGAAGCCCAGCAGGAGGTTTTGGATGGAGAGGGGGAAGGTGAGAGGGTAGGCTTAAGTCCTGGGCCTGCATCTGCTCCCTTCCATCTATTCAGCTCTCTCTGTAGCTTCAGGCAATGATAAGTCCATCCTTATCTAGAGGTGAAAGCAATGTCTGAGATCTTGCTCCAGCCCCTCAGCACAATGGGCTACCTACATCCACTTAGCACCAACTAGTGTAAGCTCATTGTATCAGCTGGGTTTAGGTAAGTCTTGGCTTAACCTCTTGGTACTTGTCTGCATGGTTCCACTCTGGCTGAGGCTAGCAGTTGGATTAAACTGTGCTGATGGTCCAGGAGGTACCAGGGTCACATTATAGCAAGCCTTTGAGACATCCAGAAGAAAGACCATGCTTCCTTGCCACCTCTCGCCTAAAGAAAGTCATCTGCCAGGGTGACCAAACCCAAGGATGTGCCAAAACCAGTCCTGAACCCAGACGGGGAGAAAAGAATATAATCTGGTTCCACAGTCTCCAGTGCGGTTGTTCAAATTTGCATCTTGAGAGGTGTTTTTGCTTCTGGAAGGGCCATTTGTAAGCTTCAGAAAGGAGTACCATCATACTCATCTTCAGCAATGTTGCTAAATTCAGCCGATGGATGTCTGCAGGTGAACAAGGAAGTTTTGACTGAGGTCCCACAGAATTACAATGAAAGCACCAAGTATGCATGTTGTCCATGAGTTTAAAAAAAGCAAGAGAGAAGAAGAATCAAGTAATACTTTTATTGGAGTTAAAAGAGGTAATGTTTCAAATTCCAGGGCCACTGGGAGCCAGGGGCCATTCTGTCATCAAACAAGTAGCTGGTGGTCTTCCCTACTGACACGAGGATTGTCATGCCAAAGACCCCTCTACGAGAAGGCAGAATATGTCAAGTTCATTTTTAAAAGCATTTGGATGCAATCATAATATGTACCAAGGCTCCAGACATTTACTTATTTCTGCAGTTTTTTTTTAATTAAGTCCTGCTTTATTATCCTTTTTTGCAACAACTAGTGAAATGATTACTTCTAGCCCCTTTAATGCAAGTCTACACACAGAATGGACAAGTAATGAGCCTGCACTTGGATTGAGTCCCCTTCATCTCCTAGGATTTGCTGAGGCTGAATTTGGAAAGGTTACTGGGTTTTTTAAAAGCTTAAATGCCCCAAAGGCTCTAGCTGTCATCCATAAAGCTGACGTCTCCAACCTGTACCAATTACTGCCCCCTGAGTGAACTCAACACAGGGTTAGGGAACCGCCAGACCCAATTTCCTTTTTACATGAAATATCCAGTAGATGGCATTCGTGGCTAGCATTTTACTCATATATTAGAGGCACATCATGCCTAGATAGCCTAAGGTCTGGCCTGATTTCAGAGGCTAAGCAGGGTCGGCCCTGGTTAGTACTTGGATGGGCGACCACCAGAGAATACCAGGTGCCGTAGGCGCCTAGAGTAGGAACTGGCAAACCATTCCAGTATTCCTGCTAAGAAAACTCCGTGGTCGGTCATGACTGTAACGATGCATCACACACACACACACACACACACACACACACACACACACACACACACACACACACACACACACACACACACACACACACACACACACACACACACACAGGTTAGTCCACTTGCTGTAAACAGCCGGACAGAAGGATGCTGTGATTTCTGCAAACCCAAGACTTAAAACCTGCCCTTGCATGCTCCAGGTGGTAGACAAAAGGTTACTTTTACTATTTACCTTTCCCAGTTGTCCCAGGTTCACCTGGGCCTAGCTAATGACCATGCCAAGTGAAGGACCAAAACAAGAATAGCAAACCCCAACACCAAGTGGGACTAGAATCTAACTGGATCGTACCACCCGATGTGGTCCCTTACAGTGCAAGCCTCAAGACTGGAGGAGTTGGAAATCACAAGGAACTCCGAAAGATCTGGCTATCAAATTTAGCTCAATTTTTTGGGGCTCAAAACACCCATGCTGATGTTTGTCTTCCCAGAGTCCTAGTGATAAGCCTACCCAGTGTGGGAGAGTGATGGACCGGTATTCAGATCCTGTTGTGATCCATAGGAACTCACGGGGGGGAGTGGAACTGGTAAAATAATGCCATACATATCTCACGTCCTTTCAAAAACCCTATTAGAATAGCTGTACATCAGTTCCAAGCTGACCCCACGTCACACCCGTCTGTGAGGAGCCTGGGGTGTGCGCCTCACAAAAGCCTCTCCTTCCCAAACTCAGATCACAACAGGAGATGTCTCCGCGTCCCTGGATCCCACAGGGTGTGCCTCCCCAGCGGTTCTCCCCGACCTTGAGCCTGCAATTTTGAAAAGGCTTCCTTGTGTCCCCCCTCCAGGTATTTCACACCCCTCGTGGGCTTGGAAAGGGTGTCTTCTCTCCCAACCAGCCAGACTTGTTCGTGAGGCAGTGAGAAAACTGGTGCACTTCTTTGCCGGTTTCAGAAAACATTTTAAACATCCTCGCTTGTCTCTGCAAGGTATCAACACACATCCCAAACAAACCTCGCCCCACAGAGTAATAGATTTTGACTGCTGGTGGAGCAGTCTGGGGTTTTATTATTATTATTATTATTATTATTATTATTATTATTATTATTATTATTATTATTATTATTATTATTATTAAAATTAACCACACAGCTATCTATGCTGGATTTTGTATTACCAATCACTAGTCGAACGCTTCCCAAGCATTTAGGACTCAGTGACGTATCAGCGAATTATGCGAGCAGATCCCAGTAAGGCGGCTTTCTGCAGCTGACTGATGGTGACTTTGTCAATTCCAATTTCTTCTAAATACTTGCTTAGCTCTTTAGGCACCACACCCAGCGTGCCGATTACCACTGGGAACACCTGTACTGGTTTATGCCAGAGTCTCTGAAGTTCAATTTTCAGATCCTGATATCAGGTAATTTTTTCAGTTGTTTCTCAGTGACTCTACTGTCACCTGATATAGCAACATCAATGATCCAAACTTTTTTCTTCTCCACAATCACAATATCTGGGATATTATGCTCCAAAACCCTGTCTGTCTGTATTCGGAAGTCCCAAAGTAATTTTACATGTTCATTTTCAGTCACTTTTTCAGGCTTATGATCCCACCAGTTCTTTTCTACCGGCAGATGATAGTTCTGACACAAATTCCAGTGGACCATTTACTACATCATCATCATCATCATCATCATCATCATCATCATCATCATCATCATCATCATCATTATTATTATTATTATTATTATTATTATTATTATTATTATTATTATTATTATTATTATTATTATTATTATTGTGTGAATGCATGTTTCTGGAGGGACATTGAACCTTTCCGTAACCCAGCCTTAAGACATCTGAAGGTCTTTTTTTTAAAGTGTCAGGACTTTCAACAAAACATTTACAAACGAAATATAATACACGTACAAAAGAGAGAAATGTCAGGCAAGATTCATTGTGAATCTGAATTTTTGAAATGAAAACGCTGTCGCTGAACAGAAAGGTGGGGGTGGGAGGAGAAAAGAACACCCAGTTAGTTCAAGGTGACCAGGTTTTAAAGGAACTAATGAGGGGTTGACTTTCTGAATAAGTAAATACGCTCACCCACGGCAAATGCTATTATTGAATTGGGGGGGGGGGGTGTTCCGTTCCGCCACTTTCCTTTCTTTCAGTCTGTGCCAAAGGGGAATAATTAAGACACCCGGCTTGTTGGGTCTGGTCGTCTTTGACCTCCTTGACTTCTGAAATGATTTCTCTGGGAACTAATGAAAGGTTTGGATGTTTTAATTTGTTTTCTTAGATTAGATTCTGAAAATAGCCTAAATTATGCTAATAGACAGTTGAGTCCCCGTGGAGGACAGGGATAATAACATACAGCAATGGTACGGAAGGGTGGGGCGGGGAGGAGAGGACATGGATGTTCCAGCAGGCTTTCCTTTGTGGGTGATCACTCGTGTGATTCTAGAGACGAAAGCATTTTCTTTCTCTTTTTCATTATGTTTTTACAGCAGTCCAGTCAGGACTCTGAAAGCCGACATCTTTGGGAGCCAAAACTCACAAGTGTTCCCATTATGGAATTCCAATGATAAAAGAGGGACCCAAGTCTCATGATGTATATAATAAAACTATATATGCGTGTTTTAGAAAAAAACACAGAGAGAGAGAGTCAGGCAGGCAGATTATGTATGTATTTGATGAGACCAAAAAACAAACTAGGAAGAAATTCAATCAACACAATTTCATGTCTCGGAAGGCGGCTATAAACTGTCTGGGCTGAAACACATTGAGTAGTTTTTAAATTGTAATAAAGCTATGTTCCCCCCCATAAATCCTAAGACTTTGGTTTCTCTTGTATAACTGCATCTGTTGGTTACAACAAGTTCTTCCCTGCTCTTGTAGAAGAGCCTCGTGGCACACTGGTTAAATGCCTGCCCTGCAGCTAAAACTGTGCTCACAACCTGGGGTTCAATCCCAGGTAGCAGGCTCATGTCAACCATGAGCCTGCTACCCATCCTTCCAAGGTGGGTAAAATGAGGACCCAGCTTGCTGGGTTGGAGGGGGGGCAATGTGTAGCCTGCATAATTAAACTGTAAACCGCCCAGAGACTACTTGAAGTGGTATGGGGCGGTATATAAGCACAACACTTTGTAAGGAATTTTGGCTGGAGTGCTCTTAGAGGTGTAGACCCCAATAGATAACTTCCAAACATCTCAGGAAACTAAAGAAGATCAGCCATACTGGAGCACCTTGTGTGCAAAGCAGAGTTTTGCCCTTGAAACAACTATGTGGCACAAGAAACCTTTGGAATTGACATACATTGCAGATTGCCCATCCTCACTGCTAGGATCATGTTCCTGTTCCAGAGATGTGACTCAGGGAGATTGGCATGTCTGAGAAACCAGACTTCAAGGCCAAGCTTGCGTTGACCTCCTAGTGACCAATCACACCCTAAAGCCTGTGGAGAGCAACCTTGTGGACCCAACCCAACACTCATGGCTGAATATCAAACATCAATGGGACCAGGAGAGATCTGCCCTCAAATACATTTAATTGCCATGTAAACAAGCACCCGCTACCACATCCTGCAGCAGCGAGTTCCACCCGTAAAACAGTTATGGGGTGAAACGTTTGTTTCTCTCTATCCGTCTTGTGGATGCCCACCTGTTCCATGGGGTCCTGCTCAGCTTTTAGGAGGATAAAATAGGGCAATATCAATAGAGACATGCCTTCCTTTCATTCCTTTGGATAGCCATTTGAAAGGCAGGCCGCATCTCATGGGATTCGGCCCTCTAAATGGGCTCTTTCTGATCAATGTTGCATCCATGTGTGGCCGCATTGATTTATCTCATCCCACCCCCATCAGCATGACCTATTTCATCTGTTTAATAGCCTACAGCTTCTGCAGCCCCTCCGACGCATCCCGAAAGGAAACAAGATATTCCTGCACACATGCACAGGTGTATGTTGCCCCATCATCAACCTTTCAGTTTCTCTGTGTGTGTGTGTGTGTGCCATGATACATGGAGATGCAGGTGTGTTTTTGTAAGACTCAACTTCTTGAAATCTCATAAATTCTGTGCCCTTGATATTTTAATTATTATTATTACTTCTTTCCTTGTTCCCAATTTTGTACCATTTACACCCAAAGAACAGGACTGGAGAACCTGAAAAGCTAGTCTCGTTACTAGCCTTTTTGTGACCTGATAATGCCATCACGGAACCTAACACTTTGTTTGCGCTGATGGATCATAAGGTGTCCTTTGTTCTGTTCACCAACAACTGTCCTGAGAAAAGAGTAACTTTTCAGTTTCCAAAAGCAATGTACACTTCTCCTTGGACCTGCACGGGCCTGAACAGCACAAGTTTGGTTATGCACAGATCTTTTAAAGAAATATTCAAGAAATACTGTGACCCTGGTAGCTCCAAACCCCACACGTTCGACACGGAAAGGCATCAGCACAACATCTCCAATTCTGCCTTTGGGTTGGGTGTGTTTGGGTGGCATCAAGGCCTTGAAAGCTCTTGACACAGCATACTGGATGGAAAGGATTGTCAATACAACACAAGAGAAAGTCACACAGAGATAACTGTGTGCTCTCTCTCTCTCTCTCTTCCTGTTAATCAACTGTTTATGCCTTGTAGAAACAGTGTGTGGTGGGGCATACAGGTTACACATGGATTTTGATCTACATGGGAGTCTGGGGCCTCAGACCCCAGCGTTATTTCAGGGAGAAGTGTAGGTAACATAAACCATGAATGGAACAGATGTTAGGAACAATAAAATGACAAGTTTTCCTAGCTTGATTGACAGCTAGACAAGAGGCCAGACATACATCACACAGCGATGTGCATTGCATACCTGGGAGTGTATCAATTTTTAAAAAGCCTTTGCCTTTTGTTTCTCTTTGGCCAGAGATGAGGGTTTGCTTTTTAAACAATTGCAATTTAAAAGTTATGGGGGAGAGACCCTGCTGCCTGGGAGAAACTGCCATTGCGGCTGCCAACTATACCCAAATTCTAAGCAGGAGCAGAGGGCTTTCTCTGGGTTCCCCATCTTTAATTTGATAACAATCTTCTTTTTCGGTGCTTGGTTTCTAGGTTGAATCTGCACCTGTAGCCTCTTCCAACTCCTTGCAGTTTGTACCTGTGAGATCTTCCGTCAGTGCATCACTTCCAAGCAAGCTCTAGCATTCTGGAAAAGGACCCTTATTTGTGATGGAGGGGTGGGAGGAGTAAGAATCTCCAACCTGGATACATTTTGGAACTTCTTGCTGAAAAGTAAACACCGTAAGCTCTGGACAGGGCTAGGTCTTCATTTCTACATTCAATGGCCCTCAGAAACATGGCCCTTTCTACTCCAACTCCCAGAATCCCCAAGCACACTGGCTTGGGGATTTGGGGTGCAGTAGTGCAAAAGGTAACCTGTCCATGTTTAGGAAATGCTTTAAAAATGCTTGTCACAAAACCAGACTCAGCCAAAGAAATGGGGCTTTTAGAGCAGGAGGACAGATGATGCAACCGGGCCATCATCTCACACTGGGCTGAAGATTGGATGCCAATATTGTCTGGCAAATCATCACACGGTTACAGCAGGCACATGGAAGGCACAGAGATGTGCAAACACACCAGGAGTTTTCAGTGCTGTGAAGCTGATTACACCTTGGCTGGGCCTTGCAACACGGGTTGTCCTCCCCACGGCATCTCTCCCCCACCCCCCGAGGGAGTTGAACCCTTGTAATTAGAGACAATGGACTTTCCATCCACAGGTAAACAAAAGGCCCTCCTGGGATCTGGCACCAGGTGCTACCGTATCCAGTTTGGTGCCCAAATGCAAGGCTAAATGGCACGTTTCACACCTGAGGGGCTTCAGTACATGGACAGCTTTTGATCTCCATCATCTTTGGTAAAAGGTAAAGGCTTCCCCTGCACATGCGTGCTAGTCATGTCTGACTCTAAGAGTGGTGCTCATCTCTGTATTCAAGCCAAAGAGCCAGTGTTGTGCAAGTCCATGGCCACGTGGCCAGCATGACTGCAAGAAAACACTATTTTTTTCCTTCCTGCTTTTTACAGCAGTACCTATTTATCTACTTGCATTGACATGCTTTTGAACAGCTCAGGTGGCAGGAGCTGGGGTTATCAGCAGGAGCTTGCTCTGCTGCATGGCACCCGGGATTCGAACCGCCGAGCTGCCGACTTTGCAGCCAACAGTTTTTGGAAAACTTAGTCCACTGAGCCAGTGGTAAGGCTAGATCAAACTAGACCCATTGGTGGTCTTCAAATTACAAACCGAATTCAAGTGAAAGTGGTCCAGTGGAAAAACAGTGGGAGGTGGGAGAGACCAGGCGCCTCCGGTCACTCCTGTTTCTTTCTCCACCTGTCCTACCTCACAAAGTTCTTGTGAGGATAAGGGAAAAGGAGGTGTGAGTCGCTTCTACTGCTTTAATCTTATTGGAAGAAAGGTGAGGTGTAACTATTACCAATCACCCAACAACAAAACAAGAAACTCAAAAAAATAAAACCTGAAGCAAATAAATAAATAAATAAAAACTCTAAGGATCTTGAGCCACCAGGGCAAAAAAACATGGGGAAAGGATGGTGGAAATTGTAATCAGACTCTTCTGGAGGGAATGAGACCAGGAAAAGAGGCTCTCCTCCACAAGCACAGCTCACTAGAATTTTTTTAGGACTCTTGCTTGAGAGCCTCCACAAAGTCATTCTTGTAAACATATTAATAGACCAGAAAACACCTTGAATGCTTTAAACACTGTTCCAAATACTCAGAGAAACAAGTCATTAAGGATAAACTTTCATATTGAACCCAACACTAATCTGGAAGTTGAGTAATGGCTACTGGACTTCTTTTTCTTGAGAGATAGAAACGTTTCGCTGCTCATCCAAACAGCTTCATCAGTCTGTGCATCAGCTTCATCAGACCTGGGGGGGGGTCGCCTAACTAAAACATGAACTCCGCCTCTCCAGGTTTGCGCTTCACAATCATCCTGCGAGGTGGGCCAGGCTCCCAGGGTGACCGGTCCCCAGTTGGAAGGCGCACCCCGCTCTCCCGCGTCTTCCTCCAGCATCCTCCAACGCCACTCGCCACCCCGCAACTCCCCCGATTTCCCCCATACGGAGATCTCCACCCTTGACCCGCCGCCAGAGAGACGCAGGTAGGTTTGCGCCAGAAGAGGCGCGCCGCCCGGGTCTCCTTGCTCATCGGCAAGCCTCTGGCTCCCGCGCGGCGCGGCGCTGGCGGGCCTTCAACTCACCGGAGAGCCCCTCCAAATAATATCAACACCAACAATCATCATCCTCTCCCAAATCCCCAACCCAGCTGGCTTGCACGGGGTTGCTATAGCAGCGCAGCGCAGGCAAGGACCGCGGCTACCTCGCTTTCCGCCCGGCAGCTCCGGCGCTCGATGGAGGTGTGTGTGTGTGTGTGTGTGTGTGTGTGTGTGTGTGTGTGTGTGTGTGTGTGTGTGTGTGTGTGTGTGTGTGTGTGTGTGTGTGTGTGTGTGTGTGTGGGCAGAGAGAGAGAGAGAGAGAGAGAGAGAGAGGCGGGGACCGTACCATCTCCAGCCAGGAGGAGGCCGGCCCAAGCGAGGGGCAGCTAGGGCGACGGCCCGGAGAAGGAGCCGGGGAGCCGCCGGTCGCCGCTTCTAGCGACGGCCGCTGGCGCGCATCCCGAGCGGAGCAACTCTCGCCTTTCGGCACCAAGACGGGTCTCCTGGCTTCTTTGCCGAGGGCCGCCTCGGCTCGCCTTCCCTCCGGGCAGCGGAGGAGGCGCCTTCTCCCGCAGAGAGGCGCGGGCGATGCGCTCCTTCCCTGCCTCCCTCCTTCTCTCCGCCTCCCGGCCCTGAAGTTCTCCTCCCCGTCCGCCGTCCTGGCGTTGATTTGCTGCTCCAGCCCCACGGTTTTTCGCCCCGGCGCGCTGCTCTCCTCCCTCCCCTCCCCTCCTCCTCCTCCTCCTCCTCCTCCTCCCTTCTTTCCTGCCCCCCCTTTTTTTAAAATGGCGGTATGCACGAGCCACCCATGCTAGGCGCCGCGCCGCGATCCCCAGCAGCCACCCCGCAGCGCGCCCTGCCGCCCCCGCCTCTCGCCGGCCCAGCCCGAGGGGCCGCCCGGCGCCGCGGATCGCGCCGCGCGCCGCGCCTTTTGCGCGCCCCGCTGCTGCTTTTGCGCTCGCCCGGCAGCGGCGGCGGCGGCGGCGGCGGCGGCGGCAAAGACGCGTCCATGGGCCGCGGAGCCGAAAGCTCCTTCCTGGCGGCCGAGTTGTGCTAAGCAGAAGCAGCAGCAGCAGCAGCAGCAGCAGCGGAGGAGGAGCGTAAGGTAAGCGCCTTCTCTCCGCCACCCCCCCCCACCCCCGTCTCCAACCCCAACCCCCACGCCGCCCCTCTTCCCCCCCGCTCGCGATTCGCCCGGGGAAAAGGCGTAATCGGCTTGCGCGTCGCAATTGCGCTCTGGAAAATGTACGCCGCTTTTGGAACGGCCCCAGGCGCGCCTCGTTGGGTTCCGGTTCTTTCTCCCCCGCCCCCCCGCCCCCGTTTTGGTTTGGAAGGATCGGGAAGGGGGCCAGGGTTCCGAAGCGTCCCGATTGCCCACCCCGGCCTCCCCAAGTTGAAGAGGAGACGGCGCATTTCGCTCCAGACAGAGACGCTGGCCGCGGTCTGGAGCAGAGGGCAGCCCGTCCGGCGCGCCGGTCCCGGGTGCGTAACAGCGCGCGCGCCCCCCCCCGCCTCCTTTGCTCCCGAAGCAGGCCGTTCGTAAAAGAAGCCCATCACGGGCCGGCTTGGGAGTTGGATCAGGAAGACGTCGGGGCTTCGACCGGTCGGCGGCGGCGGTTTCAGAAACAGTATCTTTTCCCGCTTTTGCTTGTGTGTTTGAGAATGTTTCCATTTCGCTTGCTGTGGAAGTCGACGGATCGCGGGCTAGGAGAGGCGTTTATAAAACCTCTCCTCGGGGAGGGGGTAAAACAGAGGAAGGCGCGCGGCGGGGAGGGGGAGGGCGGCGGCGGCCGGGGGAAGGGACTTGGCTCCATCGGGCCTTTTATGTGGGGGAAACTCTCTTCTCCCGGCTGCCTTAAAGCCTACCTGGCGCTTGGGAGGGAACTGACAGAAATCGCGAGCTGCGGGTGGCGAGACCGAAGGGAGGCCCTTCTCTCCCTCGCCCTCTCTTCAGATTTGGTTTGGCGTGTGTTGGATCAAAGGCATTTTTCAGAACGCGCGCCCCCCGCACACTTTCGAAATATAAAGTTCGCCCCTTTCCCCCGCGTTGGAGGGGTGGGGCGGAATCCCGATGACCAATGAGCCACCCCCCCCCCCCCCAAAAAAACCCGCCCGTCTGGGTTTTTCGGGGGCGTTTAAGAAGTCACGTTAACGATCCCGTGTCGTTTTTTCAAATGGCCAAGGGAAGAAAATTGGGATGGACGGATGGAGAGGTCTGGGCGACGTTTCCAGTCTCCAGTAATGAGGTACTTGTTGGGGGAAGGAGGGAGGGGCGGTTTCTCGGGTTGCTTCGCGGGGCCGGTCTGAAAGGCCGCCCGGCGGAGAGGAGACGCCTCTCCAGAAGTCGCCGGAGGTTGGGGAGGGAAGGCGGACTCTCCGGTTTGATCCGCCCGAGCCTGCACTTGGGGGCTCGTCTTGAGGCCTTTTGGGGTGGCGTCTCCCTAAAGTGGCGCTTTGGCGGACCACGTCCGGAGCAACTCCGTCTGAAGGCGGGGGGGGGGGAGAGAAAAGGTTGCTGCTGCGTGTGTGATTGGAGAAAGCGTCTCATTCGATGGAAAGGACCTTTCGGAGCCAAGCAAAAAAAAAAATTGGGAAAAATAAATAAATATCCCTACCAACCACCATCCAAAACACATGCGCATTTGCCCGAGTCTCGCCACCCGCCTTCTCGTCTGCCTGGAAACAAAGGGACTCGGGCGCGCTCGGCTCCCCGACGCCGGCCCGGGCGCGTCCCCTTCCCCACGTGCACCAGGAGGGCCCGGCATCGGCCCGACCTGCCTCCCCTTCCCGGCCGCTCCTGCCCAGGAGGAGAGGCGGCGGCGGCGGCGGCGGGCGCGCCTTTGGAGGAGGCGGGCGCCCTTGCGCCGCAGTCCTTGGAGAGGGACCGGGCGGGAGGCGGGGATCCGGCCTTCTCTCCCCTCCCTCCTGCGATGACAGCTCTGGCCAGGCCGGGTGTGCCTGCCGCCTGAGCTCTGCCAGGCTGTGCTGACTCATGGCCGGAGGGGCGGCAGAGGAAACCGGAGCTGCCTTGGTGGCTGGCTGGAGCCGGGCCCTGGCTGCCCAACCAGAAAGATCCCCTCCAGAGGCACCACCTGTGGCACCTTCTCTCTCTCTCTCCCCCCCCCTTTCCACTTGAGCTGCCGCTTCCAGTGCCTGCATCAGGGGTGCCCATGTCGCTTGCGATTTCTCTCGCACACCCCTAGATCTCAGGTGGTGAGATCTCTGTGGAGTGGTTTCCATGGACCCGTCCTCAGTGGATTGCCCTGGCTCAGTGGGGATTCAAATCTAGCATGGGAGCCTCCTAGAAACAGCACTGGGTCTGGAAATGGACATCCGCAGCGTGGAAAAGTTTCCCCGCCTTCTGTGGAAGAGCTTTGAGGGGAGGGCACTCTGTGTGGGCTCAGAGGCATTTTCAGGGAGAGCAAGTATCTCCTTCCCACAGCTGAGATTGCAAACCAGATGTGCTGTTTGCCTGCATGGATCCACTCATTGCCACCAGGATGTTCTGGCTGTCATCGCCCAGCCGAGCCAGGAAAAAGGGGGTCTCCAAGTTGGCCTGAGCAGAACAGGCTTGTGTAGGTTTGGATGGGACATGAAGGCGGGGCCTGGTTAGTTTTTGGATGGGGTACCATCAAGCTTCCCCTTGCTGCTGTTCAGGGGTTCCCAATGCAGGACTGGAAGGACTGACGGAGAAGATAGTCTGGAGGGGAAAAGGCCAGAACCTGCTTTGGACAGGACTGTGCCCTCAACGCACAAGGACAAATGTGAGGGGAGAGAACAGTGGAAGGAGGCTGAAAGTTTATAATCCATGCACTTTGAAGAGCTGTGAAATGATTCGTTGCCTTTAGAGCTTGCGTTTTGTCTGGTGAAGTTGAGAAGGGTTTTTTATTCTTGGCCCAAGACGGTCAGCACTGACCTGCTTCCGACGTGTCTCAGCCGCTGGCATGAATGAGCAAAAATGAATTTTGTCTGGGCGCATCTTAAGCTGCTCTTTGGGATTGTCGGCACGTCGCCTAGGAGGGGTCCGTGATCTTTTTATTCAGCTGCAATGTTCTGGCAGGTTGCCTCTTGGCCTGGAAAAGGGCAAAGCCTTTCGCCGCAAGGGGCGGGAGGGAGTCTCGTAAGGGAGTTGCTTCCCCCCACCACCACCACCACTTTAATAATCTCCTCGAGGTTTCAGCAAGCCACCTCTCTGTTTCCAGGCTCCTTTCAGTGTCCTACACCGTCAAGTCAATTCTGACTTAGGAGCACCCTTTGTGGGGTCTTTCAGGTAGGAATGACAAAAAAAAAAAACCCTTCCCTTCTTCTGGGTTTGCCCTGGGAAGATGGAATTTGCCCAAGGCCACCCAGGCTGGTTCTTTTCACAGGACGCCCAGTGAGACATATTAACCACCCCGCTACCCAGGCAACATCTGGGCCACTTTGGGCGCTTTTACACGACCCCTAAGATCCGCTGGCAACTTAAATTCAGACCAGAGATCTTGGGGGTTTGCTCCTCTTGCTGCGTTCCCACCCCTCCGCACTCCTTTGTCCTGTCTGTGTGAGGCGAGGGAGAAAAAAAGGGAGAAAAGAATGCAGGCTCACCTCCGCTCTGCTGTCCGGAGCAGCCCCGGGAAGTATTCCAGTCTCTTAAAGGGGCGGGGGTAAAAAAACAACAAAAAACAAACAAACAGAAGGCAGGAGAGCCCGGCACTCAATGCCTTGCAATCCGCATCAGAAATTTTTCACCTTTGGAGACCAGGTACTTGGAAAATGTGCTGGGATGCGCTTAGGTGGGCGTGGTCGTACTTAATTTTTTTAATAGTCCGGAGCTGGTGGGAAAACAATTTTAAGCTCCGCATCTGGGAGCCCTTTGCCTCGGATTTTAGGAGTCGTGTAAAAGCGCCCATTAGCAGGGCTTCACTTTTAAATCGACCCCATTGCTTTTCAGCCAATTGGTTTTGTAAACCACTTTGCAAAACTTTTTTTCCTGGATTGGTACTGTCGTGGTTAAAAAGAAAAGGAACTTTGTTTGGAACCATGTATGGATGAGTGGTATAATGAAGTATGGAATATTGCCTTAAATGATAAATGGATGTGTAATTTACAGATTAAGAAAGGCGAGTTAAAAAGAGATATTTTTAAATGATATATGGTGTAGATTCGTTGAATATGTGCAACAATTAAAGGTACATTTCCAATGCAACAATCAATTCATTTCTGAAAGGGAGGATAATAAGGGACAATATTGTTTAAGACAGTGGTGTCCAAACTTTGGCCCTCCAGATTTTTTGGACCACAACTCCCACAGTCCTTTGTCATTGGCAGTACAGGCTTGGAATTCTGGGAGTTGTGCCCCAAAACATCTGGAGGGCCAAAGTTTGGACACCCCTGGTTTAAGAGGTCCCATTAGTGTAAGGCAGTGATGGCGAACCTTCAATACTCCAGATGTTTTGGACCACAACTCCCACAGTTCTTTGTCATTGGCAATATAGGCTTGGATTCTGGGGGTTGTGGTCCAAAACATCTGGCATGCCAAAAGTTTGCCACCACTGGTGTAAGGGAGCATTGTTGTTCAGTTTTATTTTATTTATTTATTTTATTTATCTTTTGCATTTGTATTTTGTATTGCTTTATAAAAATTTAAGAGTTTTTTAAAAACTTTGAAAAAAGAGAAAAGCCTTCAAGAATACAAAAGGAACTTTGCTGGATTCTAGTGTGTATTTGAGGCCTTGGAAGGGGTGTCCTTGGTTTTTTCCATTTGAACCCAGAGGTCCAGCTGTTGGAACCAGGTGCAACAGAAGGAAGATCCTTCCAGGTTGCTTCTCAGGAGCCCATATGCTAAAAATGAACAAGAATACACCTCCGTATGAGTTAGCTTGGAGTCTCAGCAACTTCAGACACATACCTGAATAGGAGCATGACCAGCTTGGAAAAATTCCACTTTGTTGGGATTGGTGGCCTGTCAACAGAAAGTAAATTTCCAGTTCTCTGTCTTTAAGCAGGTTAGAAATAATGGAGTGACCTGTAAAATGTGATGTTACATTACAATTCATCACATTGCAAAATATTATATATATTGGAGGTTGCCAAGGAATCAGAGAGGTAACATCCCCAATAATATCCAAGTGGTTTTAAGGATGACATCTCAGGCATTTGGGGCATTTAAAATAGTTTAGGCAAGAATCATCCACGTTTTATGTGCCGCTTTGGTTGCCTTAAGGTAAAATGAGGAAAAGGGAGGGAAACCTATTTGGATGCCTTATAATCGTCATTTGTGCTACCCAGCAGTGTAGAGTGGGTAGAGTGATGAAGGAGGATGTAGAAGCCCTGAGCTCAGATCCCTCCTCAGCCACAGAAACTCGCTGGGGGGAGTGGAACTGGTAAAACCATTCCTTAAATATCTCACTTACTTTGGAAGCCCTTCTTGGGTCACTACATTGGACGCTGCTTTATAGCACAGAAACGCACACAGTAATTTATCATCTTGTTAAAGGCTTGAACAACAAACTTGAACGAAGGAGTTCCTGAAAGGAATTTTCCAAGCTGGGGTAGAATTTTAGGCCAAATGCAAACAACACAGCAAGGTCAATCTTTCAGGAGTAGACGGTGACCACGGTTGTGATCGTAGGCAGAAAAGGATGATTGGGCATGGCGTTCTTATTCCATACATTTTGCTCCATAAACCAAGTTGTGTTGTGGTAGGCAAGTCACTGCTTCCCCCTTCCCACCAAACAGAATCTGACAGTGGTTTCATTGTTCTTTACTTATTTAGAATAAATTTACCTCACCTTTCTCATTAAAAAGGACTCAGGGTGGCTTACACCATTGCATAACAATATTTAAAGCTAAAAACAAGTGTCCAAACACTAAAAAGGATTTTTTTAAAAAAAAACAAACAAACCCATTCTATGGAAGAGTAACCGAAAGCAACACCAGAATGAGTTACTATGGCTAAGCAGGGACTTGAATGCGGGCTCCAGAGTCCTAGTTTCTTATCTACTATAAGACACAAAGTCTATGTGTTCATGTATGATAGATCCATATAAAAGTCACATAATAGGTAGCCCACCATTCAGGGAAAGCTTGCCTGAAGAGAAAGGACTTTGCCTGTTTCCAGAAAGACATAAGAGATGAGGCAGTCCTGGCCTCTAGTGGGAGGGAGTTCCAGAGTCTGGGCACAGCAGCTGAGAAGGCCCTTTCATGGGTTCCCACAAGATGTACCTGGTGGGATGGAGAGAAGGGCCTCTCCTGATGACCTTAACACCCAAGTCGATTCATACTGTGAGACTCAATCTTTGAGGTGGCTTTGTGCTTTGTAGGTCAAGGTCAGCACCTTGAATTGTGCCCAACAGCTGATTGGCAGCCAGTGGAGCTGCTTTAGTAGGGGCGTAATGTGCTCTCTGTGCCCTGCCCCCGTCAGCAATCTGGCTGCTGCATTTTGGATCCGTTGTGAAGCTTGAGTCTGAAGACTCAGACCTGGGGCCATAACTGTTGGACCCGAGTAAAACCTGAAGGTGACTGACGACTCTCTGGGTTTTTTTCCGGCATCAGACGGGGAACTAACATGGCAACCCCTCTGGAAATTGACCCCAACGATTCTAGAAGCTCTGTCCTCTTTGGAATGTAGGTTAACGTGCCAGTACTGTTAAAACAAAGTGGAAGTTCCAGCCACCTCCATGTCCTGACCGATAAGGATTCACAAAAGTGCCGATCTCGGAAACGGCATCGGTTTTATGTTTCTCCTGAGGGCCGCACCCCCAAAGGCCAGGGCTGCGGCTCCTTCCTGCAGGCAGGAGCTTGCCAGGCGATCTTGCTGAGATGGGCTGAGGCAGCCGAAATGCAGCTGTCCTTCGTCTTCAGCTGCCCTTCCTCTGCTGCTTCTGGGCTGATAGCGGTTCAGCCGGTAGGAACCTCTGCAGACTTTACACCCAGGCCTGCCATCCTGGGTCAGAATGAGGATGCTCCCCCAGCACAAAGTGTTGTGTCATTGTGGATCAAAACCGCTGCAGTCCAGAGACTGGCTGGTGCAAGTGAGAGTTGCGGCAAAATTCCTGATGCAGGGCCACCCAAGGTCATTTATCGACCATGTTTAGACCTTTGTTGATTCCTTGTTACCTGCCTGCCTCCCAAGACGGGAATGCATAGTGTGCCCCAATGACAGAATTTAAGGAACAGACACCAAATTGTGAAGCGATGTTTAGCAGATGCCTCGAGTCCTTTTCAGAAGAAAAGCAGGGTAAAAATATTTAAAATAATTACAGTATAAAGATGAATAAATAATATTCAAATGCAGGTTGGCCAACAGCTGCATTTAAAAAATATTTTCAAGTCCATTGTTATATAAAAAAGGGCACCGCATACCCAAGAGAAAAAAGAAGACACCCTTATTAAAATTCTTCCCACCTCATAGTTTTTGCTTTTCAAAATAATGTTATTTTCCAAAGGTTTACCTGGATCAAAAAGCCTGCTGGTGGAAGAACCCTTCTGATTGTGCTTTTGGACAAAATTCTGTAGCCTGCAACCAGTCGCCATGAAGAAGCTTCCTCCATGGGTGGCAAAATCAAGGGAAGTGTGTCCCACCCCCCAAAGCTCTTTCTACCAGTGACAGAAAGGGTTCTTCTTGGACATGGAGTCTTCATCTCAATGCCTGTGTTAAGCAAATCACAAGTGGACCCCGCCCTACCCAAAACAACTCAGAAGAGTATCTTCTCAGACAGAAAGATAAGGTGCCAAATGATCGATCGGTGTGAAAAAACAAAATTGCAGCTATAAACAGAGTTGCTCCCTCTTTACTCTGATGCAGTTGGTTTTTGTTTTTGTTCTTTAGATTCCAAGGACCTGTCAAATTAAGAATGAATAAATTATTCTCTCCCCCCCCTGCCCGCCCCCAGTGATCGTAATTAAGTTTTCTGGAAATCCTATTTCACAGTGTGGCATGTGGACAGTTTCTCTTTCCCAACCAGATTTTTGCTATTTGTGATGTTTCCTTGCTTTCGCCTTGTAAATGTGTCCATCCAGATGTTTGGGAGGCCTGGGGTTTCTGTTTTCTAGTTTTTATTATTATTATATTAATTACAGGAGGTCACGATTTCAGAACAGAGAAACTGGGAAGCGAGCAGTGTTTTTCTCCAAGAGGCTATTTTGGCCATCTTGTGACAAATTTGCATGATGCTGGGTGAGGGAAAGGCAAATGAGGTTTGCGTGCATGCATGCAAATTGCAATCAGTGCATGCAAATCAGCTGCGTTGCTGTAGCTCTTACTGTATATTCCTGATGTCACAAGCATATTGCTGTTCTTTCTATTGTGGTGAGGACAGGCACGGTGCTCCTTAATATTTCAAAGTGCAATATCTTACCACCATCACAAAACTGTTGTTACGAGCTGTCACGCCCCTTCCGACATGTGGCAACCCTGTGAATGAGTGAATGTCGAGTCCTCATGAGCTCTGGTCAGCTCTTGTAAATGCAAGCCTGTTCCTTCTGTTAGGGAGTCAGTCCATCAAATGTTTACTCTTCCTCTTTTCCTGCTGTCTTCCAACTTTTCTCTGTTATTGCCTTTTCCAGCAAATCTTCCTTTAAAAAAAAAGACAGTTTTCTCTTGATAGCAAATTAGGATGGGAGAACAACCAACTCTTTTTTAAACAAGCAACTCAACAGAAATGACAAGGTACAGTTTTCCTGAGGACACTGTAGGCAAGGGAAGTTTGCTGATGAGTGCAAACTGTGCAGAAAAGTTGGAGAGAAGGGGTGGAGGTGCTGCGCCAGCAGAGCTGCCATTATATCTCCCTCATGTGGACTAGCACCTTAGTTTGCAATGTCACCCTTGAGTTTCTTTATGTGAAGGGCTGTTCAGTGGGAATCCTTTGGGGAAGAAATTGCCTGTTGAATCTTTTGAGTGAACTGTACTGCTCTGCCAGCGGTGCTTAGCTTTTTTCTGTGTTAAAGGGAGCTTTCCTGTCATACATCCACTGCCCAAAAATGACTTTGGTCTGTGTGTGTGTGTAATTTGATCTGTTGTCCTTGTAGAAGGCGGTGATCTGTGTCAATAAGATCTCTGTTCAGTTCTGAAAACAGCCTCATGATCAAGGGCCCTTTGGCTGCTTTCCTAAAGGAGGGCGTTCTTCGTCTCTGCACACACACACACACACACACACACACACACACACACACACACACACACACACACACACACACACACACACACACACACACACACACACACACTTTTTTCTTTTTAAAGGAGAAAGAGTCAAGATTTTGGTCGGCACTCTTGACCGCCCCCCACCACCACTGCCTTTTCCTGACAGCTGTTTACTGCTCTTTTCTTGCTATGGCAAAACGGTAAACAAGACGGCCTCCCCCACACCCACAACACATACAATTTGCCACCCCAGACTGGGGGTGTGTCTGAAGACCGCGGGACCTCTGGGACAGTAGCGCAAACCCCCGAGGGATGTGAACCTCTGAGCACATCGCATTATGTGTGGAGGAAGAAGGTGGCCATCAAGTTTGAAAGGATGAGGTCGGATTTGGACACGATCTCCCCCCCCCCACACACACACACTTCAAAGTGGGAAGCCAGTCTGTTTGTTAGGGGGGAACAAAACTCCCTCACAATTCCATGGCTTGATAAAATACAAGATGGCAGAATTAACTTTCTCCAAACGCTGTGTGTGACCCCTGGCTATAGGTGGACATGTGTGCCTGTAAGTGGCACGGAAAAGCATTCGCACCCCCAAACTCAAATGGCAGCTCTGAGACATGTTCCGAAGGTGGAGCAGGCTTCTGTGTCAGGGTTGAAAGCTCTTCCTGGGTTCCAGAGGCAGTTGTTCATACTCTAAAAAGAGAGTGCCCACCTGGTTCTCTGAGGACAGGCAAGGTCTGACACACACCTGTGTGTGCAAAGCTGGAGTCCCGTTCCTCTGGAATTTTCTGGGAGGAGATTCAGAGCATTAAAGATGATAATTACAGGCGCGTACAGAGAGACGCACGCCGAGCGGGCCCAACTTGGCTGCGTGGCGTTTGGCAGAACAAAGGCGTACAGGGACAGGAAATGCTGGTTTTGCTGCTCGTGGTCTTAAGAGGAGAGGCCAGGTTTAGTTCGGCAAGTCTTTTCACTTCCTGTGTTGAAGCAGTGGGGCTCAAACAGCTTCTGGTGTTTTTCCATGCAACAGTTCTCTGTAGGTGTCCCTCCTGACGCTTCTACGCCGCCTGCCTCCTTTGGCCGATCCCTTCTGCTCTGGAAAATTGCTTGATGAACCAAGGCCTTGCTCTAGTACAGCCAGAGATGTCTCATTCTCTTTCTCCCCCCTTCCCTTTCCACGCCCTTGCTCATAAATGGCAGGGATTCTGGGAGGACCAAGAACAGTTTGTGTTCAGATGCCTGGGCATGTCACACGGACCAGGGCGTCGGCCTGGCAGAAGAAGAGCCTTTTGATGATTAATTTCGGAGGCGCCCTGCCAACGTTCGTACTGGGAAGAAGGGCTGAGCGAAAAACAAGAGGGTTAGAGCCCGCCAGAGAGGGAGGGGTAGGCCCATGGGGAGGGAGCCCGTGTTTAGCCAGTAGGCTGCAACTTGCAACCTTCAGTGGAGTTAAGGGGCAAAAGTTGGCCCTCTTAACAGATGCTGAAGCTAGTTGTTTTCGACCTAACACAAAAGTTGTCTGAGGTGCAGTTTGTGGTTGTTTTGAAGTACAATGACTAAGATTTGCTAATAGTATCTACAGTTTTCAGTCACTTATGACATAATAATATACACTTACTGTAAACCTTCCTTCCTTCCTTCCTTCCTTCCTTCCTTCCTTCCTTCCTTCCTTCCTTCCTTCCTTCCTTCCTTCCAAAGCAATAATGGAATTCCCTGCCTCTGGGCAGGGGGTAAAGGATTTTTGTTTCTGCTGTGGTGGGACCTCACCCCACCCCGCACCCCCAAGGTTCGTGTGGTGTAAGATGCCACAGGTTGGGAAGCCCTGCTGTAAAAAAAAATACAGTGGTAACCTTGTATTCGTTCCAAATGAAATTCTGTTAAGCAAATTTTCCACTGTACAAATTTCCTATAGGAATGCATTGAAAATGGATTAATCCTTAATCACGACCATTTTTCTGTTGTACGGATCCGCCCCATAGGCAATTCTGTTAAGCGACTTCCCCCTATTTCCGGAATTTTTTTTCCTTTAAGCAGATTTTCTGTTAAACAAACCACTGGTTTTATGAGAGGGGTCCACTGTATATGCATATATAGACTTTCTCAATGACTGACTCACATGGCAGGTAAAACACTGGTTCGTTTCTTTCCTTTTCACTGGCCTTTGGTGTCTTGAAGTGACACTTTTAGTTGAGGGTGTGGGGCAGGGTTTTCTTTATTATTTCAACTTACAGGTTGCTCCCATCCGTCAAGCACTCTCTGGGTGGATCACAACATCATTGCACAGGCAAAGGGTGGGGTAAAAATATTTGAAGAATACTTTAAATAAATACAATCACTGTGAAGAAGAATGCAGTGCAATGGACAAATGCATTTCATCAGAAACAATAAAACAATAGGGTCAGTAAACCTGCTGATCTATTTAAACCTATCTTTAAATAAATCAAGAGATAGAAACTTCAAAAATAAGTAGGTCTGATTTATAGGTCATCAGTGTTATTCTCTGCTTTGAAGTGGGATACATAATGCCAGTTTTGTTACTAATACTGGTTACAGAGTTCCAAATTATAATGTGTTGTTAGCATAAACTACTTAGTCTGGGGAAGGTTAGTTACATAGTTGCACATGTCAGTTATACCTAGAACTGATTTGGAAGTGTTAAAATGGTAGATTCCTCCTTGCCAGACAGCATGTGTTTCATCCAAAGGCAGACCCAGCCTACGCTGGGCAGAACTATCCCAGGTGGATTTCTGCCTTCAGACAGGTATTTTCCGGTGGAACTTTTTCACCTCTCCATGTGCATCAACAGTCTTGAACATGTAGGAACAGTTGTAAATGCTGGTTCAGGCCTCCGCATCCTAGAGTTGAATGTCAGATGCAAGAAAGGCCAGGCTGGATCGAAACAAAGGTCAAGCTTAATTTAGGATCCGTTTTCTCCTGGTGGCTAAATAGATCCTTTTGTGGAAGGGATCCTGGCTGAGTCCCACTATCGTGAGACGCCTTCCCTTCCCTCATCCAGAGAAAGGCAGCCTTCAAAGGGCTGCAAAATAAATAAATACAATTGCTTCTGAGCAAATTATCCTGAGAGATAACCCCCAGCAGATTCCCCCTCTTTTTCCTTTCCTTTTCTTTAGACACAGAATGCATCCACCTTGCACTGCTATACCATTTTGACCCCACTTTTAATGATCACAAGGAAAGTCCACAAACACTTGGGACACCCACAAAAGGAGGTGTTTTTCTGAAGCGCGGCCCCCTATACTTTCAGACACATTCATTCACACCCAAATACCCATGCAGCAGGTACAGTAGGACCCCAGTATCTGCTGGGGATTGGTTCCAAGCCTTCCCATGGATAATGAAAACCATGGATAAGAGAGAACGCCAAAATATGTCCCCCAAACTGCTGTTTTGTGATAGTAACTTGCTTTACAACTGCTATTTTGCAACAGTAGCTTGCTTTACAGCTGCTGTTTGTGATGGTAGCTTGCTTTGCAGCTGCTGATTTATTTATTTATTTATTTCCTCTGGCATCTGTGGATAACTGAATCAGTGGATAATGAATCTGTAGACATGGGGGTCCTACTGTATATGTTTAGGGCTACCTGTTGGGATCATGCCATCTGGCAGTGACTCGGAACCATTTTTGTTGACGTGGAATGGGGTGGAGACACCATCCACTGAATTTGCACATGGCCGTTGCAAATACAGAGCTTTTTAATTGGCCTGAAAGGTTTTTTTAATCCAGTGGAAGTGGGACAGGCAATTACAAGAAGATGGTTAGAGGAGTCAGTAGAGTCGGTTCATATATTTTCTGCAATTAAACAAATTGTGTCAGCTCGGGGGCCAAGAGGGGTGAGAAATAAATGGCTGCTTCTCCTCAGGAAGTTCTGTGTCCTGCACAGGCTATGATACTGTCTGGCCCAGAACAATATCTGGACCTTTTCTGAATAGCTTACAATAAATAGCAGTCCTTAAAAGGCACCGGAGCAGTGTAAATTGTAGGAAGCATCCCTCTGAGATCTGCTCAAGATAAATTTAGGGGCTGTGGATTTAGGTGAGTTTGCCCCACCTTCGTACATGCATCACTATTTTTATATCTTACACCCTGCGCCCTCCAAAGAAGGCATGACAAACTTGCATAAAAATATATGGGGGTTGATGCAGAGTGGTGGAAATCCTGCCTCCCACAGCAATAACTTCTGCGATCCATCAGTGGTATTTATACCACTAGCTGAAAGGCAGTCCTGGTTTGGCTGTCAGATAGCAATGTTGTTCAGTATTGCATCGTAAGCACAGTGTCGCTGTTGCTGTTGCTGTTCTTTTTAAAATCTGAATTATAGAAAGTTTTAATTTTGAAATATGCTGGAGGGGAGCTTTGAAGATACCATGAATTGCCAGAAAGAGGAAAAACGGGGTCCTAGATTAAGTCAAGCCTCAACTACCCCTGAATGGATAAATTGAACTAAGTCTGTCCTAGTTTGGGCAGATCATGAGAAGGCAGGATTCTGTAGAAAAGAACAATTATTGGAAAGGTGGAACGCAACAGGAGAAGAGGAGGACCAAATAGGAGATGGACCAACTTCCTAAGGAAGCCACAGGCTGCTGTTTAGAAGAACTGGGAAGGATTGTTGAGGAGATGACATTCTGGAGATCGGTTATTGACAGGGTCACTGTACGTCGCAGGTGACTTGACGGTGCATGGCATCAACAATGATTGCAGAAAATAAATTAATTTCAGAGCCTGTCTTTCCACCTTCTTGGCCCAAAACGAACAGCTTTCAACAGGACTCGCTACCCTTAAGTTCTGTTGCAAATTGTAAAATGTCACAGCGATTTTTCTCCGGAATGAGACAATCTACACAAATACACAACATTTTGTGCTGTTGGGTTTAAAGATCTCGGTTTCCTTTTGTGTCCCCCCCCCACATCACATTTCCCCTGAGTATTAACTCTGCCCTCTCTCTTGAGAAGACGATTTAGCAATTTCATCCCTGCACAGGCGGAAGCTTGTAATTAACGAGGTCCTGGCTTCTCACCTTGGATATTAAGGCAGATCAAATGCTTTGTGAGAAATGGAAGCCCGTTTCTATGGTGAGCGCAAATTAAGTTCCCGTGCCCGGTTCTGTACACAGAGAGGATGTGCTTCTTCGGTAACTGAGGCCCCCGAGGCCAAAGGGGAGTTGAGGAGGAGAGGATGGCAACAGCCAGAGATAAGGACTTGGACTGGCTCTTTCGCCTGGCTGCGTCTTGTGTGCAGCTTGGTTTGTCTCTGCTTAGTGACACCCCTGCCTACTTGGCATGTGAAATCCTGGGCTCCAGGCCTGCCTCTCGCCTTCCTTTGGCTACCATGGTCAGGCACAGTCATCCTAAGCAGCCACCCCCACTGCACATCCATGGCACATCCATCCACTAGTTAGCTGTTTCACTATTTGTTTATTTGCTTGCTTATTTGTTTGTTTGTTTGTTTGTTTGTTTGTTTGAAAGTATTTTTAACCCACCTTTCTCCCTGGAAAAGGACCCAAGACAGGTTACAGTAATGAGGGATATAATATATGGTCTAAAACTGTCAGCTGCAAAGTCCGCAGTTCGAATCCCGGTTGCCACACAGCGGAGCGAGTTCCTGCAGATCACCCCAGCTCCTGCCAACCTAGCAGTTCAAAAGCATGTAAAATGCAAGTCGATAAATAGGTACCGCCATAAAAAGCGGGAAGGTAAAAACAGTCTTTCCTTGCAGCCATGCCGGCCACGTGGGCATGGACTTACACAACATTGGCTCTTTCGGCTTGAATACGGAGATGAGCACCACCCCTAGAGTCGGACACGACTAGCATGCATGTGTGCAGGGGGAATCTTTACCTTTACCTTTCTCTTCTTCTAGGGATGTTCAAAGACTGTGCGGCTCACCCAAGCTTGTCTCCTGCCAGGCTGTGATGGGTGGGATATAAATATAATAAATAAATACCAAGTAGAGTAAGACTTGTGTTCCAGTCACTGAACTATCCAGCCCTGTTTGCCAGTCATAAAATGCAAGTTGCAGGAAGAGTTAGTCTTCCTGGGAAGTTTGTGTTCGTATTGATTCCTTAAATGAAAAGGGACACACATGTTTGATGGGTTTAAAGAAGACCCGTGCTGGATTCTGAGGGAGTTGCCACTCTTTAAATGGTGGTCCCCCCCACCCACCCACCCTGCGGCTGGAGGAAGGAGCGACCGAGGAGCCATATTTAGCTTTGTTGGTGTGGTGTTCCCTGCCCTTGAGGGGAGAGGATTATGTTATCGGGGAAAGATCGAGGTCAGGTTTGGTCCAGGCAGCTGGCGGTGGAGCCCGGCCAAAGGCTCAAACAGTCATGGCCGCCGGGCTGCAGGCTTAGCCGAGATATGTCCAACATCTGGGCGGTCAGGTCCAGTTAGGAGACTGAGAAAGTGGTCTTGGGTGTTAAAGCTTGTGGAATCTCCCAGCGGGTGTGGTCTGTGCCTGGAGGATCCTGGGTGTTGTAATCCCCAATGGTTTCATATGCCCTGTTTCCAAGCTAAGTTCGAACAGGGCAAAACTCCACAAAAGAGCTAGCCACGGAGCACAAATGAGGAGTTTTTAAAGCAGCAATGGCCATTCCCTTGGTGTGCTGGCATGCGTAGGAGAGAAGGTGTGCTCTGACTTTAATTGGAAAGCCATGACTTCACTAAGTAACCCTGATGTACTCATGGTCCCATGAGCCTGTTGCGTTCTCCCAAGGTCCCTTCAGCTCCTGCATTTTCCCCCAGGTCAGTCCCTTTCCCTCACAGTAGGGGGAAAGAAAACTTCCAGTGTACCTGCTCCATCTAAGGCTGCACTGTTTAAAGCGCGTCTTTGGACCTTGGCTCTCTTTGAGGCAGATTGGGCAGCCTAAGGCTTAGAGGCAATGTACGGCCCTCGCTGGCCGTAAGGACCCTTGTTAGCGTGTCGGTGTGTTTAAAATTGACTTCTATACTTTCAAAGATGCCCATCCCAACCTGAATGGCTTGAGACCACATATTGCCTATCAAACATGTTTATGTAATCCTGACACATTTCCTTCTGGGCACTTCTACCAAAGGAAATGAGGAGGATGAAGCACCCTGTTTGGTGGTGGCTCTTTTCCTTGTGCATAGGTTAGGAAGCTGAATAATATAAAACAGGACCCAATTCAGATGAGAAGTATCCTTCCTTCCTTCCTTCCTTCCTTCCTTCCTTCCTTCCTTCCTTCCTTCCTTCCTTCCTTCCTTCCTTCCTTCCTTCCTTCCTTCCTTCCTTCCTTCCTTCCTTCCTTCCTATTAGAATGGTGTATAATTTAAAACCATGGACACACAGGCATATTTATTTTATCTAAAACAAATTAGAAGACAGAAGAATAATTCTGTTGCTGCTACACACTCTGGATCTGATTTTATACGGTTCACAAGCAGAGATGGGCACGAACCACCAGGCTGGCAGTTCGTGCTGGTTTGTTCAGTGGCAGGATGAGTGTTTGGTGCCCCAGAGCTCCGCCTCCTCTGTCAGGCACCCTCTTAGAGGCAGCACTTGGAGGAGGTGGGGGGGCGGGAAGGCCAGGCCACCACTTCTGATTGGGTGCCCGCTAAAGGGGGCGTGGTTTTGAAGGGCTGAACATCTGATGTGGCTGCTAAATGCCCTCGCACAAACTGCCCACCCAGTGGTTCATGGCCCATTTCTATTCATAAGCAGCCTAGAAAGCATACAGTAGCTTATGAAAATATAACCCAGCTGTCAGTGTAGATTCAGGGACAAGGGAGTAGATTCAAGAGACAAGGGAGAAAGCCTGAAATAAAAATTAAAGGGAATTTGATATTTTAGAAGGCTTTGTGGAAGGACTGCACCCATGACCTGTTGACTCGGTGCTAAGTATTGGTAGGTATTTATTGCAAGCAACGCAGAGTTCTGTCCCAAACAGCAGTGGCTGATGAGTTCCCCTCCGACAATTATTATGATTGTTATTTTGCTGTGTGTCAAAACAGTTTTAATACTGTGTAGTTATTCATTAATTTATGTATGCACACTGCTGTTTATCTTCTGCTTGATTAGCTGAGCAACAGAGTCTAAAGGTGGGTTGTGTATCGACAAATCATAACAGGGAGATAAATTTAGATTTGGAAAAATATGAGGCAGCCTCAAAATGAAACACCAGAGAGTCTCGTGGGCCTAAATTCCAGGCGCTATTCCAAATCAAGGAGGCCCATAGAATCAAGAGTGGAATGGTGAATTAGCACTTTAGCTCACCGGGCTAGAGTGTTGAAATTGTCAGCTGCAAAGTCGGCAGCTCCACAGTTCGAATCCTGGGTGCCACACAACGGAGTGAGCGCCCGCTGTTAACCCCAGCTTTTGCCAACCTAGCAGTTTGAAAGCATGTAAATGCAAGCAGATAAATAGGTACCGCCATAAAAAGTGGGAAGGTAAACAGTGTTCCGTGCACAGAAATCAGTTCAGCCATGCCGACCACATGGCCACGGACTTGCACAACACTGGCTCTTTGGCTTAGAAATGGAGATGATGACTTTCCCTAGAGTCAGACATGACCATCACACATGAGTGGGGGGGAACTTTACCTTTTTAAACTCCACTGAATCTGCCAAGCTGCTTTGGGCAAAATCCAGTTTGCATTTGAAAAAAGAGTTGATCCGTTTGAATCAATGGGACTTTGTGTTGGTTGAGACTAGCAGGGCTTGCTTGTTCCAGTAGGTCTACAGAGAGCCAGAGTTATTTGCAGTGTTGTAATCAAGGCTTAGAAAACATGGGTTCAAATCCTCCCTTGACTCCTCAAATGACCTTGAGCCAGTCATGCACATTCTCTGCTTGAGAGTGTCCATGTTTGATCTACCTCACAGGGATGTGGTGGAAATGAAGTAGGGGTGAAGATGGCCATCTACGCCAGTGATTCCCAACCTTGGGTCACCCAAGTGCCCTTGGCCCCCGGGAATCCTAGCCAGCACAGCGGATGGTGAAGAATGCTGGTATTTGCAGTCCAAGAACACATGGGTTGCCCAATGTTGTAAAACCAGTGATTTGCACCCTCTTAAGAAAAGTGTCATAAAAATCAGTCCATCCATCAACCTGTCCATCAAAGGGATATAAATGTAAGTAGCAGGTACACTTCCTAACTTTTGCTCACTCTAACAGGAGACTTAGAAGTGAAGTTCATGTGAAGCCTACAGATCTACAATAGATGACAATATGTCTATTTGGAGTCTTAACCTTCCCCACTGCTCTGTTTTGTTCTTTTGTTACTGCAAGGGTCTAACAAGGTTGCCTGTTTGGAAATAAAATAGGCCATTAATGTTGCAGAAAGCAGCTCAAATAGAGCCCGACAAGGTGTTTTTGTACTCTCAACAGAGAAATGATTGAACACTAGATGGAGAAGTTCTTCCACTCTTGCCGAAAGGGAGGCCAGAACGTGGGTGCTTCCAAAGCCCTTGTTCCAAGACTGATCAGGCTGGCATATAAAATAAATGATTTGATTGAAAAACTAAGAGTTGATACACATGAGCAGAGGAGAGAGAGAGAGAGAGAGAGAGAGTGCCAGCAATGATGCTGAGTCATCATGACAAATCTAAAGGACATGCCCGTCATTGGGAGCAGCACACAGGGTGTGTGCGCGTCTGACTGTAAAGTCTAAGCCAGCTCCTGCATTTTGCACACAAAAATCAGTTGTACAAGGCTTCCTCTGACCTTGGCTCAAAGCTTGGCGACGTTTCTTTCTCAAACTACAACTCTTGGCAATACCTGCTCAGGCATTCTGTCATCATGGTTCTCCAGAAAATGGCATGGGAAAATATGAATACCAGTCTGTCACATAGGCTGGGATGAAAATTCAGCAAGGATGGCAGAAAACTAGTTTGTTGAAAATTCTGTCATTTTAGCTGCTTGTGTGTGTGTGTGTGTGTGTGTGTGTGTGTTTTAAAAAAACAACGAGTGACGTGTTGTTCTCAACTCAGCCGATGATGCTGTTCCAGGTAGCCCACACAGCTGGACTTTATTTTGCAAACAGTCTGCCACAAACATGCCTGTGGATGGCTGGGGGATTCTGAGGTTTGTAGTCCAACCCCTCCCACCCACCCACCCCACATCCCAACATTTCTGAACTGGGATACAGAGGATTGTGCAATGGACATCACAAGAGGAGGGTGTGGACCCATGCCGTTGTGTAGCCATCAAGGGGGGGGATTACTCATGGAAAATTTATGGAATCCTGTGTGAGTGCACATGCAAGTCAAAACATGGGTGGCCGTGTTTTCTGCAGCAGATCAGACAAGGTGACCTTGGCTGCTACAAAACCCGGTCGGTTGTGTAAGAATGAGCGGCGTTTCTTACCACAGAAGGCTGCTGCAGGCATGACCGTAGGGCTGGTTTTGATTCCAGGGTGTCATCCTTTTTTACCTTTTCTCTTTTGATCCAAACGCCTCTGGTTGGAAGAGGCACCATGGCCGACAGACGTCCTGCTGCTTTGTGTAGTCACATGCTCTAAAGTAGCCCCATGGAGCCAGTGGGGATCTGGTGTGTCAGCTGTGCTCACGACCTGGGGTTCCATCCCAGGTAGCAGGATCATGGCTGACTCAGCCTTCCATCCTTCCGAAGTCAGTAAAATGAGGACCCAGCTTGCTGGGGGGGGGCAATGTGTAGCCTTGCATACTGTAATTAAACTGTAAAACCACCCAGAGTCTATTTGAAGTGGTATGGGGCAGTATATAGAAGCAGAAAACTTTGCTTTGCTTTCATCTTCACAAGCACTGTTGAATTCAAGCAGGCCTGCCTAGTGGTGATTGACTTTTGCACTGCTGGGCGCAGTTGGAGTAGGGTCATTTGAATCAATGGGACTTTCATCCCTCTTTCGCTCCAGGTATATGCTGAGTTCTTTAGGAGAGAGAACGGCCCCTTTCTGTTTGTAAAATCATCCTTGCAAGTTGAATAGCACCACCCTGTGTCTGCCCTGTTGGAAAGAAGAATGGTCCTGGCCAAGAGAAGAGGGGAAAACTCTGGAGGCTTTCAGCCTCCTCCAAAGGAAACAAAAAGTGACCCAATGAACCCACCCAGGGTTTGTTTTATTTTAATACACCCTGGTGTGGGGGGTGGGGGCAGTGCAGTAGGACCCCGGTATCCTCTGTGGATCTGTTCCAGGCCTTCATGTGGATAATGAAAACTGTGGATAAGAGAGAACACCAACCTCCCCCGCCCCCCAAAAAAAAAAAAAATCTCTGTAACTTGCTTTATGGCTGCTGTTTGTGATAGTAGCTTGCTTTGCGGCTGCTGATTTATTTATTTATTTATTTTTCTTCTGCCAACCATGGATAACTGAACCAGTGGTTAATCACTCAGTGTATACAGAGATCCTACTGTACTTGGCTTTAAGATGAGAATCATGCAACTCTTAGAGATGCAACTTCCCTGTTCCTTGGAGCGATCAGTCAATCATTTGGGCTGCATGCAAGAGAATTAAGCTCCTTCCCAAGGGGGCTTTAACTGTTGAGCAACACGACCCTGCCTGCACCCGAGAGCCATCTTCCAAATTCCAGCCTGAGATCCATTTTCCGTTCCCCCTTTCCTGCATGCCGAAAGAAGCCCCTTTCCTGATTATTTTTATTACTATTTTGCATGCCTCAGTTCTAAGCAGCCTTTTCTGAAGAGCTTGGTTAAAAAAACAACAGCAACCCAATGTTTAGTTTTCATCAAATAAGGCGAGGTCCGGATTTCAGAGCAGAAGAGATAAAAGAATGAGAGGGCCTTCCTTCCTAGCCTGGCTCCCCCCCCCGAACAATGTCCCGATATTCTTATTTTTATGGGTTTTCCTCGCCCCCAAAGCCTTCCATCCTGAAATAACACAGGCGTCACAAGAAATACAGCGTGGGATTTCAGCAGGGCCTTCTCAAACTAGGTTGAAACCGGAGAGCTGGCCTTAAATCCAGCCAGGGATTGTTCCCTCTCGCCCACCGCACCAGCCCCGCACACGCGCGCCTCCCTTAGGCAATGGGGAAGATGCTCTCCCTCTGGTCTTTACGGAGAAAATAGTAACAGAGGTCTCCCAGTGACTCACAGGAGACAACCTTGATTTTCCTCAAATGTGTGCTGAAATGTACCAGGGTTTGCCAATTCAGCAAGTAGGAAATTAGAAGTTTTGCCATTTTAGGGAGTTCGGTTGTTAACAGACAGTATGGAAACTTGTTTTGACACAGAGCAAAATAATCATCACCATAATTATCAAGGGTGTTTATTATTTTGCAAGGAGGGGGACTCAAAAGTGCAGCACTCTCCATCCAGGCGGGCTTAAGTCATGCCAGGTTTGTTTGTTTGTTTGTTTGTTTGTTTGTTTGTTTGTTTTTTGTTTGTTTTGCAATGACTCAGTTTCAGTTTATGACTCGGAACCCACCCACCCTTCCTGCTCTTCTGGGGAACAAAAGCTTGTTTTTATTAGGGACTCGGACTTGGGACCAGGTAGTTCTTTGTGCTGCTTTTCTCATATTTTGGAAGACATTTGGAAGCCGGATCTGAGGGCTTTTAAATTTCATTTTTGTCTGGTATGTTAGTTCAGAAGGATAATTCATGATTTTTGTGAACATTGCAGTTTTTTTAAAAAACAAAACCAGACCCCATGTGGACAGCATCTCGGATGTGTGGGTCTAGATTCCAGTCTCACTGGAGACTTGCCAAGGGGTATGATGATGAACAGCCTAATTCATCTCAAAAGCCCTTTTTGGCTTGATAAAGCTATAATTTATAACTTTAAATCTGGCTTGTAGTTTATTTTGATTTCAACAATTTATCTATCCTCATCTCTTCAGAAGAAGGCCAGGATGTACAGCCAATCAGTCATAATTGTCCTAATGACATTCTAATAATGATCTTATTCATTTGATTTTTAGCCCATATTTCATCAAAAGGGATCAGGGTTTCTAACAGTCTACATAAAAGCACCCTGTTGAAATCACAAATCACGGCAATTTGGAAGATTAAATTGCAAATATTTGCTATAATAATACAAGCAGTGGCAGAAAACAACTGCTTGCTGATCCACTTCAAAAAACTACAAATTGAGGTTGTTGTTTTTTTTTTATGGGCACCTGAAAGAAGAGTGTGTTGGACAAGGAGATCTCTTAATGAGTCCCCACTACCTATGTTAAGCCTCTACATCTACACATTTCACTGAGATGTCCAGGGTGGGTTACTTAGGCCTGTTGTAGTGAAACCCAGACTTAATGGTGAGGTGCCTTAAAAATGAACAAGGCTAATTTGGGAAGCAGGCAGTATATAAATCTTGGGTCCTTTTCCAAGGAGAAAGGCGGGGTAAAAATACTCTTAAATAAATAAATAAATAAATAAATAAATAAATAAATAAATAAATAAATAAATTGATGCAAGCTTTCTTAGACCTGAGACTCCATTGCACCTGATCAACCAGGCCATGAGCGCTCAAGCCAGGTGGGTACTCGTTGGCCATTCCAATTAGTAATTTTGGAACGTTGGTCGTTCCAATTAGTAATTTTGGGTAGCTTTTCTGGCTAGAACACACCCACCAGAGAAACAGCAGAGGTCAGGAGGGGCTCGGTGTGTAGGAGCTTGGAAGTAAATTCGGGGCAAGAGGTTTGAGGGATCAGGTCAGCCTGTTGCTGACTATCTGAATTTATGTACCCCCTGTGCTCTGGCAGGTTGGGAGCAGTAGTGTTTGGACTGGAGGGACAAGCCCCTTGCAAGAGATTCTGGGTATGATTTTTACTCCTTGAGCTTGTAGTCACCTATACTCTACCCCCACTTCTGAGCTAGAGCCGGCCCTGCCGTTGGTTAGAGTGGGGACTGCCACTGCAAGCAGCAGATTTTGGCTGCCGACCAAAGGCTTCCAACGGGATGTTCTTCCATTTATTGTGTGTGTCGTGTCATTACAGTCGTGGCCGACTCTTCGTGACTCCATGTCCATGGAGTTTTCTTGGCAGGAGTACTGGAGTGGTTTGCCAGTTCCTACTCCAGGCGCCTACAGCACCTGGTATTCCCTGGTGGTCTCCCGTCCAAGTACTAACCAGGGCCAGACCCTGCTTAGCTTCTGAAATCAGGCCAGATTGGATGTGCTCAGGGCAAATAGGCAGCTCTTCCATTTGTTAGTCCTGTGTGTGTGTGTGTGTGTGTGTGTGTGTGTGTGTGTATCTATCTATCTATCTATCTATCTATCTATCTATCTATCTATCTATCTATCTATCTATCTATCTATCTATCTATCTATCTATCTATCTATATTTCCACCCCTTGGAAAGGAGGTGGAGAGACTTTTGCAGGATTTTCTGCCTCGCATGCCAGAGTGATTTGGCCAGCTGAAAAGAACAGCATGTACTTTGACATACTTTCCAGGCAGTGGTGCGGGACACCCTTTCCTGCCCTGCCTCAGGTAGCAAAGTATTGCGAGTGAGCCTTAGGTCGATGCCAGGATTCCGACTCAGATTCCCACGAGGCTCTCTCGTTTATATATTGTTTTTTGGCTTTTTAGCGAGGGGAGGGCGGGGGGGCTGCTGGTTGAAGAACTAAAATGTCAACACAACGATGCTTCCCCCTCCCCCTCCCCCTCCCCCCACCCCAGGATGATTCCTTTTCATGCCGGAAAAGCTTGCAGGGCACGCCCAGATCAGGATTATCCTCATCGGGGAAGCATTAAAAACGCAATTAACGAGGAAGTGCGGTGCTGAACATTCAAGAATGCAAAACTTAAAAATAGGTCAGTATATCACAGCTGAGAATGCCTTACAAGTCCGCACTTTTTTTTTTGTTTTCCTTCCCCCCTCCCTTAAACAATAATCGGATTTCCTATAGAAACCGTGGGACGTATCATTAATGGAGATAACGCTGTGGAATTGGAGGTGGAGAAAAAGGCTGTGGAGATGTTTTTGCTGAAGCATTACTGTGCTCCCCCCCCCCCAGATGACTCTGGGTTGCAGGGTTAAGGACTCTGGAATGGTTACAGTTGGGTTGGAGAGCAAGCAAAGAATCTTATTGGCAGAGCGGTGGGTCCCTTCTGCCTGTTCGACACAGTTTTTGGAGTCAGCTGCAAAGCGACTGAGGTGTTTTCTGAAGCCCAGAGGCACTGTCACTTCAACTGTGCAAATAAGACTTTTGTACCAGGAAAAAAAGAAGCTCACAATTGTTAACTGGCGTACCCCTCAAAAGATAAACAAGTTGACCCTAGAAGAGGTCAAGGGGTCAACTAAAATCACAAAACAACCTCACAGGCTATGACAACCCATTGGTAACCAATTGTGTGTGTATTTTTGTCTATATTATGTGCTGTCAGGCTCAAACAAATAAGAAGGACAGTACTTTTTCACCCAGAGGATCACTGGTCTGTGGAACTCCCTGCCAGAAAAAGTGATGACAGCTGACAGCCTTGATGGCTTTAAGAAAGGATTGGACAAGTTCATGGAGAACAAGGGTCTCCATGGCTATCATGATGGAAGCCTAAGGACAACCTCCGGGTTGGAGAGATAGGCAGGATCTCTCTCGATGCTATTTGCAGGGAATTGTAAGCAGGTGAAGACTTCTGCTTGGGAATACCCTGATGCAAATGGGGAGCTGCTGTGTGAGACAGAATGCTGGACTGGATGGGCTGTGGCCTCTTCCGGCAAGGGCTGCTCTTATGCCTCGTGGCGCAGTGGTTAAATGCCTGTACTGCAGGTAAAACTGTGCGACCTGGGTTCAATCCCCGGTAGCAGGCTCAAGGTTCACACAGCCTTCCATCCTTCCGAGGTCGGTAAAATGAGTACCCAGCTTGCTGGGGGGGGCAATGTGTAGCCTGCACACTGTAATTAAAATTGTAAACCACCCAGAGACTACTTAAAGTGGTGTGGGGCGGTATATAAGCAGAACTCTTTGTTTTATGTTCTTATGCTGGAACAGACTTCGAATGATCCTAATATGGCTTTTTAGAATAAGGGAAATATTTACAGAGTGATATTACCAAGCCCCTCCCCTGGTGAGTTTCCATGCCTGAGCCGAGATTCAAACCCAAGACTCCTTAGCCTGAGTATATAGTGTTGCAACTCTTTAAAGCAGCATTCCTGAGCTGGTGCCTGGCAGATTTGCTGCTCCGCAACTCCCATCATCCCCAGCTAGTGTGAATGTGACTAAGGGTGCAGTGCATGCCCGCTGTAAATATGGCATTGTTGGTGGGAAAGGGTGTCTTCGTGTCTTGAAACACCACACTGAAGAAACTGGGCCACCATTTCTACCTTTTCCCCTTTGGCAGTAGGGTTTGTGCAGCGAAAAAAGAGAGGTGTGTCAGGGTTGTTGATTCCATCTGTGAGCCGCCTGGTCCTCCTGGTTTGTTTTGGGTTGGAATGTGGCTGGAACCCAGCCTGTCGATCCAGTTGTCAGGGGCTGAGGAGAGTCACAGTCTGAAAACATCTGGAGAATGTCTGGTGGCCTTTCCAGAATGGCTGAATGTGACACTCTCAGGGACTTGGGGACGAGTCCTGTTCTGAATGGGACGTGGTTGGGATTGAACCTGGGGAATCTTCTGCATGCCCCTCTGCTGAGCTATAGGCCTTTTCCAGAAGTAGAATCCATTATACGGTAGCTCCAGGATCTTAGGTCCCTAGAGCCGCCGTGATCTCCAGCTTGGTCCAACCCAATCTCTTGGCCTGCAACTCTTGCAATTGAGAGCAGAAGTCCAAAAACGCTGGACCCCCCCCCCAATTAAAGAAAGCTGAGATCGTACCCCACCATCTTCTGATGGGTGGGGCAGGGCGTTCCCTCCCTTTGGAAGCATCCTGATCTCCTCCTTCCTTTGGGTTGCCTGTTTTTGGTGGGAGTGGACTCTTCACCACTCATGCCTCCATGTTTTTTGACACCTCTGGCTGCCATGTGGTCCTTCTTGGAGGCTTCTCAGAGGGGATCTTTCCACGGCAAGCCTGCCTGAAGAACAAAAGTGTTTCTTGCATTTCCTGCACTTCCAAAGATCTATCTTAAATAAAATCAACTTAACTCGGAGCGTGCAGAGAGGTGTATGGGGAGTCCTGGGTGCGGAACCTTCATGCAAAAAATATTCCAAGTGTCTGCCATCTCATCATCATCCCCATGTTGTATTCACTTCAATATAATAGTGCCTTGGGTTTAAATGTGTTTTTTGTCTTCTTGAGAGATGGGGCCAGATAGTGTACATAGTCTCTGCCCTGTAGGTGAACACTGTTCTGAAGCATTTGCAGCACCAACTGAAGCACCTGAAAGCTCTGTTTTGCAGAAAAGCACATCTATGTCATTTATTAACTGTTTTCTCTGCCCCACCCACCTTTGGGCCTTTTTACACGATCCCTAAGATCCGCTGGCCACTTAAATTCGGACCAGAGATCTTAGGGGTTCGTCGCTCTTCCTCTGTCCCCACCCCCCTCCGCATTTCCTGGCTGCTGGCTGCGTGAAGGGAGGGAGAAAAAGAGAAAGAAAAGCATGCCGCTCACCTCGTTCTGCCTCTTGTCTCTGTAAAAGTAGCTCTTAAAGGGGCGGGAGCCAAAAAGCAGCAAACAGAAGCGAGGAGAACCCTGCACTCACTATCGTTGCACTGCATCAAAGATTTTTCACCTCCAAAGAGAAGGTATAAGAAAAGTGCGCTGGGTCGCGCTAAAGTGGGCGGGGTCGCACTTAATTGTCTGCAAACTCCGGAGCTGGTGGGAAAACATTTTAAATCTCCGGAGCTTGCAGCCATTTGCAGCGGAGCTTAGGGGTCATGTATAAATGCCCTTTGTTTTAACCTGTTGAATTTCCAGATGACATGATCGGAAATTTGATGATGGGATGGCAAGAGTTAAATCTGGCTGCATTGTTTCATCTTTGTACTCCACCAAGCTTAAAAAACGGTATCTGTCCACAAGTGTAAATTGCTCCTTCTATTGTTAAATTCCCAGTGTTTGGAGGTAGGTCAGAGACAGTGGCTGGAACAAAATCTTCAAGGAAACTTTACTGCTGGCTTGAATCACAATCTCCCTGACCTCCATGTGAGATCTGGATGAAATCTGGTCAGGATCAGGTTTTTTTATGGGTTTAGGAGCTTTTCCTGATGATTGTTTGAGCTGCTGTGAGGTCATAGGAGCCAATAAGCGCATCTGTTTGGACTAGCATTGGGATGTCAGAAATTAAAAAAAGAGAGATCAGAATCTTGTTGGGCTAGGTCAGTGGTTCCCAATTTGAGGTCCCCAGGTGTGTTTTTCTTTTTCTTTTTGACTACAGCTCCCAAAAACCTTCACCACTAGTGCTGACCAGAAGTTCTGGGAGTTACAGTCCAAAAACATTCCCGAGCTTGGGAACCACTGGGTTCAGTGAACATGGAAGAGCAGTGGCACAGGTGGTGCTGTCTCCTGCCCCAGCTGCCCATCACACGTCTGGCTTGCACAACTGGTCCCAAAGTCAAGTCATGGGCTGCTGGCAACGTACAACACTTTCCTGCCTCCCAAAACCTATTTGTGTAATTGCCCACCGAGTAAAGATTCTGGAGTTGCCGTTGTGCTCGTAATAAACCCTTGTTCCTTTCTTAGCTGCTTTTCTTTTTTGAGTTGCTCTTTGCACTCGAGTCATGTTCTGTGGGTTTCATTTTGGTTTTTGCTAGGCTGGTAAGTTTGATCCTAAAAGCCCCCTTGTGCCTCTCTTGATCCGGGATGCGCTGTTGTTTGGGGGGGGGGTCAATTTCAGTTGTTAATGTGTTTTAGCTCTTCCTGATTTTAAAACGCTGGCCTAGTTTTCTGCAAAATAGGTTTACCCGCGGCGCTTGGCAAGCCTTAGAAATGCACAGATTTTCCATTCCAGCGACCGTCTTTTTCTGCCTCCATAGATCGACCTCTGGAGGTGTGGAGTGCATTTCTGCTTGGGCATTTATTTATTGTTTCCTTCCATTTCTATACCTCCCCTTGGGCTGTTGTGCCCCTAATTGGGCATGAGGGCAGAATGGTCATTTAGCAAATTAAAGGGCCCTCTGGACAACAAAAAGCCAGACTAGCCACTGTGGTTTTTGTGTTGCCTGGAAAACGCATGGGGATCTTTTGTTCATGGTCCATAAAACAAGTGCACCGATGCTTTGGCAACTGGCTGGCTTGAATAGGCAAAGCATGCCGCAAAGCCCCAGGGGGCGGATTCCATTGTTGGCCTCGTGGCCACTCCGCATTATTTTGTGACCCAGGTCAGGGCAGATCTGTCTTGGGAGGCCTTGCGGGTGCCCAGGGACGCACGAGTTCCGGCGAACATCCCCAGAGTGTGCTCTTGTGTTCTTGAAAGGGGATTAGTGACAGGGGGAACTAAGCAGGATTTGCCCGCCAAAGGCATGGACTCCTCCCCTGTCCTCACGTCACCTCCAGGCGCATTTTGCAGACTCATCCCACCGGTGGCATCTTTGATGCATGATCTTCAGCAGTCAGGCTCAGCTTTGCTCCGTTGACGGATGGCTGGGGAAGGTAGACGGGGCGCCTCCCCTTTCCATTGCCTCTTGTTTCTTCCCTGGACATAATCATGCCCCTCTTTTCAGCCAGATCCTTGTTGTACACCGTATTGCTTCAGGGAAGCCCCTTGTTCTGATCACAGGGACATATTGGCAGTATGCAGGGGCCTTTGTTTTGATCCTGCCTGATTGGTCTGTTCTAACTTACCAGTAACCTAGTTCACTCAGTCATTCATTCATGCATTCATTCATTCATTCATTATCAGGAGCTGAACCGGATGGTCCATAGGATCCCTTACAGCTCTGCATTTCTAAGATTATTATTCTCTTCCTTCCTTCCTTCCTTCCTTCCTTCCTTCCTTCCTTCCTTCCTTCCTTCCTTCCTTCCTTCCTTCTTCCTTCCTTTTTAGTTTTATTTAATTAGTTATGAACACTCACGCCCCTGCAATTTTATAAATATCTAAAATAACTTTGAGGTGTCTTCCCCAGCCCTTCTTCCCTCTCCTTCTAAATGCACGTTGATAAAAACAAGAGCCTGGGGGGGGGTGGATCCTCCAGGAAAGATACTATAACTGGTGACCTCTTGCAGTCATGACTGTTACATCAGGGTGGTGGTGGCCTGTTTTCTGCTGACAATGAACTAAAGTGACTTTCCTCAGTTAATGCTGTGGTGAGGAAAGGAAAAGGTTTACTCTTTCCAGCTGTTCAGATGTTCAAACAACTGGCTACCCAAACATAAGAACCTAAGAAGAGCCATGCTGGATCAGGCCAAGGGCTCATCTAGTCCAGCTTCCTGTATCTCACAGTGACCCCACCAGATGCGTCTGGGAGCACACGAGACTAGATCTCTGTCTCCTGATACCACTCCCCTGCATCTGGCCTTTGAAGTACCTTGGTTTTAAGCCTGGCAATAACACACATCTCCATCATGGTTTGTAACCTGGGGTGGACTTTTCCTCCAGGAATCTGCCCAATCCCCCTTTGAAGGCATTCAAGCCAGGTGCCATCCCCACATCCAGTGGCAGGGAGTTCCACAGACTCACAACACATTGGGTAAAAAAATATTTTCTTTTGTCTGTTCTCACTCTTCCAACCCCCCATCTGAGAGGATGTCCCCTAATTCTCAGATTTTGTGAGAGGGAGAAGGGTGTCCCTCTACCCACTTTACTGGTGCCCTGCATTATTTTGTACGTCTCAAACATATCCCCCCTGAGGTGCTTTTCCCCCAGAATAAAGAGCCCCAAATGTTTTAGCCTTTCCTCATAAGGGAGGTCCCCCAGCCCAGTAATCATTTTTGTCACTCTCTTCTGCACTTCTTCCAGTTCTAATTATGTCTTTTTTGAGATGAAGACACAGATGTGGCCTATCCTACTTCCAGTGAGGTGTGTACACTACATAGTCTCCCCCGCTGAGTGGACTGTGGTGTGAGGTTTACTCGTGTCCAAGAGAGGGCAAGAGTTAAAATCTCACTTTGGCTGATACGGTGCAGCCCTGACCCCCCGGCATTTGGTCAGTTGTCTGATGAATTGAATAGGCTTTGGGGGGTCCGGCATCTGAGCAAATATTAAGAGTAGAGTGGAGTATTCAAAATACTTTGAGTTCAGTTGAACAGATCTAGAACGAGGGTTAGCACAGAAACCACATGGACCATCCATGAATTGTTGAACCATCGTCTCTGTCCCATCGTGTCTGCTGCTGAAGGTTAAGGATTCTTGCCATCCATCCATTTCTGGATAGCTGCAGATTCTCCATCCCAGGTTTAAAGAAATTACTCTTCCCTCAATGCTGAGTCACATGACAAGTTTGGGCTAACAATAACCAGGTTCTAAATGTAACACACCTCTTTGCTTCCATTGGCAATGATTCCAGTTTTGGGGAATGCTCTTCCTTCTTCAGTTCACAGCTGCCAAAGACTTGGGTCGGTTGGTTCGGCATGATTCCTCAAAGAATTCCAGTGGGTCCCCACCCATCCGACAGCCTGCGCCAACTTGTTGACAGAGCCGTGCCCGCTTTGTGCTGAGTTGTTGGTTAAGCTGCCTGTGCTAATCCTTCTCCTTTGAGCGCACTGGCTGCAGGGAACTGGCTTAGCAGCTCCAAATTCAAATGGGGAGTTGGTGTGCCAGGGATTTTATGAAACATTGGTTGGAATGGTGGGAAACTCCCCCTCTGCAGTCCCACAAAGGTGCTTTAAGTAACTTTTCCAATCTCTGCTCAGTTTTCATTTGAACCAATCAACATGTTGTTGGTGGTGGTGGTGGTGTGTGCCATTAAGTTAGGCAAGGGTGTCCAAACTTTGGCCCTCCAGATGTTTTGGACCACAGCTCCCAGAACTCCAAGCCTATATTGCCAATGACAAAGGACTGTGAGAGTTGTGGTCCAAAACACCTGGAGGGCTGAAGTTTGGACACCACTGAGTTAGGGGATCTAATACTAAGAAGAAAAAAATGACATTTAGTTTCTTCTGGTTTAGAAAGGACCCTTTGCATCAGTGGCTCCCTAAAGGTCTTATTCGTAACAGCCCTCCTCTTGTCTTGCAAACTCATGGGCATGGCTTCCTTTATTGAGTTTATCCACTTCATATTTGATTATCCTCATTTCCTGCTGCCTTTTGCTTCATGACTCAGTTTCTTTTGCAAGTTGCTAATTCATACAGTCGGTGTAAATTGGAAGGGGCTTGAATGAGCATAGTGGCAATAATCGTTTTGAACTGGTTCACACGGATGGACCTGGTGAAGGGGAGCACAGGGTCATTGCTTTGGTGGCTCGTGTCCTTCGGAAGATCCATACTGGGGTCCTCTTTCTTGATTGTTGGCCTTTGGCATCCTTCCTCATTTTCTCTTCTCTTTTATGCTGTTGAACATTTATTGACTTTTATATTATTGAATAGGAAGCTCTTAGGAAGTCGTTCAGGGCTTGGGAGGTGTGATATCAGGCAGCACAAGGGTGCAGGTGTCTGGAGGTATGAGGTGGATGCTAATATTTGACACCAAAAACCAGTTAAAGCAACTGTGCTTTTTTAATTAGTCCAGCTGACCCTAGACTAGAGGTACATTTGGTGTTTGCTGTAGTTTTGCTCCTTGCTAAAATTAAGGGATTATAATTTGGCATTTTGTCTGGAGTGGGCCCTTATGTTGACATGCAATGAGGTCTCACTTATCACCAGGAATTTCATGGACAGAGAGGACCAATGGGTCTTTGGCACCCATGAACAGTGAATGCATATCTGGCCAAGGGGATACATCCCTTTGTTTTACATTGTGTGTGTTGTGTGTGTTGTGTCGTTACAGTCGTGACCGACTCTTCGTGACTCCATGTTCATGGAGTTTTCTTGGCAGGAATACTGGAGTGGTTTGCCAGTTCCTACTCCAGGCGCCTACAGCACCTGGTCTTCCCTGGTGGTCTCCCATCCAAGTACTAACCGGGGCCGACCTTGCTTAGCTTCCGAAATCAGGTGAGATCGGATGTGCTTAGGGCATCAAGGCAGCTGGTACGTGTCAGTTATTACTAGAGATGGACACGAACTGCCAGTTTGTGCCAGTTGGCTTATTGACTGAACGCATTTGGCACTTCAAAGTCCTTTCTCCTTCAGTGGATGCCCAATCAGGGAACACCACTAGGCTTCCTTGCCCTGCCTCCTCCAGGCAGAGCCTCTGACTGGGTGCCCATTGGAGGAGGTGGGACTTTGAAGTGCTGATACCTGTTCAGCCAATACATGAAGCCTCACAAACTACCAAACCAGTGTTTCATGCCCATCTGTAGTTTATTACACGGATTCCTGATTTCTCAGTGACAGTTTCATTTTGCCTTTTTTTTTTATAAAGATGTCCTAGTTTTCACAAGTTCCATCATCTTCTGGATGGGAAGAAGAAGAATTTAAAAATATCCAGTGGCAGAATCTGTGGGACACAGACTCCAACATCCAGGCCCAAGTTTCTGGGAGCTTTTAAAACTCCAGTTTGAATGTCTGCAGGGGCAACCAAGATCATACTGAAACAGTACTATCACGTTTTCCCCTCTTGATCTTTGCTGGATGGTCCTCTTCATACAGGGAGCAACTGTTTTGAATTTAACTGCTAAGATGGAAGCAAAACAAAAGTTTTGCAGTCTGTTTTTGCAGGTTTTTACTGTAATTGCAAACTTCGCCCGAAAAACAAGAAAACAAAGCAGGAGCTTTGGGCTGGGAGGAAACCAGAGGCAGGAAGTAGGCGAACGAGGCAGGTTTCTCCCGAGGCCTTGGCAAATTTGGTCAGTTTCACCTTTGAACCTGGGAGAGTCGGTCAGTTTCCCTTCCTTCCGCTTTCACTTTTTGGGAATCCTTTCCTCTTTCCCTGATTTGAAGACCTCTTCAAAAACTGCATTCGGTCCACAATGTGTGTGTGTTGTTACACTCATGACTGACTCTACATGACTGCATGTCCGTGGAGTTTTATTGGCAGGAGTACTGGAGTGGCTTGCCAGTTCCTACTCCAGGCGCCTACAGCACCTGGTATTCCCTGGTGGTCTCCCATCCAAGTACTAACCAGGCCTGACCCTGCTTAGCTTCTGAAATTAAGCGAGATTGGATGTGTTTAGGCATCTAGGATGTGCCAATTGTTTGTAGTAAGAAATGTGGGGCTTTGCATTGGTTTCTAACTTGTTCCCAGGTGCAATTTGAGTGCTGTTTTTGTCCTTGGAAGCTGAGAAGGGTTGAGGGCCAGGAATCTCTGGAGGCAATTTTTTTTTTTTTGCTTGCAATCATTTTTACAGGATTTGCCTGCCATTGTTGATTTCAGAACATAGAGCTGGGGTGAGAGAACCCTTGGGCTCTGAGCTGCTGTATCAGGCTACCGAGATAATCTTGGGTGGTTTCTGTCACAAGAAATGAGATGTGTCTTTGTTTGAAACTTGGGATGGGTGTTCCCCTCCCCCCTAGCAGCCACCGCTAGGTGTTGAGGGTCCTATCTAGGGCAGGGCTGTCTTGTTTCCTAGCTAACAATCAAAGCGGGGCTCTAGCACAGTTTCAGAGCACATTTTTTTGGCATGCACCAGATTTGGGGTTCACGTCCCTTAGATGTCACCAGCTAGGTTAGGAAAGCATGCTGCTTGGGGAGTAGTTGACAGTTCAGCCTCAGAGTGTTGTTCGGTTTTGTTTCATGGTATGAGTTTCCTCTCTTAGCTCCTGGCGTCAAGAGGGAGGGAGATCGCGACCCAACCGGAGCCTTGGCTTGTTGGCATGGGAGATGTTTTTCACTGGGAAGATGAGGGGGGGAAGGGGCCGTATTGTCTCCGCCTGCAGTACTGTAGTCAGTTTTGAAATCGCTAAGTTGGCTGTGCAGTTGAAAGCTGGATTTCCCCAGCACCCTTCTCCCATCAGTTGAGCGGCCTTTTGTGGAAAGAAGCCGTTCCCGCCAAAAATGCTGGAACTGCAGCACGTCTGGCAGAAAGGCTGAAAAAAAAAACCAGCCTGCATTTGTTAATAAGGAGTTAAACATTTTAAAAAAGGGAATGGGGAAAGTACCTCCTCCTGCTGTTTTTCCACTGTCTTAAATTTCAACCTGAGTTTTGCTTTTGCTTTCTCTGGGAAGGGGAAGGGAAAAATCCAGGGGGGGTGTTTAACCCTCATGCCTGATGAACACAGAGCAGTTAAGGGGCTGAGGCAGAACGTTGCTGTCGGGTCGGTGCGTTGGCTGTTTGTAGGCAAGGCTGCGTCAGATTCCCAGGTTGGAACATTTTTTCTAGGGAGGAGGGGAATAAACTTCCCGCTTGCCTGCTTGGTGTACATGTGCTCAAACACTGCCTCTCAAAGATTGACAGCATTGTGTGTGTGTGTGTGTGTGTGTGTGTGTGTGTGTGTGTGGGTGGGTGGGTGGGTGGGTGGGTGGAATGAAGAGAAGGGCAGCCTTCTTTCTCCTTTGTCTGCCTGCGTTGTCTTTTGTGGCATCCCCACGATGGCACGCAGCCACCGCCCAGAGTCCTGTGGGGTTTCCAGGAGGGGGTGCCACATAAGGTCAGGTTGGGTGTGAGGGATGCGTCCCATGGCACCGGCTTTGCCCACGAGTCTTGGAACCTTCAAGGAGTTTGCGACATGGGCCAACATCTCCGTCTGCCACCGCTCTGTGCCCGCTGCGTGCTGAGGCAGAGTCCGTCCCTTGCACGCATGGCCCTTGTTGCTCACTCGGAGGCACATCGCGGGTGCACCGGAGGGGCCGTCCATCACAACGCCAGGCGGAGGCGTTTTCCGTGCAGTCAGTGGGCACAGAGGGGGGAAAGGGAGGGTTAGAACGAGGGAGAGTGTCTGCCAGAATGAGAGGAATATGAAACAGTCTTCTCTATTGGATGCTCGCCCAGACTTTTCTGCTGCAATGGTAGATGTAATTGGTTCGCTTCCTCTTGTGTGGGAAATGCCCCCCCCTCTCTTTTAATTTTTTAAATTAAAAAACGGAAAAAGAAAGCATACCGACAATGGCCGACTTCTGTAGCCATCCTGTCAGCATCTGGAGGTTTCCTGTCAAAAGACCTTTCCCCATTGCTATGCCTGAGAGAGAGAGAGAGAGAGAGAGAGAGAGAGAGAGAGAGAGAGAGAGAGAGAATCAAACCCTTGAAGGGTTGAGTCCTTGCTTTTGCTTCGCTGACACGTTTCTCTTCTCTTCTGCAGGTTGCTGAAAAGTGCCTTCTTTGACGCCGCTGACGCCACCACCACCGCCACTGCTCGGATTTCTATCTAAGGCTTTGCCTCGCTTGCTTTTTAAATATATATATATATCTAGAGAGAGAGAGAGAAACACACACACATATATACCCATATACACCCATCTTCTCTTCCTCCCTTCTCCCTCCTTTTTGAATTTTTGCTTTTTGGAAAAGTTTGCCTCCAGTTCATATTCTGACAGCAAGTCATCCATTTAAAACAATTGCCTGCTCCCCGCCCCAGCCACTTATAACCCCTTCGCCCTTTACGACTCTTTTCGGCTCAGCCATTTCCCCCTCGCCTACTCCTGATTATGTAGCAGACTTCATTTTTAAAAAAGAGAAGAGAGAAAAGGCAAAACGAAATCGTAACACTTCTTCCGTTGGTTTTAAAGACTTTCACCTGATTTTATTATTATTATTCTTTAAAGAAAGTTGCTCAAAGATTTCTTCTCTCACCAAGAAAGAAAATTGCCCTTCTTAATTGGTCTCATTGCTAGCTGCATCTGGGTTTTAATTTTGTTTGGACTTTTTTTTGGGGGGGGGGCTTTAATTATTAATTTTTGCATGAGAATAATTAAACACAGTAACTAGAGAGCACAGAGTCCTTTTGGGGGTGGGGGGAGAGAGTAATGAAAAATCTGCCAGTTATTTTGAAATAACAGTTTGGGCAGTGGCACAAAATATTACATACACACACAAACACACACACACACGTATATATAAATATATAACATTTCTATTTTAACTTCAACAATTGCACTTTTAGGAGCTGGCCTCTAATTTGATTTTTTCAGTTGAATGCTGACGAGATTTCTATTTTATGATTGGCTTAATGTTTTACACTTGTTTTCAACCAACACCATTTGAGTTCAATGGAAACCTAAGTGCTGACAAATAGAAAATTTTTACCAAAGCAACAAATTAGTGATTTCTTCACATTTTTAAAACTTGAATTCCATTTTTTTTTGAGAACCAGTTTCTCTTTCTCTGAGAAAACCAGCCGCTCGTATCTTCTGAAGAAAGCTGCTGACTCTTGACTTTTCTTTTTCTTTCTTTCTTTCATTTCCCCCTCCTTCTTCCCCCCTTTTTTTGAAGGGGAGGGGCAATTTTACTCTTATTTTTTTTTAATATGGCCGTGAACGTATCCTTGGTTCGCGATACAAAATGGCTGACGCTAGAAGTGTGCCGGGAGTTCCAGAGGGGAACCTGCTCCCGCTCGGACACGGAATGCAAGTTTGCTCATCCCTCACGAAGTTGCCACGTGGAAAACGGGCGTGTTATCGCTTGCTTTGACTCCCTCAAGGTAAGTATCCCCTGAGCCCCGGCCAGGCCTTCCTTTGCCGCATGGCATCTGCGCTGGGCAGTTCTCGAAATGTCAGATTTTGTCAGCATGAGAAGAATCCCCCCCCGGTTTCCTCCCTCCCTCCCTCCCTCCCTCCCGGCAGCGCTGCCGTGACTCAGAAATGGACCATGTGGCTTTCTCGGGGGACTCCCACACCTTCAGGTTTCATCCTGACAAGCTCGGGTTTATGCAGAAAGTCTTTGACCATGCTTCCCATCTGAAGTTCTGTAGAATCACGTCTCCCTTGGATGAGATCTGGTTTGACTCAAGAGCCAAAGAGAGCCAGGCTGTTTTCCTTTGTTTTCCCCCATGGGCTATAACACCCACAATCCCTCAGTATGGGATTATGGGGGGTTGTAGTCCAAGCAAATAAGCTTGCTTGACTGTGGCCAAGTCAGGGGAGCAAATTCATGTGTGGCGAAAGGGTGTGTGTGTTTTGTGTGTGCGTGTGAGTCAATGGGAGTTCAAAGCACTACATACCTGAGTGCAGTGCGGAATCCACTTGTCGGATTTCTGGAAGAGGCCTGAGATGAACTTGAGAAGCTTTGCTCTCAAGGGGTGTTATCCTGGCCAAAAGAAATACCTTGCCACTTGGGAATCTTTGCTCTCAAGTGGTAAGGTATTTCTTGTGGCCAGGAGGAGAACACCACCGCAACCAGAGCCAAGCTTGACTTAGCTTCTCTTGGGAAGCTAAGCAAGGTCAAGAATGGCCAGGGTCTCAGCAAGGAATGTCAGCAAAGCTGTGCCTCCAAAACTGAAGTCTGAGTCCTTGGTCCTTGGTCCCAAAGTCCAGGTCCCTATTTAAAAGCAAAGCTCCACCTACCCATCCCAAAAGGGAGGGGTGGGTTGGTGGCTTCTGAATCGCGAATTGAGAGTGTGGTCATTGGGGCGGGCGGGATGATAACCCAAGTCAAGTCACCCATGCAACTTCAGTCTGACTTGCCATCAAATCCTATCCCTCAAGTCCCCATTGCTGTTTCTGGGCAGGATAACCCACAGCGAATCCTTAGGGGGAGCTGGGGATGGATACTGCCTGGACCCTTGGAAAGCCTCGGCTACCAGTTGGGTTGCCCGAGAAGCTCCCTAGGCAGGAGCGCTGGAGTGACTTTAGTGACTCTCTGCCCCACAGTTCCATGAGACTGGAACCTCCTAGCACCCTTAGAGCCTGTGGGTGGTGACACACCTGTCACCATCATTGCAGGAACATTCTCCATCTTTATCCCACCGTGTCGGGCCTCTTCAACTGCTGCGCCCAGACTCTGGAACTATAGGTTCACATAGACTTTGTGTTTATAACTACTTATAACCTTGTTGCTTTAATGTCATGTTGTCTATTAATGTTGTAAGATGTCCCTCAATTCCTTGTTCTCAAATACTTGGACACGTCTTAATTGTACTGGACTGTATATTATACCTCATTACTGTAAGCTGCCTTGGGTCCTTTTCCAAGGAGAAAGGTGAGGTAAAAAATACTCTAAAATAAAAACAACAACAGGGAAGATGGCTAGGGAAGCCCACCAGAGCCTCAGGTGGAGGGCGATGACCCCTGTCCCCACCGTTAGGCAAACTGCATTCGCCAGTGGCAGTGACAGGGAAAGGGCATTAAAGTGGCAGTCCCGGGCATGAATGCTGTTTGCTTTCCAGCTCGCCTCAAACTGAACCAACAGGTTTTAAGGACGCTGTCTTTCATCCTTTCTTGATCAAAGAGCCAGAATCGCTGTCGGGTTGTGTTGCCGAGCGTTTGGCTCCTGCCTGTGGTGTGAAATGGCTGCACTGGTTCTCCATTGAAGGGAGATCCCTCGTGCCCGATGGCTTCTGTCAGTTGCTGGAATGCAGTTGATCAAGTTGAAAGAATTCACTTGTAGGAAGTGGTCCTTAGGAGGGATGCAGGGTGTCCTTTCTAGCTTTCCTCCTCTCGCAAAGGAAGTTTGTATTTGTGCAAGACAGGAACGCCAGTGTGGCTTTGCAGCTTCCCGTTTCTGGGGAGATGACAGCCTGCCTCCTTCTGTTTCTCCCGCCTTTTGCATTTTTCACGTTAAAAGCCCCCGCCTTCAAAGAAAACCATTGTCAGCACTGCCTGGTTGAGGTTTCCCGCCAGGGTTTTTATTCCCTGCTGTTAGGACTTGCCCAGTTTGTAATTGTACTGCTTGGGTCTTATCGCAGTCATCTCTGGAAGGGATTTTTATTTTCTTTTTTTTTTTTTTGCTGGCAATGCAAACCATAAGAAGTTGTCCAAGTTGAGAAATGATCAACACGGCTTCTTCAGAAAGAAATTTCACCTCTGAGACACCAATTTTAAAAAAAGGTTTAGGCAGTTCCTCATCAAAGTTGTCTTAATAAACCTGGCAGGTGTGCAATAGACAGCTCATGCACCACAAGAATAACAATTGTACCCAAGGTAGAACGGGTGATCTTGACCTCTTTTTTCTGTGATCTGCAGTGAGATGCCAGAATCGGGCTAGCTGTTTGCATGGCGTCAAATGGTTATAGACTGTAAATCCAAAATAGGATAGATTTTGTTAGGGTGTTTTCTGGTTGGGTGGTACCTCTATGTTCTGGATGATCAGCTGCACTTCATTTGCACTGTTCAAAGTTTTCTAAAACTTACCTCCAATTGTGTGTGTGTGTGTGTGTGTGTGTGTGTGTGTGTGTGTGTGTGTGTGTGTGTGTGTGTGTGTGTGTGTGTGTGTGAGCAATAGTTTTATGTCTGTCTTCTTGACCTCCCTCAAGTGCCTGAGCTGTGATTTAAAGCAATTTAAGTCACTTTCTTAAATTTCATAACAGGGCTGCCAGGGGACTCAGTTAGACATCAGTAGCTTATTGTCTCTGAAAGAGGTTTCAAAATAACCCATTGGCCAGAGCACATTGTAAATAAGAGTAAATAAACTAATTTTCCTCCATGTACCTTGCAACACAGTGCATCTCTGCTGCCCAGATATAGTAGGTTGGTGCCACTTTAACTGCCCTAGGCTGCCTCCTGCAGCATCCTGGGATTTGTAGTTGAGTAAGGAGTTTCCAGGCCTTTGCTCAAACGATTTACTGCACTGCCCTGAGCTGCAGCAAATGGTACTAAGCAGATGACTCTATCTATCTATCTATCTATCTATCTATCTATCTATCTATCTATCTATCTATCTATCTATCTATCTATCTATCTATCTTTTTCTACCATCTGTCTGACCCATCTGACTGCAATGCAGCTTTGGGCTGTTCACCACATAGTCAAGTAACAAACGTGTTAAATAAATCAACAAACAATAACCAAACAAAATCAAATCAGTCAACTAAAACTACCAAGACCATCAACAAAGCAACGTTTCAAAATTCCTATGAACTTCTATGCAGTTCTGGACTTTCGTAAGGCAAAATTTTCTTAAAACAAATCGACGCGTGGAGCCAATTATATTTGTTTTAAAGAGTACCACTGTATATAGCATGTATGAGATTCCATACATTCGCTCTTTCATGCTTAATTTCATTGCTTTTAACTCTCTTTTTGAAACAGTGTTTTTCCTGGCTTTACAGATACATTTGCTCTGTTTGGTTGTGTTTGGAAGCTGCCTTAAATGTTACTTCTTTGTGGGAAAGAGGGTAACAGTAGCAACAACAATGAATAATAAGCTTTGCTAGTTAACTTGCAATGGTTTTCCCTTCCTGTCAAGTACTCTCACCATTGTTTCACTTGCCTATTTTGGCTTCTCTGGGATGTTATTCTAAAAACCACAAGAGCCAGAAAGTGCCGTAGTTTTTGCTCTCCAGCTGCTAATTCCCAGAGCCTTGAACTATGCCGAGGCAAGCTGTTGTTACTTGACAACACACACAGTTTCCGTGTGTCTCTTGATGGTTCCCCCCTCCTCGTTCTCTTTGTTCTTCTGTGTCCTTGAATGCTTCAGCAGCATCAGCAAAATTATTCTGCAGAAGAAGGTTAATATGTTTACACTGTGTTTTATGACATTTGTTCCGAGGCTCAGTATGTTAGAGAATGATCCAGTTTGGGTCTTGTAATTGGGTGAGAGTCCAGCCTGGGAACTGAAGGATTATTTATTTATTTATTTATTTATTTATTTATTTATTTAATTTGGGGTCCCCAAACATGCTGGCTTTCCTTATGTTGATCTTTGAGATGGAAAGGAATTGGTATGACCTGTTGAGCCAGAAGGACGCAGCCCTTCGCAGCGTGGTCTGACATTGTGTCCTAGCCTTTGAGACTTGTTGGGGGTGGGGGGAGGTTTGCTAAGGATCATAGGCTCATAGAATCATAAAGTTGGAAGAGACCTCAAGGGCCATCCAGCCCAACCCCCTGCCATGCAAGAACCCCCATCACAGGACTCCCAACAGATGGCCATCCAGCCTCTGCTTAAAAACCTCCAAAGAAGGAGACTCCACCACCCTTTGTGACAGCATATTCCACTGCCAAACAGCTCTAACAGTCAGGAGGTTCTTCCTAACGTTCAAATGGGATCTCCTTTCCTGTAGTTTGAAACCCTTGCCCTGAGTCCTAGTCTCTGAAGCCATGGAAAACAAACCTGTTCCCTCTTCAATATGACATCCTTTCAAATATTTAAACATAGCTGTCGTATCCCCTCTCAGCCTTCTTTTTGAAAGGCTAAACATTCCCAGTTCCCTAAGCCGTTCCTCATAAGACATTTCCTCCAAGATGAAAGCACACCATACTTCCTCTGCCAGGCTGGCTGGCTGGCTGGGTGCATTTGGGGGGCTAATGCAGAAAAGACCAGCTGGCCCTAAGAAGGCATTTTGGGAAACCAGTAGCAGTGAGATCCTTCCAACGTGCCGTCATCTTTCAGATCATGTTGCAACTTGGCCGAGGTATGTAACGGATGTGATTGGCATGACACTAATTCTTCCAGGTGGCCCAGGGTAAATCAGAAGCAGGCGTGCACAGGAGTAATCTGTGGTATGTCATTGTAAAAGAATGCAGGTCCTCTGATTTAAACTCTTCCAGCCCACTGAGAATTGCTGCTAGCTTGCATTTTATTAAATTGGAAATTGCCATCTTATAGACAGCTACTTCCTAATTTAAAATAGTTCACTGTGGCCGTCCACCTTGCTTCTACAGTATAGCAGTTAGCCCAAACAAACAAACAAACAAACAAACAAACAAACAAACAAACAAACAAACAAACAAACAAACAAAGGAGAGATCTACTAAAATAAATCAGTGGAACAAAACCAAAATGGCCAGTTTAAAATAAGCATTGGCTTAAATATTTTCCTTCCAGCAATGTACAGCACATGTTTAAAGATAGTTTGGAAGCCACTTTTCATTGAAATACAGTGATGAAACTAGCATTGTCTCATGAGTCAAGGGGGTAATTGCTGTATCCAGAGAGGGCGTGCCATTAAATATCATTTGGTGTAGACGTGCAGAAAGGATGAATTAAGCCACTGAGCAGATGGGTTTCCCATGTTTGAGGGCCTCTGGTTTGAAGCAGAACAGGTAGATTTGATGAATTATTTTCTCTCTCTCATTATTTTCCTGGGGGTTGTTATTTTTCAGAAGAGAAAGAGACATGGACACGAGAATGCCATTTTTGCTATCCGCTCCGTCTTTTGTGCCATAGTTTCTATCTCTTGGTCAGCCAGACTATTCCACCCTTGGTGTGCAGACATTCTGAGAAGATAAATACAAAGCAAGCATGGAATGAGCGTTGAGGGCCAAGTTTGATTTCTGAAATGTTCCCAGGGGCTACTTCAGTGGTCCTCGGAGCCAAAGGGAGAGAGGGTGGGACCCAAAAGAGCAGCAAAAGTGAACTTCAATCTCTTTTGCCACTAACTCACACAGGGGTGGAGAACCTTCGGCTCTCCAGGTGTTTTGGAGCGCTACTCCCAAACTCCTTGATCATTTGCCATAGAGGCTTGGGGTTCTGGGAGTTGCGGTCCAAAACATCTGGAGGGATGAAGGTTTCCCCACCCTTGAACTAAGCCTTAGGAGGCACCTTCCAGCCTTCTGGAGTTGCATCTACAGGCAAAGGCCGGGAAGCCACCAAGTGATGTCATTGGGGAGGGAAGTGTGGCCTTCTGGGGAATCCCCAAATGGACAAGTTTGAACCTGGGGCCAGATTTTACCTGTCCTGATATAAAGGCATGAGTTCTGAAGCATTGTTGACCTTGCTGGCAAGGCGTCATTTGCCTCTTGATCAGTGATCTTCAAAACTCGGTGGGTCCCTGTTCTTCCCAACCCTTATCCTTTAGGCTCATCAACTTGCCTGTTTTTGGAAGCTAAGCAGGGTTGGCCCTGGTTAGTACTTGGATGGGAGACCACCAGGAATATACCAGGTGCTTGGAGGCACCTGGAGTAGGAACTGGCAAACCACTCCAGAATTCCTGCTGAGAAAACTCCATGGACATGAGGTCACAAAGAATCGGTCACGACTGCAATGACACAACACACACAGCCTTCTCTGGCTGCTAGAGGGGGCGTTTTCTGGGAAAAAACATGCCAACGAAGCTGGTGGGGAGGGGAGGGGAATCACCCTAGTGCCGAGCTCAAAGCGGCATGAATATTTCAGGAGGAGCTCTCGGCGGTACCACAAGGCCTCACATGCTTTGCACGTAGCATGCATGTTGTGGCTTCTCCCTGAACAGCTTCAGCAGACAGGCCCGTGCCGGGCATGTGGGGGCTTTAGAAGAGAAAGTGTTTTTGGGGGAGGGGGATGGTTTGCAAGGTGGGTCTTGCTGCCACCTGACCCCAAGGAGCTGGAGAAAGCAGTGGGGTTTTTTTGTTTTTGGCTTTTGTTTTTGTTTTGTTTTGTTTTGTTTTGTTTTTTTGGTGAGGGGTGTCAGCAAAGTGTGTTGTCCATCCCAGCTTTTGCCAGCTGTGGTTGCTCCAGGCACTTTCTGAGCCTCAAGCCATTTCCTTGGTTGGGGGTGGTGGTGCGCCTGGGATTTCTCACCTGCTCAGTGCAGGGTCTGTCCACAAGGGGTTGGTGGGAGGCTGATGTGTGGCGTAAGTTACATCAAAGTCAAGATCCCCATAGCAGGAAAGATAGGTTGCCTTTTTAGAGGCTAAGCTGGCCAGTTGGCTGAGGGATCGAGAGAGCTGGCTGCAGAGCCAGAGGTTGAGAGTTTGATTCCCCAGGGGGCCTCCCAAGAGTAGAGCCAGCCTGCATAGCCTTGGGCTAGCTGCAGAGTCCCAGGGCATCCCTGAAAGAAATGAAGACCACTTCTCTCTACCTGGAAGGGGTCTCCACAACCCAGAATTGACTTGGTGGCACATTTATTATTATTATTATTATTATTATTATTATTATTATTATTATTATTATTATTATTATCATCATCATCATCATCATCATCATCATCATCATCATCATCATCATCATCATCATCATCACACAGCAGATGTCTTCTTCTTATAGGATTTTTTCAGACTTGCTGAATCTGACTGGTGACTTCAGGTGGCCACATCTTTTCAAGTTTAGTTGTATTCCATTGGGAATATCTTGGGGGGGGGCAGTTAATAATTAATTAATTATCCTCCCTCCCATTATTCCCCAAGGGCATCTTGTGTAAACTAAGCCAAGGAGACAGCTTTCTGAAAAGTGAGTGCAGTTATGCAAAGGTGTATTGATTTTCCAGCTGTTATTTAATATGCAAAGTTTTTAGGCTGCTCCCACTTCCGAACTGTGTTGGTCGATTCGTGTCTGGGTTCTGAACAAAGTGACTTGTAGTGCATGCTGAAAATGAAGCACGCTAGGTGTGCAATGGGCCTTTGCTCACCTGCTGCCCGGCACTTTGACAGAACAGAGATGGCTGAACTCACTTTGATGTTAAAGGAAGATAACATTTCCTACCCTGGCTGGCTCTTCTGGTAGAAAATGGAAGGTGTCATTTTGCTTTCCACCCTAGACAGTCGAATGCCTTGGGTCAGCACTACATATAGATTTAGCATCCCAATTTGCCTCAGAAATAGTTACCTGTTCTTCTTTTGTACCCCAGCGCTGCTTTTAGGGCTCATCATCTCTCCTCCTGGTTTCCTCCACCCCCTTAAAAGCAGAGAGGCATAAATCATCCCACACATGATTCCTGTTTTCTGCTTTGTTGACCTGGGTGAAATTTCTGGTCTGGGCACCAATCCGACAGGTGGTTGGAGTGAAGACTCAGCTAAAAGAGGTGATGGCAGGCTTCGGAAACAACAGGTCACACCAACCTCCTTGGCAACCTTTCTCTCTCTCTCTCTCTCTCTCTCAGCTGGTGATACCCACTTGCTTCTAATATTGTCAATCTGAGAACTCGCTGTTGATGGAACCCCCACTTGCTTCAAACCGTCTTTGCTCTCCACAGACCGGCCTTACCCAGTCCTTTGGTTTTTCCTTGTGCTGAGATCCAGCAGTTCCAAGTCATTTCTCAAAAATTAATCCGCTGTGTTTGGTTTTTCCTTGCAGCCCTGTTGACGTCACTTTTTGTGGCTGGCTATGCTTATGGATCTTTAGGGGGTTTCCAACTCAAAGAGGCTCTAATAGAGCTGCTGAGGCGGCTGGGGTGAGGCACAGGGATGGGGACCAGTCCTGGGACTTTTGACACCAGCAACTTGATTCGGGACTGTTGTTGTTTTTCAATTATTTGGACTCAACTCCCTCCCTCCTTGGTTTTCCTGGGGTGGTGGTGGGGGAAAGTTTGTGTTTAATAGGGACTTGGACTTGAGAGTCCACACTTTGTAACAAAGACTTGTGACTTGGGCCCAAGTCCCTGCCAACAGCACTGGTGTGATCTTTGAGAAGCAGTTTTACTGTTGGGTACTCTGCCATCCAATGACTTCCGAGGCTGATGGAGGATTTGAATCCAAGTCTTTGGAGCCCTCATCCAACAATCTACACGATGCTGTCTCTTGATACCTTCCTTAAGGCAATCAGAAAAAAACAACCAATGAATCTTGCCCACCTGTGTTTGCATCCTTGGCGTAATAACAGTGTGGCTGCTGCATGGATTTTAAAAGCCCCCACTTCAGTTGTGCTGGCCTCTGTATGGATTGCTGAAGTAACAATTATTCGTTTGGATTATGTTAATTATTTTAAGGTGAGGGAAATTTTGAAGGGCTTGCCTTTTTCGGCCGTGTAATTTAGTGTTCGAAAATTTGAAATCAACCATTAACAGAAGGAAGCAATAATTAATGGATTAATAGATGGTTTCCAGTGTGGTGGAGTGGAGAGAGAGTGATGAACTCGGACACAGCAGGCCTGAGTTCAAATCCCCATTCAGCTACAGAAACTGACTGGAGGGGAGAGGAATGGGTAGAACCACACTTACCTTGAAAGCCCTTTTAGGGTCACTGTAATTTGTTCCAGACTTAATGGCACACACACACACAAATCATACACATTTCTTTGTCCTTGGTGTCCACAGATCTTAGGACACAAGTGATAAATTGTCAACATCTACCACCGTTGTAACATTTAACAGATTGTAAATCTACATCTGCTTTAGTCTTAATTCCTTTCCTCTCTTGGCTGGCACTCAGAAGCCTGGCGTGGGATTGTAGGCAGCTGATTTTTCGGAGTTCATTTGGGTTTTGAAGATGATCGTTTCTTTTACGCGCCTGCAAGCAGCTTGCAACTTGACACCAAATTGTATCCCCCATCCCTTTTGATTTGGCAGGAAAATTCCCCATATAAAACAATCCACACAGCCCTCTGTTTGTATGCCTCTGTGTTGTGTGTGTGATTTTTTTTAAAAAAGTGAAATGCAGCAGCAGATGGCCCATCTTACAATGTCAGATATTATTAGAAACCTGATCAGTACTAATAAGGTCACTCCGTGAAAATCGGCTGGTGATGCGTGCTGGAAGACAACCAGTGAAGGAATGGCACAAATTTGGGGGGGGTGGCGGGGAGGAGGGTTTTCAGAGCAGGGAACTATCATGGGTGCCGTGAGGGAGAGCTGGGATGGGATGGGCTGTCAATCAGGTGATGGATGGGGTGTGGAGTTCAAAAAAGGAACTTTTCCAAGGAATGGGATACCGTACAAAATTCCAGAGATGGTCTCCTAGAACCAAAACTCAGTGCATATACCATGGCTCCTTTTGGTAACAGGCAGTGGGACTTGCAATTCAAAAGTTACTGTTGAGTGCAAGGCTAAGGGGGCATGTGTCTTTGTCAAAGCACCCCTCCCTTCCCCATTAAAGTCGCCGTTAAAATCGTCAGGAGAGGCCTTCCTCTTTGTCCCACCACCTTCACAAGTGTATTTAATAGAGGCCCGGGAGAGGGCCTCCTTCTCTGTGACTATGGAACTCCCTCCCACTGGAGGCCAGGCTGGCCCCATCATTGCTCTCCTCCCGAAAGCAGTCCAAGAGCCTTCCTTTCAGGCTGGCTCCCTGGGTGTTGTTGTTGTTGTTGTTGTTGTTGTTGTTGTTGTTGCTGCTGCTGCTGCTGCTGTTTTTAAGAATTGATTTTTGTGCCTTACTGCATTTTGGTGTTGTTTCAGTCTTTTGGTTTTGTTTCCGTTGATCCTTGCAGTATTGTATACACACTATTTCTAAGTCAAATGCTGCCTTTCAATTGCTGTAAGCCACCAGGGGGTCTTTTTTTTAAAGGAGAAAGGCAAGTTAAAAATATTTGAGATACAGCAATAAATACCATCAGGCAACCTCCAGAGCTTCCCCTAGGTGAGTCCTCTGGTTTAGATAAACGGGCCACTTATCGGAATTTGTTTTCTGGTTCTGGGAAGTTCTGGGTTTCTGGTTCATTACCTCTCCCCCTTCCCCCAGTTAACTTTTCACTGGTGGCCATCTGACACTGGTTGTTTGTTTATGGAAAGCAAGCATCGCCTCCTGACACATACACACGCCACACATACACACTCACACCCACCCACCCGTGCCTAGAGTGGGGGGGGGCTGCCCTCTGGCGACCTCCTGCCTGTTGCCAGGGAATGTGCAGTGTCGGTCTTCATTGTTCCCCCACCCCACCCTCCGCCCCACCTCCTGTTTTGTGAGCTCCTCGTAGAGAGAGATTGAAGCCCAGCGCCCGACATCTCCATTACCGGGTGGTGGCTTGCTAAGTACATTTTATCTGGAGGAGCCAGCTGGGAAAATAGACACAGAGAATTAGTCCTTTCAAGGGCCACCTTGGCTGCCACGTATATGCTGTGTTGTACGTACACACACACACACACACACACACACACACAGAGAGAGAGAGAGAGAGAGAGAGAGAACCCCAAGTTTATGCCCCTGATTTGTTGAAGCAATGATTTGTTGAAGTCTTGCCGGAGGGTTGCAAACTCAACAGCTAGGAAGCCAAGCTAAGGGACCGTAGGACATGGGCTGGATTCAGCCCAGGGCTATGTAGTTTCCCACCTCTGAATATTAAGATGGCAGCTACTGACGAGGCCTATTTAGCTGCTCGGTAGAATGGGCCATCCAGCACACTTGATAGTTTTCCAGAAGGATGATGGTTGTCTTCTTTCTGTCCTATAGGAAGAAGTCGACTTTAGATGGTAGGCATTTGGAATCAAACCTTCCCGCTTCTGAAGTGCGTGGTTGCATTTGCTGTTAATCCCATTCTTGGCATCGCATTAAAATGAAACACTGGCAGCTTGCTGACGAGGCTCTGGCATATTTCTGGGTCTCGGGGTCAGCTTGAGAGGATCGCTTGGACATTAAGCAGGCTCTCCGCTCGGTCTGGTCTCCTGGCCTGGTGCTTGTGGGGCAGGAGCATTTGTTCTTTGAGCCTGGCTCCCTTTACGGAAGTACAATAAATTCTTGCTTCTTTGAATCCTGAGAAAATGAGGAGTCACAGGGTTTTTAAAAAATCTTCTTTTCTGCATGAGGGTAAGAGGTTTCTTATTAGTCTGGCCTGGTTTCTCATTTACAGGACCCAGGGTTTGCACAAATAATGCAAACAATCTGAAACAAAAATGGCTGCTTTGTGGTCTTTTAGAAGCATAGGATGGGTTTATTGCATCTTTTTAAAAAATCATTCTGTCTTTTGAGGGGGGGGTTACACATTGCAGGCACCAAGAGAGAGGAGGAAGACTCCCTTGTCTTGCTTTCTTAGTGGAAGTGAGAAATCTGACAGATCTAGACATTTCTCGCCAGTGTGTCTCTTTGAACCGAGAATGGCCTAAATGGACAAGTAGGAGTGATTTAGTGAGCATTCTTTCCATCCTGAGCTGCAGCATCTAAAACTGCAGAATGAAATGGATTTTTTTTTTTTTTTGAGGGATGGGGTGGAGACGAATGAGGCACAATGAGCAGCTGAGTATGAGCTGTAGGTTATTTCTCATGCTGTGGGGGGGGAGGGAAACAGCTTGGAAGTTTTCAGAAACATTAATCATTGCTTCATTCGTCTGATTTTTGTTGGCAAGGTTTGGGTTTGGTTGAGTGTGTGAGCCACGGTAAAATAAAAACAGTAGTTCAGTTGTGTGCTTAGCTAACAAAGCGTTACAGATCTGTTGGGTGTGATGTTTGCTTTGGGAGAAAGGAACCTTTTTCAGTTGTAAATCTGAGAGTCGAACGTTGAAAGTCAAGGAGTCAGGCCTTTCACCAGATCCATTTAGTCTAACATTTCATGGAAGCAGTGATGCTGAGATAATGGTTTACAGTGTTTGAACTGGAAGCAGAGCTGGCCCTGCCATTTTCCAGATGGGACAGCCGCGTCAGGCAGCAGACCTGGAAGTTCATAAAAAGGCAACAGACGGCTGGTTCTTTAGCTGTATTTGTATGTCTAGAAACAGAGACAGATGTTGGTGGGGTTTCTAGATGAATTGGTCAGAATTTTCATGACCCTTATTTAATACAGAAAAATTGGAAGACGGTTGGATGAGGCACTCAGCCTCAGGCAGCGATATATCTTGGGACAGCTCTGGCCAACATTGTGTTTAATGTTTCACACCGGTTAGCACCGTTGGCTGAAATCTCATTCCTTCTAATTGTAAGTCACACTGGAGCCAGTTAAACCAGTAGCGGGTCAGCCAATTCCTCTGGACGTTCCATTAATTCAGATGGGTCTACTCTAATTGTGACTTACTGTGAAGGAATTGTTCCCCAACAATTTAGATGGCTTATTCTAGTGCATCTTAGTACAGTGGACCCTGGTATAACAAACTGTTTGTATAACATAAAATCTGTACAACATAAAAGATTCCGGAGATAAGAGAAATGTGCTTAATAGAATCGTCGATGGGGCAAATCCATACAACATAAAAATGGTCACGATTAGGGAATACTCTGTTTTCAATGCATTCCTATGGGAAATTTGTATAAAGGAAAATTTGCCTAACATAATTTCATTTGGAACGAATTAATTCCTTTATACAAGGTACCACTGTAATTCAGCCACTGTTTCTCAACAGCAAAGCCATAATGTAACAGGGGTATTTTTGTTTGTTAATTTTACCACTTGCCTTACAGAGTCATACTTTGAATGCTTTTTTGCTTTATCATCCTTGTTGTCGTCACTTAATTAAAAGTAAAATGTTGTCAAATGGAACATGTTTTACAGGGACTGACAGGAAACCTCTCTCCCCCGCAGGAAATATTCCGTGCAGGTGAAAAGATTTGCAGTCCATCTGTCAGATGCACAGACTGAGCCAGGCTGCTTATTGGCCTGGAAATTTTTTTTGCTCCTTTTCATAACCCAAGTTCATTTAGATGGCCTTTATGGAAAAGAACCAGCTTGTGGGAGATGTCTCCAGAAATCCAATCAATCAATCAAACTTTATTACGGTCAGTGACCAGCAATTCCAGAAATCCACCCAGAGCTGACTCTAAATTCACTCCAGGCGGAGAAGGGCTGCTAGGCCAAGGCTGAAAGAGTGAAGGAAAGCTGGAACATCGCCAGGCAGAGTAGCCGTTCTGTCTCTCATTCCACGGTATCAGGAAAGTGTGCAGAACTGCATAGCTCTGCGTTTCTTGGCACGGGCGTGCGTTTCCAGATTGAAACCAAATTGTCAGCTCAGATGGCCTGTTATTTTTATATCCGGGAACTGTTTACGCTCATTAGGCTGTTGATTCTCCAAACCACACAACAACACAAACAAAGCTTGGCTCGCGTCCTTGCTGCGTTTCGGATTGGGTCCTGCAGCCCACCCAAACGGAGCTGAATGCAAAGTAAATATTCTGGCTTCCTCGATTCCCGTTCGCAACGTTTGTTTGATGCAAACTTCCCTTGGGACTCCCTGGAGGGATCATAGAATCATGGAATCATACTGAGTTGGCAGAGACCTGAAGAGCCATCCAGCCCAACCCCCGGCCATGCAGGAACCCCCCCATCAAAGGACTCCCAACAGATGGCCATCCAGCCTCTGCTTAAAAACCTCCAAAGAAGGAGACTCCACCACCCTTCCTTTGTGGCAGCATCTTCCACTGCCGGTCAGCTCTAATCATCAGGAAGTTCTTCCTAATGTTCAGATGGAATCTCTTTTCCCATAGTTTGAAACCATTGCTCTGAGCCCTAGTCTCTGAAGCCATGGAGAACAAGCCAGCCCCCTCTTTGATATGACATCCTTTCAAATATATAAAAATTGTTATAATATCTCCTCTCAACCTTCTTTTTGTAAGACTAAATATTCCCGGCTCCCTAACCGCTCCTCGTAAGACATATGTTCCAGACCTTGAACCATCCTGGTCACCCTTCTCTGGACCAACTCATACAAGGTAGCATGGGGGGGCAGCTGTGTTTTTAGTGTTATGAGCTTGGCTGTTTGAGGAGGTGAGGCCCACTGGCCAACAATAACTGGTGTTTGCGAGATGTTGTGGGTAGGGTGTATTGAAATCTGGCTGTTGGTGATGCAAGGTACAGATTTTTGGAAGGTGGGAGCCCATCACGGCTGATTTGGGACAGCTCCTGCAAGTGGAGCCGTGGCTGCTGATGGACTGTTATGTTGGGCAAGCCAGCGTAGGTGTGTGCAGTAGGGTGACAAGACTTGCAAGGTCAAGGGGGAAAGGCATGGTTAGCTGTTGGATATTTTAGGGTTGCTAAATCTCAATTGACCAATTTTACGAAGACTTACAAGAACTTCTAGAACTGACACCAAAGAAAGATGTTCTTCTCATCATAGGGGATTGGAATGCTAAAGTAGGGAGTCAAGTGATAAAAGGAATAACTGGCAAGTTTGGCCTTGGAGTTCCAAATGAAGCAGGGCAAAGGCTAATTGAGTTTTGTCAAGAGAACAAGCTGGTCATTGCAAACACTCTTTTCCAACAACACAAAAGGCGACTCTACACATGGACATCACCAGATGGACAATACCGGAATCAGATTGACTATGTTCTCTGCAGCCAAAGATGGAGGAGCTCTATACAGTCAGCAAAAACAAGACCTGGTGCTGACTGTGGCTCAGATCATCAGCTTCTTATTTCAAAATTCAAACTTAAACTGAAGAAAGTAGGGAAGATCACTGGGCCAGTTAGGTATAACCTAAGTCAAATCCCATATGAATACACAGTGGAAGTGAAGAATAGATTCAAGGAACTAGATTTGGTGGACAGAACACCTGAAGAATTATGGATGGAGGCTTGTAACATTGTACAGGAGGCTGCAATGAAAAATATTCCAAAGAAAAGAAAATGCAAGAAAGCAAAGTGGTTGTCCAACGAGGCCCTACAAATAGCGGAGGAGAGAAGGGATGCAAAATGCAAGGGAGAAAGGGAAAGATACAGAAAATTGAATGCAGACTTCCAAAGAATAGCAAGGAGAGACAGGGCGGCCTTCTTGAATGAACAGTGCAAAGAAATAGAGGAAAACAACAGAAAAGGAAAAACCAGAGATCTGTTCAAGAAAATTGGAGATATTAAAGGGGTATTTCATGCAAAGATGGATATGATAAAGGACAAAAATGGTAGGGACCTAACTGAAGCAGAAGAGATCAAGTAGAGATGGCAAGAATATACAGAAGAATTATATCGGAAAGATCTGGATGTCCCTGATAACCAAGATAGTGTAATTGCTGACTTGGAGCCAGACATCCTGGAAAGTGAAGTCAAGTGGGCCTTAAAAGCATTGCAAACAACAAGGCCAGTGGAGGTGAATTCCAATTGAACTCTTTAAAATCTTAAAAGAGGATGCTGTAAAGGTGCTGCATAAGATATGCCAGCAAATTTGGAAAACCCAGCAGTGGCCAGAGGACTGGAAAAGATCGGTCTACATCCCAATCCCAAAGAAAGGAAATGCCAAAGAATGCTCCAACTATCGCACAATTGCACTCATTTCACATGCTAGCAAGGTTATGCTCAAAATTCTACAAGGCAGGCTTCAGCAGTATGTGGAAAGAGAACTTCCAGAACTACAAGCTGGATTTCAAGGGGCAGAGGAACTAGAGATCAAATCGCCAACATGCGCTGGATTATGGAGAAAGCCAGAGAGTTCCAGAAAAACATCTACTTCTGCTTCATTGACTATGCCAAAGCCTTCGACTGTGTAGACCACAACAAACTATGGCAAGTCCTTAAAGGAATGGGAGTGCCTGACCACCTTATCTGTCTCCTAAGAAATCTATATGTGGGACAAGCAGCAACCGTCAGAACTGGATATGGAACAACTGACTGGTTTAGAATTGGGAAAGGAGTACGACAAGGCTGTATACTGTCACCTTGCCTATTTAACTTATATGCAGAGTACATCATGAGAAAGGCCGGTCTGGATGAATCACAAGCCGGAATTAAGATTGCCGGACGAAATATCAACAACCTCAGATACGCAGATGATACTACTCTAATAGCAGAGAGTGAGGAAGAATTAAAGAACCTCTTAATGAGGGTGAAAGAGGAGAGTGGAAAAAATGGGCTGAAGCTCAACATCAAAAAAACTAAGATCATGGCCACTGGTCCCATCACCTCCTGGCAAATAGAAGGGGAAGAAATGGAGGCAATGACAGAGTTTATTTTCTTGGGCTCCTTGATCACTTCAGATGGCGACTGCAGCAATGAAATAAAAAGACGCCTGCTTCTTGGGAGGAAAGCAATGGCAAACCTAGATAGCATCCTAAAGAGCAGAGACATCAGTTTGCCAACTAAGGTCAGGATGGTTAAAGCTATGGTTTTTCCAGTAGTGATGTATGGAAGTGAGAGCTGGACTATAAAGAAGGCTGATCGCCGCAGAATTGATGCTTTTGAGCTGTGGTGCTGGAGGAGAGTCTTGAGAGTCCCCTGGACTGCAAAGAGATCAAACCTATCCATTCTGAAAGAAATCAACCCCGAATGTTCACTGGAAGGACAGATTTTGAAGCTGAGGCTCCAGTACTTTGGCCACCTCATGAGAAGAGAGGACTCCCTGGAAAAGTCCCTGATGCTGGGAAAAATCGAAGGCAAAAGGAAAAGAGGACGACAGAGAATGAGATGGTTGGACGGTGTCATCGATGCAACCAAAATGAATTTGACAAAACTCCGGGAGGCAGTGGAGGATAGGAAGGCCTGGCGAGCTCTGGTCCATGGGGTCACGAAGAGTCGGACACGACTGAACGACTGAACAACAACAAAATCTCATACGCAATAATGCCACATGTAGACATTCGAATGGAAGCTTCTTGTAGCCATCTTCCTCCCCACTTAGACATCCCATCCTGTCCTGGGTTGTAACCCTCCCAAAAAACATCTCCAAAATTGGGGAGCATTAAATCTCAGGTTTCAGCAGAGCTTGGGATGTTACTTTCTTAAGGAATTCGTTGTTGTGGTTGCTTCAAGTCATTAGGGCATCCGTGGCATAAAGCAGGAATATATCCTGACCTTCCTGAAAATGAAAAAAAAAAAGTAAACCCTGGTTTTAAAAATCACCAGAAAAGGTTTGGGATCCTCGTGAGGAGGTGTGGTTCTCTGACAGGTGTGTTGCGTTTGGGATGTGCTGTAACTTCAGTAGGTTACACCTAATGTTTGGGGTTCTGATCGGCTTCACATCTCGTCCCAAGCATCCCCTTCACCAGCAGAAATGTCATCTCACAATCATGATATTTCAGAAGTTGTTGGACATTAAGTCCCAGAAGCCTCAACAAGTGTGGCCAATGGCACGGGATCCTGGGAGACAAAAGTGTCTTTTGGGGGGGGGTCGGGTCCCAGAGATTGAGATCAACTGTTCTAGACTTATCTTCAAAACCGCAGTGGAGTTCATCCAAGTTGAGCGTTTGCCCCCCCCCAAATCCCTGCTCAAACAGTTGGTTAGTCATGCTTGCTGGGGATAATGGGTGTTGTAGTTTCATACGTCCGGAGAGCACTGGCTTGAAGACAAGCTGTACTACTCTCTAAACTATTCACAGAACATACGGGTTGGGAATCATCCACAAGCGCCATTGAATAGCACAAAATGTTCACTGAACCAGGACCTAGTAGGAACAAGGGCTCAGCTCTGCGTAATGACCCATGCGGTATCTGAAGCATGCCCCGCGTCCCATTGCTTTTACCATAGAGAAATGATATACACAAACGTTTTTTTGGGTTGTTGTTTTTTTTAAGCGTGTGTGTTAAATTCCAGAAGATGACGCTGTAGTGCTATTTTTAAAAGAGGAGAACTGCCAGGGAAAAAAAAGCTGTCAGAATAATTTGTTCACATTTGGTCCTCGGGAATACAGTGTGCCTCTGAGCCGCCCAGTTGTAAATTGACAGGCACCACAGGAATGATCAGAATGTAACAAGCATCCTCCCTTCGGAAGCACCTGCCGTTTGGGTGGCTCTCCTATCCTCCTGCTAAGATCTCGCTGCACACCGTCCAAACTGGATGCGACCTTAAAACAACTGGCCCATTGGATCTGGCAAGCCTCTTCGTGAGAACATAAGAACCTAAGAAGAGCCATGCTGGATCAGGCCAAAGGCCCATCTAGTTCAGCTTCCTGTATCTCACAGTGGCCCCACCAGATGCGTCTGGGACCACACGAGACTAGATCTCTGTCTCCCGATACCACTCCCCTGCATCTGGCCCTTCAAGTACCCTGGTTTTTAGGCCTGGAGATGACACATCTCCATCATGGTTTGTCACCTGGGATGGACTTTTCCTCCAGGAATCTGTCCAATCCCCTTTTGAAGGCATCCAGGCCAGATGCCATCACCACATCTTGTGGCAGGGAGTTCCACAGACTATCAACACATTGGGTAAAAAAAGATTTTCTTTTGTCTGTTTTTACTCTTCCAACCCTCAATTTGAGTGTATGTCCCCTAGTGCTGGTATTTTGTGAGAGGGAGAAGAGCGTCCCTCTATCCATGTTACTCATGCCATGCATTATTTTGTATGTCTCAGTCATATCCTCCTCAGGTGCCTTTTTTCCAGACTAAAGAGCCCCAAATGTTTTAGCCTTTCCTCATAAGGGAGGTGTCCCAGCCCAGTCATCATTTTAGTCGCTCTCTTCTGCACCTTTTCCACTCCCACTATGTCTTATTTTTTTTTTTTTTTGAGATGTGGTGACCAGATGCTGGCCAGCAGTCCTCAAAGGTTGTGGGGAGTTGCAAGACGGGTCCTCCACTAGGGCTGGTGGAACAGGAGGGACAGAAGCTGATGAAGGATGATCAGGGGGCTAGAAACCAAGCCTTTTGAGGAAAGATGTAAAGAAGTGGGTATGTTTAGCCTTGAGGGGGAATAAAAGACTGAGGGGAGACAGAAAGACACTTTTCAAATGTTTGAAAGATATTCACACCAAGGAGGGGCAGGACTTTCTTCTCGATCATCTCCAGTGCACTACGTGCAATAATGAGCTCTAAGTTACAGGAAGGCAGATTTCGGCTGAATATCGGGGGGAAACTTCTAAACTGTTAGAGCAGGATGACAATGGAACGGGCACCTCGGGCGAAGGGGTGATCTCTCCGAAACGGGAGGCCTTCAAGAGGACGTTAGCACTTCAGTGCCGGAACGGAATAAGGAGCCTGGTTGGTGAAGTTCCCAACAGATCCGTCGTTCCTGTTTAAAAAAAAAAAAACACCCTAGTGGGTTTATTCTAAATTTGGTCAAAAGTCTTGCTGACCCACATGCAGGCATTTTTATCTCGATCCAGTGGCCTCTCAGCTGCAAAGTATTTGCTGATGTCATTCCAGACTTCCAGACATGCTTTCTTGGACCACCGATTGCCAACGGGCTCAGATCTTGCAGAGACGCGTTCAGCATCTTTGCACAAACTCAGCCGATCCACAGCCAGGGCAAGGCAATTAAATACATTTATTTAATTCCTAGTGCATCTCCTGTCGCTGCCCCCAGTTTCTGAACAGTTGATCTGATCCAGAACGGTGTGGATTTGTGATTGTGTCAGAATATTATTTAGAGTATTTTTACCCTACCTTTCTCCTCGGAAAAGGACCCAAGAATAAAAACCTGTGTCTTTTTATCCTTCTTTGCTCTGCTGGGCAAAACATTTCAACCTTGTCATCTCCCCTCCTCCCCAGGGCCGATGCACTCGGGAAAACTGCAAATACCTGCACCCTCCGCCGCACTTAAAGACGCAACTCGAAATCAACGGCCGCAACAACCTGATCCAGCAAAAGACAGCTGCTGCCATGTTTGCACAGCAGATGCAGTTCATGCTACCGGGAGCCCAGTTGCAGCCCATTGTAAGTTCTCACAAAAGACAATTCTCATGCTTTGCTTGGCCTCTTGAATCCGAGATCGGTTGAGCATCGATACAGCTGTGGTTAAGAGAGCAAGATTCAGGGTTGCAGGGAATAAAGCTCACCCCGTGTTTAACACTAACAATGGTTAGCTGCCGTGTTGCAGGTAAAATGTTATGCTAAGATTACAGTGTTATATCGACCGCAGCATGTTGCGTTGGCAACATTGAACCTAACCCTGGTTAGCATGAAATTGGCATGGCAGTTAGGGTTAGACATTGGCTTGCCAAGCCTGGTCAGGAAACAGGCAGAGGATGCCCAGTGCTTTTTATTTTTTTTTTTTAAAAAATTTGTAGGCCACATTATGTTCAGGAGGAGGTAGGGACCTGACTATCCGGTGGAGCGGATCTCTCAAGAGGCCGACTTCGTCCCAACCGACCAGAGCCTCGCTCTCCCTTTTGCTCCGGGTGGCCACTCCAAGGGAGGCCTGAAAGGTTTCTACCCGGAATCAGGCCATCTCAGTGGCTGCCCTGGCACTTTGGAATAATCTGCCCATGGAGTTGAGGCTGGCAGGGTCTCTGACGAACTTTAGGGAAGCTCTAAAGACCTGGCTCTTTAGCGAGAGCTTCGGTGATCGCTGAGTGCATGACGGTATTTAGTTAGTTGGTTTATTATCTGTCCCAGTCTCTTACTTCCCAGAGTCTATGTTTGTCTGTATGGATGTTGTTGTGTTTTATCCTTTGTTTGATTTATTTTGTTTGCGGGTTGTTGGGTTTTTTGGGGGGAGGCAAGCTGCTTTGTTTTCTAATTTGCTGTACACCACCCAGAGTTTCTGAGGGAAGTTGGCCAGTTAATAAGTGCACATATAAACAAACAAACAAATAAATAAATAAATAAATAAATAAATTTATTTATTTATTTATTTATTTATTTATTTATTTATTTATTTATTTATTTATTTATTTATTTATTTTTACAACTTATATGCCACCCACTACCCAAAGGTCTCTGGGCAGCTTACAATAAAGAATTAAAATAGTTAAAACATCAAATATCAATAGAAGATTAAAACAATAATAAAAACAACAATAAAAAACACTAAAATCATTACACTAAAATTGCCATCAGAGGACCCACAGTCTATGTTGTATCAATTTAAAAACTTCTGGAACAGGAAGGTTTTTACCTGGTGCTGAAATGTCATCAATGTTGGCGCCAGGCGGATCTCACTTGGGAGGGCATTCCATAGCTTGGGGGCAGCTGCCGAGAAGGCCCTGTTCCTACAAGCCATCCTTCGCACCTTCTTGAGGGATGGCTCTTTCAGGAGGGCCCCCTGGCTCGATCTTAATTGCCTGGTAGGTTCGTATGGAAGGAGGCGGTCCTTCAGGTATCTAGGTCCTAAGCCATTAGGACCTAGTATTAGTTGGGATTCATAAGTTTAGGGCCTGAATCAGATTCATAATGCAGCAGATTGATTTCCCCCCTTTCAGTTATCAATATCTGAAGCCAATTTTAGTGCTTTTTTGAAAAAAAAAGTCCTTTAAAGATATTTACAAGACAGACGGGGCTGGCTGCTGATTAAGCCTTTTGATTACGTTTTTTAAATGTATAATGTGTAATGGTTTGGGATTCTTTAATTTATGTTGCCTTGCTGAACATCTGGGCATCTTACACACGTGGAGCAAAATCCCAGCCTGGGCACGCTTCCGCCCCAAACCACAATCAGGGTGTTGCTGGCTTTTGAAAATAGCAAAAGGCGGGAGCTGCTTTCCAATGGGGGGGGGGCTTGAAACCGGACATGCAGCGAAGGTGGCTGCTGCTGCTGCTGCTGCTGCTGCTGCTGCTGCCACTGCTGGTGGCAGCTCTTGGTGTGCACAAAGCAGTGCTGTTGCATTTATTTATTTATTTTCTTCAGGGCTTCCAGAGGGATACCTGTCGCTGGCAGTGCAACAGAACGCCCCTTGGAAGCTCCAAAGATCATGTCATGTCTTATGACATCTCAGTGCTGTTTTTGTAAAAAAAAATTGAAGAGTTTCTTATAACTTTGACTGTGACTCACACCCACTGCCACAGTGTCTCTTACTGTTCTGGGGAATTGAAGCATTATTTAACCTGTATGGTGCTTCTTTGTTTATTTAACCTGTACGGTGCATTCTTTGTTTATATACCACTGATTTTCTGTGGGACACTAAGCGGTTTACAAAGATGAATAAGCTACTCTAAGCGGTTTACAAAGAGGAGATAAACAATTGCCTGGGCAAATGCCCAGGCTTTGTTGCTAAACCAGGAATTCACACAGGCATGCAAATTCGTCTTATGGGTTCCAGAATGATAGAAGTGACTAATGGTTCCTCGCTTACCAATGCTCAGGTCAAAAGTGATGTTTAAAACAAGCCCATGTATTTAATTGGGAGCTTTCATTGATTACAAGTGGTGTCTGAAATCTGAAATTACGCCGGCTGTTGTTAACATCGGCCTTCCATGGCATGGATCTGTGCCACAGAATTTCAGCCCTTGACTTCTTTGCTTTTCAGGGAGTGGTTGGCATGCCATGAGACTTTTGTACTCAAAGGAGTCTCTGTCTCAAAAGTGCCAGAGTGCCTTTTGTTTTCCTTGGATTTGTGAAACGGACAAATGTCGTTACCTCTCTGCCAACAAACCGGGGATGTTGTGATGGCTACTGGCATGCATGTTTTCAAGGGAAGGGACGTAGACCAAATTAATGAAGGATGGTGTGGTCGGCGGCAGCTAGCCACAGCTGATGGCTCACAGATCCGTGTTCAGACCAAAGCTTGGTGGTGGTGGTGGTGGTGGTGGTGGAGGAGGAACTAGTTTTCTAGACTCCAGGTCACAGCTGCATGGCCAGTGGCTGTGGTAGTCAGAGACTTTTGAGAGTTACAGGTTAGAAAAGCAACTTTCTGAAGTTTGGGTTTGGAGGCAATGTGCCACTGAACTCCAAAGCATTGGGGGCCATGTAGAGATGGCATGCAAAAGATAACCCCAAGAACCTGGCTGTAGCTGGAAGCCAGCTGCTAGATAAGGGCATCTTTGGTCATGATTCATTTAGGCTCCTTGGAGACGCCTTCTGTCTTTTTACTTGATGAATCTCAGAACTGCTGCTGGTGTCGAGAAGTGGGTCACATGCACCTTCCTTCTGCCAAGGCATAAAACGAGCTCCATTAGAAGTGTGTGTCTTGTCTTGTCTTGTCTTGTCTTCTTGTTGTTGTTCACCCAAAGAAGAAGAGGAAAAGTAGAAATTGGTGCCAAAACATCTCAAGATTCTCTGTCAAGAAAAGCTGGATTGACAACTTCGACTCAAGTTTGCAAGCGTGTATGTTTGCACGTGCCTGTTTTGGGTAGATCGGTCTTTGCAAAGCCCACGAAAGTGCGAGGAACTCCAGGCGGCGTTGTGGGTGGTGCCTCCGCTTGGAAGAGCATGGGGCAAGCAGGGCATGGTTGAACCACATGGTCTCTTTTCCAAAATGCACCCTCTACTTTGTCAGCATGCATTTCCAAAAGTGGTCTGCCCCTTCAACCACCACCACCACCAGTCCCCCAGCCTGTGGTGATGACTAGAGATGGGCACGAAATGAATGACGAACCAAACGATGGACAAACTACCCTGTTTCCCCGAAAATAAGACATCCACTGAAAATAAGACCTACTTACAGTTTTGCCTCTTGCTGAAAAATAAGGCATCACTCCAAAAATAAGGCCTCCCTGATAATAAAATAATAAATGTGTACCATATTCTTCTTCATGGAAAAATAAGACATCCCCTGAAAATAAGACCTAGTGCATCTTTGGGAGCAAAAATTAATATAAGACACTGTCTTATTTTCGGGGAAACACGGTAGGCTGGTTTGTGGTTCTTTCACAGCCTTGTTTGGAGATCCCATTTGGCCGACGCAAAACAAAAGGCTGAACTTTTTTCCCCTTTGGTTTTACATTTGCTTCTGCAAAAGGTGATGCCTGCCTGCCCCCTTGCCACTGCCCCTGTCACCTATACTTATGTACTTCTGTTGCCCCCCCCCCCGTGGGTACCATCCCCAGAGGTAGGTGGCCCTGCTTCCCTACCAGCAGGGAGCT